>CAVNZK010000300.1:5000-605000 GCA_963693345.1 Pieris melete | reverse complement strand
ACATTTTAATCGTTACTGATACAATATTCATTGAATGCTACCCTTTATTATTTTTAAAAAACATAAGTTTTAAGTAATAACCGAATTTAAAGTAGAATTTTTTATTGATAGAAATATTATATAGGGATAGTTCCAGACTCTAATATTATTATTTTATTATTTTGCTAAAAAACTAAAATAATTAAAGTTTGAAAGTCGATGAAACGAAAAAGTGACAGTAGAAAGAGACAGACACATATATTCATAAGATTTAACGTGGGAAAAATATAATGTTTCTCTTTTTCTCCCACGTTAAATTATATGAATTTATGTTCTGTCTCTTTCTCAGTCATCGTTCTTTTACATCGACTTTCAAATTACAACGATGTTAATGAAGTTTCCACTTCAAAATCAATTTAAACTCTTTAAACTATGTAAAATATATTTAGAAACGTCGAAATTTTTTTTTTATTTAAAACAAAAGACAATTAATTATCTATTTTTAGCGGTGGCAACACCAACGCCCATAAAGGATACACCACGTAAGCATAACGCTTTCGCATGGAATTTTGTTGCCATTAATTCCATAGTGGATATGGAGCTTTTTAAATGGCCTCGATGTTTTATTGTCATGTGATAGTTTTGAATTGGAGATGGGTAACTGCGCATGTTCTTTCTTTGATATAATTACAAGAATTGGCCTATTGCGATATGTTCTGAGTAATTATGGACACCGGACAAAACGCAGGCTCATCAAGTGATATCACTATGGACACTCAATGCCAGAACGGTCGCGTTGCCGGCCTTTTAAGAAGTGGTAGGTCTTCCACATAGTGGTGATGGCGCCAGTCTGCCATTACTTACTAGAAAGTTTATATAATCATTAATAATAAAACGACGGGTTGCACTACGGGAGTGCCGGCAGACGTGAAAACTTGAATATTAACGTTGTGCATTTTTGATATTTGGGAATGGTTAGGGAATAATTTTGCACGAATTGCTTTATTTATCAGTATAAAAGTAATATCAGTAATGTGGTAGAATACAATAATGATTTATTGCGCTATCGTACACAAACATGACAATTTATATTACATTAAATACGCCGCGCGGGCTGTCTACTCTCCATTCGTCTTACAAATTTTCGATCAGGTCACGTGTCCTGACGCGAGTTTTACATTTTTTACCCATTCCAAAAAAAGTGTACAACGCCGCTAAAGAAGTTTTCACTTCAAAATAGTAACATTGAGTGAATATTTTCTGATACCCATCTCTTAATTCACATTTGTTTGAAAAATTATTAGTCTTGACAAGATGTTTTTGACAATTTCACTTCCCACTTTCTTGATAGGGCTGATCTAGCGGAGGCATCATGGCATGAGAGTTATGACGGTCCAGGGTATTGGTTTGTCATAATTTTTGAAGTTATACCTCTTTTGGCGCGTTAGGGAAAAATTATGAGAGTAAATTTTTACGATGCGCGCGCACGTCGTCACAAAAAACCAACACTGAATAACTGTTCCAACATCGGTAAAACAGTCTGGGCAGCTAGTTAGCGCTTGCTCTGTTTTATCGACAAGTTGCATTGTCTGTCATGGCGTAGAGTTTTTCAGAGTCGTGTTTCTATACGAGAAAACCCGTTTCAATGGGATAAAAGTGTTTATTGTAAAATATCAGTACATATTATATCGTTTCGATTGGAAGTGACCATTAAAATGGACAAGAAAAATGCAATTCGAAGAGGAAAACATCCTTCTAAAGTGCTCGAGGAAAATTATTACGCCAAAGAAGTATAACTCCTAACGCGTGTACATAAGTACACACACGTTCTTTTGGTAGTCTGATTTTTAATTTTTTATATATTATTATAGACAAAGATGTAAGATTTTTGATGAACTATGACTATGTGGCCTATCCGAGAACGCTAGATCCGCCCTTGAATAAGTATTAAGAATCGTGTAATTGAATGTTTCTGTCTTAAAATAATTATGACTAAAGATTAGTTTTCGATTTATAGCTTTTCCATACATTTTATAATGAAAATAATTTAAACATTAGGAATCCCGAGTATGGATGCCTACCTTTTCTACCTGTTAAATTAATTTCCTGTTAATTTAAAGAAACTCGGGAGTAATGTCGGTTTAAACCTTCCTTCTTAAAACTATCATTTGAATACCACATTTACCTTTTACCATAATAACGTCGTCAATAATAAGAATAATTACATTCTTTTATTTAATATACTCTACATTTAAATACATTTATATTTCTATCATCCTATTCTTTCACATCTGTGTGCCCTTCTTTGGTAATGGCCTCCTCCAAATCCCGCAATTTCTGTCTACACTGTGCCACTCTCTGCCATGTATCACCTGCTGTTTATCTGGTCTATCCAACTTTTTAATTGTCTTCCTCTTTTGCGTTTATTGTACCGTAGGTACTAGTTAACTTTCTTGCTCCACTTTTTTGTTCCTCTTGCCATGTACCCCGCCCATTTCCACTTAAGTTTATTTATTTTTATTGTGACAATAACTTAGTTGTACTTCTTAATGTGTTCTTCATTTTATCGTCACCAATACTCCCGCTGTCCAATTCATTGTCCGGGGTAAATATGGAATTATTAGTGCTACTTTGCGAGTGCTTAATACTTGGGGGTCGCAACCCACATTTTCATCTAAATCTCTTTGCTTTGTTTAAAATAATAATTCATAATTCATGTGATTAACGTAAAATTGACTAAATTGTTTTATCCTTAATATGCTATGTTCAATAAATATTTGTATTTTTAGAGGAATCACCAGTGAAGGTGTCTCCCGGGTTGGTGACTGGTGAGGTCAACGAGGCTCTTCAGCATCAGCTCAAGGTTCTTAGTTGGTGAGTACCGATTGTTTCTGTAAGTTCTTTTGTATTTTGTTTTTATTTAGACCTAATTTTTAGAGCTTTTAAATGTCCACTATTATTTACTATTGTACCGGCTTGTGGCTATAGGTGTTGGCTTCACTGACCACACCTATAGCATCAATTTAAAATATCCCAAATATAGATTCAAATATATATTTCAGTTATAGGCACGCTTGGACCTAATTATTTGGTTTAGTTTGGTGGTTGGATAATATAAATTGTATGGAATCGTGAGTTTAAAAGAAAAATCTTGTAAAAAGTACCCCCTCAATAAATATACTTCCTAAAAAAACTCCTAGGACATGCTCATTACTCTAGGCCACGGCATTATTAATGTAAAAATCTTCAAATCATACTATTTTTATGAATAACAGTCAAATGAGGTTGGATAAGAGAAAAGAAAGAATAAAATCAGATTTGATGTTTAGTGTGCAAAATTATTCTCTTGTTTTTTCTGCTAATAAAAGTTTTTGGGTTAAAAGTGTAGTTTCAAAGATGTTTGGTCCCTAAACTTGGGGGAAAAACTCCCAAGTTGGTTTTTCTGCCGCCACTATTATTTGCTATTCTTACGAATTGTGGTATATGTTGATATCCTGTATAGAACCTCCTTAGATACCACCTTAGGATAAATAAAAACAATGACATATTGACACTATTATCTAATTATTTACTATAGGAGTAAATTAATAATACCGAATTTGGGGAGAGTTTACATATCGTTCGCTATCTCTATCGCTAATACACGACAAACAGTCTGTGACCAGTGTATTATTTCCAGGCGCGTGGAACGCGAACGTGCGGCTCGCATAGCGGCGTGCGCGCGCGCAGAACGTGTGGGCGTGCGGAGTCTTCGCCCGTTAGAGAACCCTGGGGCTCCGGCCGCAGCCGCTCGGAGGCAAGCCGCCGCTCAGGTTGAAGCACAACTCTCCTCATTGCAAACGGTACGGATAAATAAGAAGGGATCTTCTCTTACTGATAGGCTCTAAAATCTTAATATATATAATATAATATATAATATATATTGCTTGTCCTCAATGTATTTCTAAACTACCGAACCGATATCAATCAAATTTGCACACCATGTGCAGTTTGATCTAACTTAAAAGATAGTATAGCTTACATCTCAATTAAGCAAAATATTTGTTCATTATTTGATAGTCACAATTCTAACAGATGGCGCTGTGTTGAAAGTACCAACCTTTCATATAAGCTACAATTTAATGGCATAACCACCAAAAAAACATGACTGGTGTTCTACCGTTTCCCTTGAAAAGTTTACTACTATGTAATATAACCATTGATATACAAAAAACCCAAGATGCACACTCAACGTCTAAAAAACGTCCTCAAAAAATGAGCGCAACATTCTAAATTGTGCGCTCATTTCAAATAGTCTCGCGTCTAATAAGTGGAGTCGATGTTATTTATTTGTGTTTTTTTTTTATAAATAAATTTATGTACTTTTGAACTTTTTTGTGTGTAGTTTTTGACAAATATATTTACGCTATATAAAGTGTAGGTCAGGAGGTAGCCAATTTAACATTTTTTTTTTAATTTAAAGAAAAAACTTTTTAACCGGATTAAAGTTATGTATTATTATAAATTTACAACTATTTAACATCCAACACCTTTTGTCTTCAGTCACCGTGACCACGCACGCTGTAAAGCACCCGAAAAGTCGGATAAATTTAAAATTATGTTAAATAGTTGTAAATAAAAAAGTAATGTTCGACTCCACTCAATACCTTGTCCTACCGACCACGGTCGGTCGTAAAATTTTATTGCTTTAAGTACGTATACACTGCGTTGTAATAACAACTTTAAGCAATTCGCGTAAGGTTGATTTTGCAATAATATATGTTTGTAACATATACTGTTATAGACATACTGTTATAGTAAGGGACAGAAATAGTGTTTCGGGACACTTTCGAGTGTTACTTTTATTCGAGACTGTGCATCTTGGGTTTTTTGTATATCAATGAATATAACTAAAATCTTAGCCACAGCAACGCTTGGCCGGTCTGCTAGTATTTTATAAATATTAAATACGCCATTAAATCTCTCTTTGTATGGATTTTAGCAATGGACGTTGTTCGTGGCTCGCTCCGGTCTCGTGAAGTTCCCAGAGGAACCAGGGAAGTATGCGCGTGCGCTCCAACAACACAAGGAGAAACAGAGAGAGATGAGGAGACAGCTAGAGGTATCTTTTTGAAGTTATACTTCTTTAGGCGCGTTATGAAAAATTTATGAGAGTGAAATTTTACGATGCGCGCGCACCGTGACACAAAATTCAGTATGGGCGCCGAAAAAAGAAATAGAATATGCGTGACGTTTGACCATAATGACATTTGTAGTACCTTTTAAACAAATAAAGCAGTTTTAATTATTTTTTCAAAGAAATTTAGCAATGCTTTTTCACAAAGACCTATTGTTACTTAGTTAAAAGGTTATGAAACATACCTAGTTATTAAATTAAATTAATAATATAATAAATAATAATTGTTATTAATATTAATTAATAATTGAACAATTTACTAAATATCAAATATTGTTAAATTATTAACGCTAAATATCTATTATTAGTTATTTAATATTTCAAAAAAAATAAAGAAAGCCAAAGAAGTATAACTTCTTACGCGCGTACATAAGTACACGCACCATTTTTTTTTATTGACCTTACCTTAATTACATTACCTACCTTAATACACGCTTTAAAATTGAACTAGAGAAACTACAACTTTTGAAAATTAAAACTTAAATTAAAGTACTCTTATGTTTAACTGTTCCTTGGAGTTCTGCTATTGCTCCATCATCACCAAATAGCAATGATGAGACGCCAGTTTAAAGCGCTCACTATAGTTTAATTTATAAATTCCTGTTTAGGTCTGGGCGTCAGATTTCTGTGCCTGACACACGCCGTCGGGTTTTTAGGTCTAAGACAAGCCGGTTTCCTCACGATGTTTTCTATCATCGTTCGAGCTAATGTTAATATAGAAAATATATGAACGGTTTAATAATGGACGAATTTAAAATAGATTCAGTATTTGGAGTTAATTTATTAGAAGAATCACTCTTTGTTTAAATAATCCTAATTAACTAATACGTTTCAGGAACGACTGCGTACGCTGCAACAGGAAGCGCGTACGTTGCTGTCCGTACACCGGCCGTGGCGTTGCGTGGAAGCTGACCTTACGGACTTCCCGGCGCCGGATCTTACTGCTGTAAGTTTATATGTATAATAACATTACTAAGAAATATTTTATTATTTCTTTGCAATAAAGCTTCAAAACTACTGAACTGATTTAAAAAAATATTTAATTAAGTATCCTACATTATCCCTGATGATGTGTTTTAGAATGTTTTCTAAATAAATTGGGATCTGTATTATGGAAGGGCTTAAGCAGTGTTGCCAACTACAAAATATTCCCCGTAGGACCAACTTAGAAATTACCCTAAATATCGATTAAAATTACCTAAAGTTTTTGTTGTACACTCGCTTGCCAGCCAGTGTGTGTTTTAATTTATATGTAATAAATGTCAATACTCAGTAGTATCTGTATAGTATATGTAGTATATATGTGCAAGCTGCACTAGATAAGCACCTAACAACCTAACAACCCTAATCCTACAGATATACCCTAACTTATAAGTAAGGGAGCGATCAAGTATTACGTCACGCAATTATTGACCCTCTTCTGTACCCAATAGTAAAACGTTTCGTGACCATCTAGAGACTAAAGAGTCTTTTAGGTTTAGTAACTTTTAGGTATAAAGATACCTAAAAGTTACTATTATGTATAATTATAACAATAACGCGTAATTCAATCCCCGCCCCGCATCGTAACGTTTTACAAAAGGACCCCGCCTCCCAAAATTCGTTATGTAATACTTGAACGCTCCCTAAGGAATATCTGCACCATGCACCAAGAGATCTAAAGTAACAGGCGAAATCCTGTTAGATCAGAGGTTCAATGTGGTGGGTTTATCACAAAGCTATCGGGCATCACCACGATAATTAAGGGCTTGAGTCTTCGCCACTTTGAGATGAAGCGAGAAATTAATAAGACAATATTCAAATCAGATTTATTGTTACAAAACTATTATCTCTAATATCTTAAATACTATTTATACCTATTCACACATACATAATATTATTCTTATACATAATATAGAAGAGCTGAGCTGTGTCTACAAGTTAAATCTGAACTTATAAACTCAGCAGTGCTTTAAATTTTTAAATTTCCAGGCTTTGACCGCGAAGGCAGTGGACATAGGAACGATCAAGTATCCGGCGCCCACTGGTGCCACAGATGACACAATTTACGTCACGCCCACACAACTTGCCAGGTTTGTCTATACTAAAATATGGGGGAATTTATTTGTACGTTTGTATGTGTATTTTTTTATGGCAATAATTACACGCGAGAAAAATAAACAAGGACTTTAAAAGGAAACAAAAAACTTTCTGAAGAAACTGACAGTTTGACATTTGAGAAGTGACAGTTGACAATTGTTGAAGTGATAAATCAGTTTAATCGCACTGTTTATACTAAACTATCTGTCTCTATGTCACAGCGTAAAATCTATGATAGACGCGAAAGATTACATTTTAAAAGAGTACAAATATAATTATTGTGTATTGTGGTTTCGAATCCCAGGAAAAATATACATAGACTCAACGATGCGTTATTAATATTAATTTACTGATATTTTCAGAATACGGGAGTTGGTTGAAGAACTGAAGTCGGATGATGTACAACTGGACTTGAAACCGCTGGATAATACAGTTTGCGCGGCTTAACGGTCAAACGAAATTATAACTAACTTCAAAGGAAATTCCAGACATTTAACTTACTGAATTATAAAAATAACTAAACTTTTTAATTCTCTTATCAAGTTATCAAAAACGCTTTTTATATAATTTAATCTATTATTTATGGGTTAATTTTTTTATTATTATTTACAATGTGTCTTATATGAGCATAAACAAATTTAAGCTATTCTTTTTCTAAGGCCAGACACATCTTAAATGCGTTCCATATTTAAATGGGGTTTAGACAAGAACGAAGCGTGACAATTGTACGGAATCACGTGACTATTGGTGTACTTATGACTTGTCTATGCTCAACATTTAAATTCGGAACGCACGTCTTGGATCACAATCGAATATGGAACTTGAATGACATGAATTATGATTAAAAAAAACTTAACGTTTTTTAAGAGTATGTTCAAAAAAGATTTTTTTATAGTTTCTTTGAGGAGCTCGGTCTGAAAAGTTTTTGGTACTTTTTGATATATATATGTTAAGCGGAACATAAATCTTAGTATTATATAAAAAACGTTGTGTATATTATGGAATTTATATTTAACTATTAGCTATTTATCGTTTATAGTACAATTATATGTGAATTAGCTATTTTATTTGTCAAACAACACTCTTGTTTTGTAATTCCTTAAAATATATCGCTCAGAGTTGTCGATTTATTTAATTGCAATCATTTAGCTTTCGAATCTATCTTTATTTAACTGATAATTACTTAATAAACTACTCAGTACGGTTAACATTAGTATGTAAAGAGTAAGATCACGCTCGCATATTTAGTTAATCTAGACATTGAGTAGCGTGACCCTTACATTGTAATTAATAAAGCTTATTTATTGAAGTATTTTTATTTATTCCATCGACATCGGCTATATTAAGACGGACGTGATTAATAAAATTAATCAGTTTTACACAAACTTCTTAGATTTTTGTATCTGTTTCATGGTCATTTGTCTTATAGACAAGTAGGTGATCGGCCTCATGTGCCCGACACACGTCAGCATTTTGTGTCTAAGTTAGCATACAAGTATTACGTTACGCAAATTTTGCCCCCCCCCATGTAACACGCCGTAACGTTTTTCTGTACCCAAGTATAGTAAAACGTTTCGTGACCACCAAGTGACTCTTTATAGTCGAAAATAATATTAATAATAACGCGTAATTTAATGCCTGCCCCGCATCGTAACGTTTTACCAAAGGACTCAAAATTCGTTACGTAATACTTGAACGCTCTCTAAGGCAAGCTGGTTTCCTCACGATGTTTTCCTTCACCGTTCGAGCGAATGTTAAATGCGCACATAGTCCATGTCCATTGGTCCATTGGTGCACAGCCGGGGATCGAACCTACGACTTCAGGGATGAGAGTTGCACGCTGAAGCCACTAGGCCAACTCTGCTCTCAGACGTAGCACATATACTCAATACTCATTCTTCGGAAATACTTCGTAAGCGGGATTCAGCGTGTGACGTCAACGCATTGATTTTGGTCACAGTTTGTAGATGTCGCTATGACGCAATAGAATAACGTAGGTATAAAAAAAAGGATTCGTATAAAGTAATGACGATGATATATTGTCGGCTGTGCGTGCCCCCTGTCTTCTCGCGCAGTGAAGCCCCATCAAGGGCTAAATAGCCCGCCCCCGTGCTGCCCTGTATTAGCAGGACACGACATATAAACCACTCGAAGGGGGCATATGCCCCCTCACGAGAGAAGGTGTAACGCAAGCTAATTTGTTATGATAATATATTTATTTATTAACACATCGTTCCAAGTATACAGAAATGTAGTACAATTATAATAATGAAATAAAAAGTCGGGCAACTGGCGGCATTATCGCTTTCGAGGGATATCTTCCAGGCAACCGCTGTGAGAAAATAAAAATAGATAAGGTGAGCGCAAGTGCAAAACTACGATAGACATATAGCTACTTAGACAAACTAACGATCTAATGGAACTAATAATTAAAATATTTGTAAACAGTGAAACGGACAATAATAAAAAAAAGGACACATGAATCACGATAATTTCAGTATTAAATGAAAATTTTGCGTAGACTCAATTGTATTCTATAATCCTACGCACGACCGGGGCAGTACCACTGTCCCACAGAAAGCCGGTGTGAAGTGAGAATCCCGAAGATTTCTTAGGGAGGGGAGGGAAGGGATGGCGCCCTCTCCCTCCCTAAGAAATATGAAGGTGCAGAAGAAACAGAGAGTACGGAGACTGTGTGTGTGTGTACTTCACCTGCGAAGAAACAAGTTAGCGCGTTTACCTCTAAAAAAACACCTAATTTGTGTCGCTACTCTTCTTAAAACCTCAGCTAGAATCGGAATAGAGGGCGTTGACATATCCAATGATGTTCAGTTTCGCGGTCATTGGGAAGGGAATGCTAAATTAGCCCTGCGCCTTCTTTTCTCATGTTATTTTCACACATGTATCTCAATAACATATTTTATGATGTTTGAAAACCAAAATTCAATAAATTTGCGTATTTGACACTCGTACTGTGAAGGTTAATTGTGTGTCACATGGCACATACTTGCCAATTAGAAGAAAATTAACACAAAACTGTAATCTGTAGACACCAACCACGCGTCCAAGGGGTGACCAAAAGTCGTAAAATAAAAAATAAAATAAATATGTTAATGGAATATAAGATACAGGTATCACTTATTCCACGTCATTAAATTGAATTGATAGACATCCCTACTCATCGGCAAAGAAGACAGAGGGTGTAAGGCCGAGAGAAAAAGCCGGAGTAAAAAACTCTCGGTACTCTTTTAAAATAGCGAATCATCAAACAACACTTATTTTAACAAATATATCGCAAATTAATTAGAAGTAGCACTAGTTCCAGGCCTTTTTATCAACTAGATAATCGTTAACTTTATAGTCCTTAGATAATAGATTGAATCGGTGCACTTCGCTATAATATTAGCTTAAGGCTATGTTCAGATGGCAAAAACTTGACGCGCGTTTTCAAATCGCGCGACTAGACATTGTGGTATTTTCATACAACTGTTCACATGTACGCGCGTCAACGCGGCGCTCAGAGAAAAAGTCTCTAGACGCAGGTGATCGCGCGTTGACGCGCGCTTTGATATTAATGTAATGTCCGTTTGCTGTTCAGATGGGCGCGCGCTTTCATCGCAATCGCATGTAATTTTGTTAATTTTCGTAATTTTATTTTGTTCTCGCATTTAAAATGAGTGAAATTGAAGATATTGACATCGACTTACTAATCGATGAAGTAGAAAAAAGGCCAGCAAGTTGGAATATAGCAAATTTGTATAAAAAATATTATATAATTTGTATTTTTTTTCAAAATTGAATGAATCCAATGTGTACGTTTTCTTTTTCTATATTTTTCTTTATAATATAACCACAAAATAATAGCCTCTTCCACGTCCATTTTCTACGTTCTACCGAACTAGACTGACGAGTACTCTCGCAACGTGCGTTAGCGCTCATCATCTGAACGCTCTTCAAATTTGATCGCGCGTCAACGCGCGTTACATGTGAACATAGCCTAATTATGTTTCAATATTACTGTGTTTATAATATATTACGAAACGTCTGCGAAAACAAAAAATGCACGAGCCAAATTAATAAACAACATTTTGTTCATTCAATTTGAGCATAGTTCATCGAAGTTTGACATCAAACGAGTAAAATTATTTCATAAAGCCGGCCTTTGATCTTGTTATTAAAAAATACTCGATACATTTGGCGGGAACAAAGCGAGCCAGGGATACCATTTCATATTTTTTGGTATTTTGCACAGATTATGGCATAGATAAAAATTTTCATTATTTAAAATAAGTTATCTCTTTTTGAAAGATTTAGATATTTTACCTTTAATTTTGGGTGCCTATTGTAGACAATAAATACAAATTTTAAACAGATTTATTTTTACTATTAATCAATATTTGGATAATCCAACTCAGGACCTCTTTGTATTTTACGCATTAAAATATAAAATAGCAATTAATTAATTTTTTAAATTCGGGCGGTGCTATATGGTTGACAGATTTTCCTCAACTGTTCCAGCTGCTTTTAAGACATCATTGATAACGAACTACATACTATTCAAATATGTTTATTTTAACGAAACTAGAGGAAAACTTAAAATTTCTAGAGACTGGGAAATAAGTTATCATGAGGTGTTCCGCTAGTAGTGCAATTTTTGGACAATTTGTTGGGGCTTAGCTTAATGTGACTCTCACACACAGAATTCACATTAAGCTAAGCGAAACTAAATCATAGTCTCATACGCGTATTATATAATATAAGATATTTCTGGACATGTGGGTATAATAAGTAGTACATAAGTTGTTTTTACCTAAAGAAAATATTACGAGTGTCTTTGTTGCTAAATTAAATTTTGTGTGTCTGTACGAATATAAATAAATAAATAAGTACTGTCATCGTATTTTATAAGGGGTCACAGTTGAGTTAAGTACATTAATTTATAAGGGAATTACTTTTAGTTTTAACCACAAACAAAGATATTTCTGAATTAAATACAACAAAATTAGTGTAAAATTTTGTAATATACTATATTTATAACGAATACTATTGTACAATATCAAAATATTTACTGAAAGTACGTAAAACATATTTCACCCTACAAAAACCAATTTGCATTCTTCAAAAGTAATAAATAAAGTCTATAAATCATAAATTTCCCTATAACATCGGAGTTTTTTTCGTTTTGCAACACCGTCGCTAGGGGCGGGTAATTATTACATTCCACGGAGGTTTTACACATTTTACGCGGGAAATGATAACTGTCATGCAAAAGTTACCACAGATTAGCCGAAAACCATAACATTACTATTTTTTTAATTATTTTTATTTTAGGATACCACTTTAGTTACTTTTATTTGACTAATTTAATCCGTTTGATATGCTAATTATTGTAAGTTTAATTAAAATTGTTGTCATATAAATGCAAACAGTTAAATTCGCTGCTTTAATATATGATCAGTGTCTATTTTTTGTAGTGTAAACACAATTTAAATACAGAGAGTTGAAATTATTTTATATTAAACCTTTTAGTACTGATTTAGGTTAAATAAATAATATATTACCATTGTATAAAACTATTTAATGTATCAATTTAACTGTGTGTAGTAAAAATATACTATCACTTATATTTTGTGTTTTATTTATTTATGCTATAGAAATTTATTATATAAATAATGATTTAATCCTCATTTTGTGATATTTTAAATAAAGCCAATGTTTTCGACAAAATCTTCCGCTAAAAATTAGTTGGTTCCATCCTACAACCTAAAATAAAAACTAATACTGTAAATAATATAACAATAACGCCATATCCAATGTTAGCACATCCGCATTTCATTTACTCCTCCAAAATTCGGTGTTAGCGGCCCTTGATTAATTATTATATTGTTCACAGATTAATAACACTGTAAATTGAATTTGGCGTGGAATTAATTCCGCCATATTGCGGTCACAGATTACATTTTATTATCGTTGAATGAATATTACTGTTATGATATTATTTTAGCGAATATTGTTTAACCGATTTCAAAAATGACGCACCATGGCTTTTACTACATATAACGTATAAATTAGGGGTGGGTTCGTTTCCTAACGAAATAAGTTTCGGGTTCACATAAAACAGCGTAACCTAAATATATGTTTTCTAATTCCAGGAAACATACACGATATTAAAAAATGATAGTTAATAATTGCATCAAAGGATTAAAGCATGGCATAACATAGTAAAAATGTTATATTGTCAATCAAATTCAATATTTTAGGAATCCGTCCAGGCTCAGGAAAATTGACAGTCGATATTAAATTAAAAAAAAAACTATCAATATTCTAAATTTAAATCACAAAAAAGTATACATTTGTTTGTAAACTCTTCCAAATAAAAAAAAATCACCAAGATGGTATCGATAGTAGATAAAAATCACCAAAGCTCAAAGAGAACTATTAAAATTCCAAATTCAAATCGCATGACATTTCGCGTCACAGATAATATTTAATTGTTTTTTCTGTCGCGTGTCGGCACTCAAACAACATGTTTTCGGGCTCATAACGAGGGGCTGCTAACAATGGATGACAAATTGGCCGACGACAAAGGAATCAGGTTTATTGGGATACGTTATGAGGGTACTCGGCGAGTTTGCCGGTTATAAAAGATATGGAGATGACATTATTTATCAAAGTTTGAAAGTAGCTCTGTCCTCGCTCTAAATTCCGATGTGATTTTACTTCTCTTTACTTTAATATTTTTGTTATAATAAAACTTATTTAAACGTGAATCCATCCAAACCATCTGATGTTACCATGACTGATGCATTTGAAATATCGAGTAAATAATGCTTTTTAATCCGTCAAATAAGTTTAATATCTACTCACAAAACACCAAAACAATATTTAAATTATATAATAACTTTTTGTTATTTCTTGTAACATATACAACTTACGGCCTTCTAGAAACGAGCGAACCATTTCCTGAATGGTCGGCAACACACCTGCTAGGCGGCGTTGCAATTGTCCGTAGTGGCGGGGTTGTTACTTTATTCCAAGTGCTACTTTGCCACCTGTCCCTTTAAAACAAATGTCGGTTTTCGGGCAAGGCTTTGACTGACTTTAATTTAAATTGGCATGTTACTTGACTTAAGGTCTTACGTATCATAGGTGGGGCAGAAGGTATCCAGTGTTTGATAAAAGCTGTTGGGTCTTGGGCAGCTCCTTTAACTTCCACGTCTTTTCAGCTTCCTTCGCCTCTGCAATGCTTCACTGCTGAGTCTGTTTTGGGCGGCCATACTTCTGATCAATTCCAGTCGAGAGCTTGGTTAGCAATCACTGGGATCACTTCGGCGTTTTAAACTCCTTTCAATTGGCACCTCATTATATAACTCCAAATATTCAAGGTTCAAGAAAACCTGGAGTTGTAACTGTCATACAGAGTAATAAAATTTTGATTATTTATAGAAAAGGCTGAAGTTTAAAGTTAAAATATCAGAGACGTCTCCATTCAACCTCTGTTCTCGGCATGATACAGTAGGTATGCAGATAATGAGATAGTGAGCTATGTAAGCTGTAATATTGCCGTCGGTTATTACGAGAATATTATCTTGTGACAGCTAACCAGCAATGGCGGACAATGAACACAAGATGGCGCTTGTTTTTAAATCTCTTTTATCGATATACAGTTGGCTCTCGATAATTTGATACTGAAGTGACCAGAGATAACACCACGAGGTTGAGTGGGATTCAAGTTAACAAGACAATGATTAAATATCGTGAATTATTATTGCTATATTATCATGATGTATTAACAATTTAATTCGAAAAGAAGCCTTCTTCAAATTATCGCATGTTGACTACTATTCCTTCAACTTCAAATAACCGAGCGGACCTTCACATTGATTTTAGCTATCGAGTATTTTTCAAGGGACCTTAAGAAATTTATCGAGAGGGTCAAACTATCCAGAGTCCACTGTATGCCATAGAGCATCCTTAGCCTAGTGATTACAGCATGTGACTCTCATCCATGAGGTCGTACAGGGTGGCTGTGCACCTCTCAGCTATTTGCTAACACTCGCGTTGTGAGGAAACCGACCTTAGACACAAAAAGACGACGGCGTGTGTCAGGCACAGATGGCTGATCTAAGTTTACATAATGTACGGTTCCTGGGTCATCGGGTGCTTTAAATAATAGAAGTTTTACTCTTTAAAGGAAATATCGCCTAAATAAAATACGACAAGCTCATTGTAAAGAAGCCGAAAGAAAATAGAGAGAAGAGGAAAAGAGAAACTTCCGACTCACCAAAGGCACCATTAGAAAAGAAAACTAACAGGAAAGCAATATTGAACAATCCATCATCCACACTACCCAAAACACATACCAGAGATATCTTAAGTCCCAACATACTTAACTGTATAGAAAGAGCAAGCTCTGATCCACAAATAGCAACTATAGCAACTCTAAAGTTAGAGGAGGCCTTTGCCAAGAGGCAAACTGAACTCAGAGATATTTTGTAACCTAAAGATAAGAGTCAACCACAAAGTCAAAGAAACAGTTCAGCCCTGCGATTCTGTAACTCACTTTTCGACACTTTTTTTTGATTTGAGAGCGACCGCCGATGCGAAAACCGCTGTGTGGGTTCGAAAAGTGAGTTACAGAATCGCACGGCAGGATAAGAGGCTTATTATTCTTATTGTTTTACTCCATATTAACCCCTCACTATAACAATAGAATATTAGCAAAATAATGAAATGTTAATTGCTATGTAACGACTGCAAAGTAAGTTAAAGAGATTGCCTGCGTCTGGCTATAGGCCGTGACTCCCACGATTTAGAAAATCGTCACGCTTATAATTAGTGATCTAAATGTGTAATTAATGATCAAATGCCTTGGCTCGTACACATAATTTTACATACAATACTAAAATTAAGCTAACTAATTGGCAATGGTGGTATTGCAATACTTTGAGCGAGGAAGGTTCTAGCTCTGGAGTCAGGCGCCAATTAGAAGCCTGTGCACTTGAACCGGCCCAAGTCCCTACTCCATAGGAAACAAATTTGGAGAATTTTGGCGTTATTTTCCTCAACTGCGGCTGCGCTATCTTTGTGCTTCTCCGAGGAAGGTGAGACGGGACTACAGCTGTTCTGGCAGAAGACAGTAGTAGAAGATAGAAAAAAATATCTTAATTTTTATGAAGTAGTGATAATAACTTATTAAAAATTAGTGGTAATAATATTGTATAAAGCAGCATTGGCTTAACCTTGCTCTTAACCTCGAGGTCGTAAGTTCGATCCCCGGCTGTGCACCAATGGACTTTCTATGTGCGCATTTAAATGCGAATTAAAAAAATAATTAATGTTAACATTAGCACGAACGGCAAAGGAAAACATCGTGAGGAAACCGGCTTGCCTTAGACCCAAACTGTCGACGGTTTGTGTCAGGCATAGGAGGCTGATCACTTGATTGACAAATGATCATGAGATACAGAAATCTGAGGCCCAGACCTAAATATGTCAGGTGTTGTGGAGCCCACAGACAAAGGCTCCATCGGCACGTGAGTGTCGAGGTTGTTCAACTTGACACCACGGGCCTAGTGATAAAACTGAAATTGACTAAACCATTTGAATTAGTGAATTATTGTTAGTGCACGTTAGTCTTAAATGCTAAACAATGGCAAGTGAAAGGAACACAAGGACAGAGTGTCTTCCCCTTAATAGATAGAGACTATAAGTAGTGTTATTGGACACTTTTTTTAAATAAGTTAGTTTAAGTTACTTATTAGTCTTAAGTTAGGCTAGATCGTAATGTTAAATTGTGCAGAGACAATTGATTGATAAAAATACAGTTGGCAAATGGAAAAACTATCAGCTGGTATATTATTTAAAATTGTTAGTTTATCGACTTTTCCTGCCCCATCTATCTTGTTCCCTTAATAAAATACCTCAGCGAGGGTTGCCCTTTAATAAAATAACAATAAATATGTCACGATTAGCGCATCTAATAAACGCTGTATTGCTTACTAGAATTTTAATCACTTGTTGTCGCACGTGGCTTAGGGTTGCCAGTTTCTTTGCACCGTGATTTTAAATAGGCATATTATCATGGACTAGTTTAACTCACTACTACTTTGTTATGCATTTAATATTCGCTCGTACTGTGAAGGAGAACGTCGTGAGGAAAACGGAATTAGACCCAAAAAGTACTTCTTACGAAAATCCATCTTTTAAGATGTTGAAAATAATAAATCAAAAGATATATTTGCACTGTAATCAGCTGACGCGCCCATCCGCCATCTTGTTTTAAGTTAACACACGCAAGATTAGTAGTGAATTTATTTTAATAGTTATTTAAATTTGTTAGGCGTTACCGTTTACAAAAAAACTTTTATTTTATATTAAACTTCTTTCGTATAAAAACGGGCCCCCCAGTTAATTAATTTATTTTGTTAATTAATTTATTATTAAACAAATTTCTCATACATTTTTTAGATGCCACAACCACATGGATCAAACTTTTAAACTTTAAGATTATTGTAAATACTGTGTTGGAAATAAATATAGCGGTATTAAACTCATTTACAATTTCCGTAAGCAGTAGAAATTATTTTTAGTTCCATATATATTTAAATTAAATAGAGTAATGGCAACCCTAGCTCAAAGGGTCGGCTCCAAAAAGCGCATCATGAGATTGTGGGGTCGCCTCTATATTGTACACTTTTTATTTCCTTTCTGTTTGTGCTCCATTGATTAAAGTGTGGATTTTTTTAATATCGACATCGCTAATTTCATTCGCTACTTGTCAGTCTAACGGCCGTATCAGAGTCGTCTATTAAAGTTAATGTAATGATGAAGTTAATAAATAACTTCACTAAAAAACCCTATAACTTTATACTTCTGTAACTGTTTCTTGTTTTTTTTCTAACAGGCAAGTATGAGACAGTGAGACACACGCTGTCGTTTTGGATCTAAAACATGCCGGTTTCCTCATGATCTTCCTTCGCCATACAGAGACAGGTAAGTCCATTGGTTCAGCTAGGCCTGGATAGGCTCCGACCTCTTGAATTAGTCACGCTAAAGCGTAGGCTAACATTGTTCTTGTGTTGCACGTTTTAGCTAACAGTATTTAAAATATTTTTAACAATATTGTTAAATAAAAAATTAAAACAAATTTTAAAAGTTTGGTACCTGTGTTAGTGTACCTTTAACGTTAGCATTCCTCACTGTATTGCGATGCTTAGTCTTTGAGCGAGGAAAGCAGCAGCTTTGGAGTTAGGCGACAACTAAAATCTTTAATTATTCGGAATAACTTCGGCGGCTAAGATACATTTTGGGTGACTTTACGATAACTTTGGGCGTTTTTATGTAGACCTCAAGGGGACTTCCTTCGTACACAAAGCACTGCCAAAATAACCGTTTAGTGTATACTTACTTATAGTTAAACAAAACTCAAAAATTAAGTTCCCACGAGAATGTAAGTGCGTGCTTCTATTTCACCATGCCTCCTGCTGATAGAGGACAAGTCTTTGTTTTTTTTTTAAATTTATGTTATTATTATTAATTACTTGATATGTCATGTGGAACATGGTCTAATGGTTGCAGCTCCTTACAAACGTTGTGTAAAAAAAACGGCGATTTAAAAGAGTGGCGGAGAGTTTATTGCCAGTTCTTCTCTTCCGTTCTACGCCCTTGATTTGAGGACTGGCTGTAAATGTAAAATTAGAAGAATTAATATGTATTTCTTTACTGACGAGTCATAAGTCTACATTATGTTATCTACATGATTAAATGATTTTGACGTGATAACGTCTTTAAAATCGTTTTAGTCGGGTGACATGTTCAGAAACTTGTGTCACACCAAAACCTCACGAGCGCGATCGCAGGTATAACGAGAGAGAGACGGACCGATCTCCCGTCTCATCTCACTCTAGCGGCATACAAACGAATGGAGATTTTCTCGTGCGGTTAAGTTTTGTTAGAAAAATGTATATCATAGTCGAATAAGTAAAC
Organism: Pieris melete; assembly: GCA_963693345.1. NCBI lineage: Eukaryota > Metazoa > Arthropoda > Insecta > Lepidoptera > Pieridae > Pieris > Pieris melete. The sequence continues at coordinate 585,778 of CAVNZK010000300.1, read as the reverse complement.
TTGTCATTTTACACCCGAAATTTATCATCAAAAGTGTGAATAAAACGATAGATGTAATTTATAATTTGAAAAAATTGTTATCTTCATTAATTCCTTACTTCCCAAAAACTTATATCACCAATAAGACGTTATCACGTAAACATCTCGATCGTAAACCTACTTTACAAACAACCAATATTTTTTTTTACTTTACTTTACTAACCTTTAACTTTAAATGTAAGTCAAGATGACACATGCAAGAACAACCGTCCGCTTTGTCAATAAATTAAATTATATCTGTAGAAGTTATACGACAATCTTGTGTCTAACACAATACTAATAGACTTCTAATTGTCTCATTGAATAAATAAATTATTATTATTATATATTTAAGTGTTATCATTAAACTAAACTCGAGACGAGACAAGAGTCTGGTGTTAATGATAAGAGTGGGAAAGTCAGTAACATCATCCTGGATAGAATAACAGTCTCCAGTATAAAATTGTTATAGCATTTGAAAAATAAAGAGTATCAAACATGGATTTATATCGTTAGATAGGCCCTTACCGCAGTGAGACCGCGCCGTGTTGTCGCACAGTCTAAGTGAGTGAGACTCACTAACCTGTGATCAGTGCACCCCTAAACACAGTGTCAGCCGGACGTGTTGTAAAGGACGTTTGCGAGCAGTTTAGTGTCACAAAATGCCATCGTGTGCCTTTCTAAAGTGCAACAACAATTCTAGAAACACAAATAAAGCCAGAGATGTAACATTTCACTCGTAAGTATTGCGATTTGATTTAAAAACTTTTATTTTTCCTTCCGCACTGTCTAATATAACAAATTTAAATGGCGAGTGCACGAAAGAGAAAGTAGTGTTTGCAACTAATGTAGGAGAAAAAGAAATGACACTAGTTTCGACCTTACCTTCTACACAAATTGCACTGTTTTAGGACGCCATGTTGACGCACACATTCAAACGTTTTCGTTAACGCACACATTCAAAAACAATGCCACAGTTTTTGGTGTCGGGGCCTATCTAACGATATTAATCTATGGTATCAAATCATCATATACTTAGGATATCATTTCTACACCTAAAGGTCAGCGGAACATGACGTTTGTTATTTCTAAAACCTAAACATAACAATTAAATATACAGTATATACAATTTTCTTGACCTACATAGTAATAATATAAATAAATAAAAAATAATAAAAAGAAAATTAGGACAAGTTAAAAATGGCAGTGAGTACCTTAGCAGCATTTCGCCGTATTGCGATACTTAAATATTCGTAGCGATGATGAGCAAATTAATCTTGGATTTTTTTAAATAGCAAGGGGCAAACGGGCAGGAGACTCATGTTGAGTGATACCGCCGCCTATAGACACTCACATTGCCAAAAGGCTAGCAAGTGCGTTGCAGGCCTTTTAGAAATTGGTACGCTCTTTTCTTGAAGGACCCTAAGTCGAATTGGTTTGGAAATACTACAGTGGGTAGCTGGTTCCACATAGTGGCGGTGCGCGGCAGAAATTGCTTTAAGAAACGCTCAGTTGTGGAACTGAATATTATCTATATTATTACTGTACCACAAAGAACGGTTCGGTGGCCGTCGATACACAATTCATATTAAAATAATAAGTCCTGAGTACATACCTCGTCAATGTCTCCTCACAGGAAAATAGGCACACAATAATATCAGCCGTAAGGATTTGGATTAGTGTTAGTATGGGCACAAAAAGAGGTTAGACTGATGATAATTATTGATACCTTGCCTCAATAGTTCTCAAACACGCACTAAACACTCACTATACAATTTTAAATAGTGGACGTGTCTATAATCATCTATATTTAACAAAAAGTATATATTGAAATAAAAAATGCTAGACGCACGAGAACACGTAACCCGACAAGCTCAACAACGACTAACAAAAAAATGATGTGTCGATCGGCCGTGTAAAAATATTTGAGATCACCCTCATCAAATTAAACAAAATTAAAATTATGTATTTCGAACAATTACTTTAGATTCATTGTTTCTTGTTATGTTTTTAGCACTTGCCTGTCTAAATTTTTTGTTAGATTGTCAATTATTGTCAGTCGGCGTTACGTTTTACTTTAATGTTAAACGAAACCTCGATTCCAACAGTTAATTATTTTAACAGATTTTAACTTACAAGTTACACCAGTTTTTAAAATAATTAAAAAAAGCTGTTTGTTATGTTTTAAACATAGACATGTATATTTTAATGTTATTTGTACGGTTTTATTAACTTTTTTGGTTTACATTGATTATCAAATATGAGTGTAAACTCGGTAAAATGGAACGACAAAGAGGGAAGAGATTCCGTTCTATCCGTCGCCAAAAATGGACAGTCTTCGTAGCTTTGGGATGCAGTTAGGAGATCGATCGACTGTCACGGTCTGATCTCAGATTGTTTTCAATCGGAGAGTGTGGATTAATTATTGGTTTCGGGCGTTAAACACTCGCACTTATATTCAGTACGCTAAACGCATACCTTGATTTATACACACGTGATAACCTTAATATATATTCGTTACCATTAATATATTGGAGTTGTTCGGTCTAATACCTGCAGCTGAGTTTCATCATCGGACGTCAAGGCAAAATACAAAATACCATCCGTATCACCTCGACGTCCGTCGTTCCACAACAGAGCGTTTTCTAAGGCAATTTTTGCCGCGCACCACCACTATGTGGAACCAGCTGCCCACAGAAGTATTTCCGAACCAATTCGACTTAGGGTCCTTCAAGAAAAGAGCGTACCAACTCTTGAAAGGCCGGCAACGCACTTGCGAGCCTTCTGGCATTGTGAGTGTCCATGGGCGGCGGTATCACTTAACATCAGGTGAGCCTCCTGCCCGTTTGCCTCCTATTACATAAAAAAAAAAATTTTTCTTATTTAGTCTATTTTAATAATTGCTTCAAATTTGATGAGGAGTACGGTATAGGTAATTTAATTAATTCTTCATTAATCCTAATGATTGCAGTTTCTTTCAATATTTTTTTTAAGACTTGGCGTTTTTTTAATAAAATTGAAGCGACCAAAATGTAAAAAAATAATATACATAATTGTAGGCTAGATTTGATTAGAGCAGCTTATGGTTTCTCACTGGATGTGTGTATTATGTTTGACTCATCCCTGAGGTCGTATGTTCGATCCCCGCCTGTGCACCAATGGACTTTCTGTCTATGTACGCATTTAACATTCGCTCGAATGGTGAAGGAAAATATCGTGAGGAAACCGGCTTGCCTTAGACCCAAACAGTCGACGGCGTGTGTCAGGCACAGTAGGCTGATCACCTATTTGCTTATTAGCTTGACAAATGATCATGAAATAGATATAGAAATCTGATGTCCAGACCTAAAAAGGTCGTAGCGCCACTGATTTTAAGTATCATATATTAGCAAGCACGTGTGCGAACATAAGTGTATGTATGTTTCTTGACAAATTGTATGCAAACTAAAAGCTCAATTTTGATAAAATCTGGTGTGTTTTAAGTTTATAACATCAAAAAAACTTATGCAGAACATTAAACAACGGTAAGTTGCATACCTGGGCAGCGTGTTGCACCATGACCGCTACCACATCCTTCAATTAATCAAAATCCGGGGTAAACGGCGTGTTGGTAGAAGGAAGAAATCATGGCTTCGCATTGTTAGGGATTGGACGGGTATTGCGAATGCGTAAGAGTTGCTGCTTCTGGCACAGGAAAAGACACTTCAAGAGACTGACAGCCAACCTCCAGTCACTAAAAGAAGAAGTTTATAAATAGTTTTCATCAATTTCACTTAAAGGAGAAATCCTTTATAAGGGAACTTCGGGGGCTGTGCAATCGCGCCGATAAGCGGAGGCCTATACCCAAACTAAATCGTATTGGTGGCACAGGTATCAGGCTTTTCCCCGTGTCTTCCTGCGACCGTTCTTTCGGACTCTTCAGAGTCTTGTTTCGCTGTTATTATATTTATTATAAAACTGTAACACACTGATCACCTACTTGTCTTTTTAATAAATGATCACATAACAGATAGAAATCTGTTTAGCGCCATTGGTAAGTATTGTTTGTTAATAGTGTTATTAATATAGGTAAAAATGAAATAATAAATCCGTGGCACTACGGCCTTTTTTTAGGTCTCAGCCTCAGATTTCTGTATCTATATCATCATTTGTCAATCTGATAGGCAAGTAGGTGATCAGCCTCCTGTGCCTGACACACGCCGTCGTTTTGCGTCTTAGGCAAGCCGGTTTCCTCACGATGTTTTCCTTCACCGTTCGAACGAATGCTAAATGCGAACATAGAAAGAAAGTCTATTAGTAAACAGCCGGGGATCGAACCTACGGGTCGCACATTGAAGCTTCAACACTGCGAGCAAAGCCGCGAGCAAGCGCTTAGTTTAAAGCTATGAAAGCATATTGATATAATATTTAAAGTGCTTATCCAATATTTCGAGTTACGCTTAAGTGGCAGATTATTAAATTAAATTGTTTCAACAGACGGGCCCCACCTCCACTGATCACCCGGTGGGGGCGGTCCAGGGCCTGATTGTGCATTTTATATCTGTTATTTGACTGACTATTCGCAAAGATAAAAATATGGAACGGATTGGAGGATTTTACTAACATCTCTATATCTAATATATATAATTCTCGTGTCGCTGTGTTTGTAGTTAAACTCCTCCGAAACGGTTTGACCGATTCTCATGAAATTTTGTGTGCATATTGGGTATGTCTGAGAGTCGGGCAGCATCTATTTTTCATATCCCTAAATGTTAAGGGTAGTCCACCTATAAATTATTATTTTTGAAAAAAAATTAAATAAATTTTTATTTTTTTATGATATAGCATTAAAAAATACATACAACCCCTAATTTTCACCCCTCTACGATCAACCCCTATTTTTAGTTAAGAACTTATACTTAACTTAAAATCATACACACGTGTTATGTATACCAGTGGTTCCATGGTGTCAAATTGTGCATATTCGGAATTATGAAGAACGTGGACACTTTATTTATTTATTCTATTCAAAATCATTTATTCATGTAGGTAACACAATGTACACTTATGAAAGTCAATAAAGAAATACATATAATATACACACAATGCTTCTAATTTTACCGTCAGTTCTCAAATCAAGGGAAGAACTGGCAATAAACTCTCCGCCACACTTTAGATCGCTATGTTTTTTATTTTACACAATGTTTTTAAGGAGCTGCAACCACGTTCCACATTACATTTTTGACTAATTAATAATAAAAAATAAAAACAAAGATATGTCAGGGTTTAAGTGACACCACCGCAAGTAACATATAAGTTAAATGAAAAGTATTTATTAAAAAAATCTAAGAAGTATGTAATTATTATTTTCATGTTTGAATGTTAGTTGCGTACAGTCAATCCGTCCCTGCCTCAATCAAAGATTCCCGACCGCAAATCACAGAGCCTCCCACCAAATCTGACCCCGCCCTTTGGCGCAGGCGCGCCCTCGGCCAATCACGAGACCCTCCACCCTCAAACAGCCCTCAATTGAGATCCCTGTCATTTTTCCTCCACCGCCCCGCCTCCATTTAATTTAAAATCGTCATAACCACAACCACCTTTGCGCTGTCAATATAATTATTTAATGGACTGTTATTATGTGTGTAAAATGGATAGTCGTTTCCCAAATCTAACTGATCTGCTGTACCAGCAGAATTTGGATCGGATTACGTACGAGAACGAGGACAAATATGAAAACGATAGGTCCACATCTGTCTCCCTGGAGGAGGAAGACACGTTCGGTGTGGATTTGAGCGGGAAGAATGGAAATTTAGGTGGGAAATCGTTCACCATCGCGGCGATATTGGGCCTCACGAAGTCCGAGAAGGATGTGATGAATTTGAGTGTACAGGAGAGGCTGCAACAGAACCAGAAGCACCTGGAGAACTATTTGTATTCGGGACATGATGTGCAGAGGATCAATGATGGATTCTGTAGGGTTGGTGTGCCAGCGCTGCGGCAAGGTATTTATTTTCTTACACAACACACATTTAAAAACATTTAATCTATTTACAAACGCCCAGAATGTGTTGGAACACAACATTTACTAATACGCGACGCTAAAATAATTTTTAAGTGAAGTTTAAGGCTAAACTATTAAAGAAATCAAGTAAAAACAATTAAATATAATAGATATACATCTTTGATCGTCGTTGTTTAAATAAACACTTATGTGTGATTTTTGCTGTGATTAACACGTCACCTAATTGAACTTTAAACTACCACAATATTTTTCTTTATTTATTTCGAAATCCTAAAGCTAACATAAATTATATATAACAAAACACAATTATTCTAAGCCAAAGATAATCCAAAAAGGTTCAAACATTTACAAGGAAAAAAATCAATAAAACTGTCAAATACATTTAACTAAGTGATACCTAATTCGGCTGTGTTGTGTGATAGTATGTAAGTGGGGTGTGCTCATGATGCTGGTGATTTAGCGCTATGGATATTAATACTCCTAAACATATTCCGCGATAGCTTAAACAAGTCAAGGCTTAAAGTTAAAGTACTTAATTGTTTATTTCGATAAAATCATTTGCTAGTTTTTTTTTGTATTGAATCTAAACTTAATATATATGAATAAATATCTTAAATAGTAATCATAACAATCAAATATACAGTATTTATAATCTTCTTATATAAATTAAACAAAAAATCAAAACAAATTTAAAAAGTTTGGTCCCTATGGCAGTGTTTTTACAATGGCAGCATTTCCTCACTGTATTGCGATACTTATTCGTTCTAAAACAACGTGTATGCATAAAATTATACAAGAAAATATGACATCACAAATTTTACACACATACACATTAATTATATTAGAACATAAGCAAGCTAGCAAGGGGAAAAAAACAAGCAACCACAAAATAAAAACAAAAATAAAATAATAATAACCAAAACTAAATACTCAATAAAATGATTGACTTAGTATACTAGAAATAATAGCATTACCTTCTATTATTTTTTGTAATATTTATGTTTACCATAATTGTCACATAATTATTTTAGAGAAGATAGCTTGTATCTATGATGTATGATCTGGTGAACTTTATTGTGTTATACTTGTAGATAGAAACTACTTTTTACTAAAACATTTCAAAATGAAGAAATAGATGCTAGTTTTTATAGATCTCGCTCTGAAATACGACTTATAATAATTAAATAAAAATATTGGTTGTTTGTAAAGTAGGTTTACGATCGAGATGTATACGTGATAACGTCTTATTGGTGATATAAGTTTTTGGGAAGTAAGGAATTAAAGAAGATACTTAACAATTTTTTCAAATTTTAAATTACATCTATCGTTTTATTCACACTTTTGATGATAAATTTCGGGTGTAAAATGACAAGTTTACTTATTCGACTATGATATACATTTTTCTTCATACATACATTCATACAAATCTCCATTCGTTTGTATGCCGCTAGAGTGAGAGAGACGGGAGATCGGTCCGTCTCTCTCTCGTTATACCTGCGATCGCGCTCGTGAGGTTTTGGTGTGACACAAGTTTCTGAACATGTCACCCGACTAAGCGATCGCGCTCTTGAGGTTTTGGTGTGACACAAGTTTCTGAACATGTCACCCGACTAAAACGATTTTAAAGACGTTATCACGTCAATAATATAATAATAATATATAATTAAAAAGGAAGCTTCGGGCTCTAATATCTGTATCTATGTCATACATTTGTTTTTACAAATAATCAAATAGATGATCAGATTGCTTGACACATGCCGTCGGCTTTTGGGTCTAAGACATGTCCGGTTTCCTCACGATGTTTTCCTTCACCGTACGACGGGTGTTAAATGCGCACATAAGTAGATGGTAGTGCCCAGATGGCCACCTCGGATTGAGAGTCTCACACTGAACAACACTGCACTGCTATATTATAAATATCTATATATAATTAATCTCTCTTCTCTTCTTCTGTTTTCATAAATAATAATTGACTATAGACGAAGGTTGGAATCGTTATTTCTTATAAACACATTATGCGCCTAATTACGGTAATAAAAACTAATAATTAAAAACAACTGTCCTGATTTCTAGTCGTTTATTCTGAATAATATAAAAATGAATCCCTATTTCCCTTGGTCACGGCATCACGCGTGAACGCTGGACAGATTTCGCTAATTATTTTTTGTTGTGTTTGTTATTGTCAGGAGAAGGTTTTTATGAAAGAAAAAAAAAATTGGTTGTTTGTAAAGTAGGTTTACGATCGAGATGTTTACGTGATAACGTCTTATTGGTGATATAAGTTTTTGGGATGATTTGGCATTCTGATAAGGAGGGACCTTGTAGTTTATTGGTATAATTACCAATTCGAAATCAATATTCATAGTTAAGACAGAACAACGTCTGTCGGGTCAAAAAAGTTTGAATTGTATGGTGGTTAAGTATTTTCAAATTTTCAAATTTTCTGCGTAATTTTCTTATTTTTTTCTGTCAATCAAACCTTCTCCTGACAATAACAAAGACAACAAAAAAAGAATAAGCGAAATCTGTCCAGCCGTCGTACGCGTGATGCAGAAAATAGGAATTCATTTTTATATAATACTAGCGGACCCGGCTAACTTCGTTCCGCCTTAGTCTAATAATATCATTGTTACTTTAGTTAAACTTATTTTAGGATTTCATTAAGGTAACAACATTAATACAACTTTTTTTGCAAATACAGAAATGTTTTATTGCTTGCCATTGCGAAAGAAGAATGGCAGTTTTACACACCTCTTCTCTCTAGCGCCAATATTGCGATACTGCATGTTAAAGCACCTCAAGATCGGAATTTGACGTAAAATGATGCGTAGTTTTGTCAACGGATGTCACCACATGCCGTGTGCATTCGTAAAATTAATTTATTTATTTATTGTTATTCGATAACTTATCCGATATTTTATTACTTATTCTGCTATTCGGAGTGGAGAAAAATGCATCAAAAAAGACATAACTAACATCGGTCCAGCCGATCTCGAGTTATAAGTGTTGTAACAAACACGACTTTCTTTTATATATATAGATATAGATTAAATTTTAAAATTAAAAAATATATTCTGACTTATAACATTTTTTGATAAATTCTCTTTCCTAATTCTAATCTTGCTCTTTTTCGGCAAGGACTCGGTCTTGGTTTAAGGCCAAAGACGCCCATTTGTGTCAGCCGTGTGCTATTTGGCTCCAGCTTCGCCTCGTATTGCAGCTTAGACCTCCTATTACCATCGAGTCTGAATGGCATCTGCCCCTTTTTTTCTTTAAGAGAAAGAGAGAGAGAAAGGAGAGGCCACATTAGAACAATACGTCATGATCGTAGAACAATGACGGATTTGAAAAAAAACATAATCGACTAATATATATATATAAATATTACGGCTACATTTTAAAAAAATCCATGTGTTTCAGATTTCCAATTAATCAGCCGGTAAAGTGATAGACGCTTATTGATTTTTCTAGAAAACTGTGTAATTCAATTTTATTATTTTTATTTTGTTTCAAAAGAAACCCTATTGTTTGCTTGTATGCCAATTTTCATAATTACAGAATATGGATTAAAAAAGTTATGGCAAAAAACTAACATGATTATAAAGAAAAAACTTTTTAACCGGATTAAAGTTATGTATTATAAATTTAAAATTATTAAACATAATTTTAAATTTAACCGACGTTTCGCGTGCTTTACAGCGTGCGTGGTCACGGTGACTGAAGACAAAAGATGTTGGATGTTAAAAAGTATCACAGCTGTAGAAAAACATAATTATATTATTTTGAAATGGCTGCCCTGTAAAGTTTACTATTTGTCAGGTCCGTCTCTATTTTACCAATATGACGTTATATGAATACAGAAAGTATGTCTATTTTATACCGGCTTCATTGTAAATAAAGAATTATTAACTACTTATTCAATGCCCTATACCCCTAGATGGGGCAGAGGGCGGACAGTGACTTCAACGCGTTTGGCCTTGAGCCTCATATTTCACCTGATTCCAAGCCTTTCTGTCTCTCTTTGCCTCATCTGCAACTGTACGACGCCAGGTTTGCTTGGAACGGCTACCGCTTCCAATGCGAGCTCCAATCAAGCGTCTGCTTGGGGATATAATTGGAATCTCTTCGAGTATGGCTTAACCATTTCCACTTCCGTCGCTTGATCTGTTCGCTAATCGCGCTCCCTAAGTTCCTCGTTGGAGATCTTCTCGGGCCAGTAGATACCCAGAACACGATGACTACAGTTGACGAAGATTTGGAGCTAATAGTAAAAGTGATATCAAAAATATTAATAATTTTGATTATTTCTCTATCCATATATTTGTGGACCTATACTATAATAATGTTGTGTTGCGCGTGCGACTCTCATCCCTGAGGTCGTAGGTTCGATGCCCGGCTGTGCACCAATGGACTTTCATTCTATGTGCGCAATTAACATCCGCTCGCACGGTGAAGGAAAACCGGCTTACCTTAGACACAAAAAGTCGATTTCTTGTGTCAGGCATAGCTCTACTTGCCATTGACAAATGATCATAAAACATATAAAGAAATTTGCGGCCCAGACCTAAAGGGTGTTTTTATTTATTTTATACTACTAAGCGACTCGGCCACATCAAATGTTGAGATATGATAGAATCAATTAAATTAAAACTGATGATAGTTAGAAAGTTTGGCTAACGAACGCCTAGTATTCGTTGTCCCATTTAGCACAAGAAATAGCTAAATACAAATCAACTCGGCTGGGACAGACGGCCGTTTGATACAATTTTTAGACAGATCGCTACTATTATTTCTCTATGTTGACTTTTAGATCTATAGTTTTGTTATGGGGAGACGTAACCGTTTAGATGCTTAGCGTCGCAAATAATTAAATGCACAATCGTGTTAGTCCCGGATCTCGGACCCTTTTTAATATATTTACCCCATGAATGTCACTCCACAAGTACTTCAGTAGCGTAGCTGTGACTGATATGTATAATGGTACTTGGTATAATAATAATAAATCGTTTATTTGCAACGAAAGTGGTACATTCAGATTGATTAATTATAAAAAAACCGCACAATCAGCCATATTACAATAGGCATGCAAATGTCATATTAATTATCATTATGTCATAATAATAAGAACAGTTAAGTTATTTATAACTAGCCGACCCGGCTAACTTCGTTCTGCCTAACAGTCTAATAATATCGTGTTAACTTTAGTTAAACTTTTTTCATTAAAGTAATAAACATTAACCAATACAACTTTTTTTGCAAATACAGAAATGTTTTATTGCTTGCCATTGCGACAAGAGAATGACAGTTTTAGACATAAGGCCTCTTCTCTCTAGTAGTTAAAGCATTTTCTGATTTGAAACTACCATCTGATTTCTGAATTCGATGTAAAATGGTGCGTAATTTTGTCAACAGATGGCACCGCATGCTGATTGCATTCGTAATATTAATTTATTTATATATTGTTATTCGATGACTTTTTCGATATTTTATTCCTTATTCTGCTATTCGGAGCGGAGAAGAATTCACCAAAAAAGAGATAACTAACATCGGTCCAGCCGATCTTCAGTTATAAGGGGTGTAACTAACACGACATTGTTTTATGTATTTTGATTGTTGCCAAAATCTATGGTTTAAATCCTTTTTTAAATCGAATCACCTTCCCCTTGAAAACGTTACACGGCAGTGATCTAAAACTTCTAGGAAAGTAGCCATAATAATGTGCCTTTTTGGCGGGTGGTAAAATTTAAAATTAAAAAAAACTTATCCAGAACATTAAACGACGGAAAGTTGCGTATTGTATCATGACCACTTCCGTGAATTATAAAGGGTTAAATCCAGGGTAAACGGCATGTAGTAGAAGGAAGTAGAAGGAAAAAATCATGGCTTCGTAGGAAGTGGATGGGTATTGCGACCGGGGAAGAGTTGCAGACTTCACAAGACTGACGGCCAACCACCAGTCATAGACAGGCACCAAAAGAAGAAACTACTAATCGATATCCTGGTGGTTAAGTGGTTACGTGGAAAGTAATACAATCCGGCAGTGCTCCAGTGCCTAGGCCTCAGGTCTGATGGTTACGTTAGGCCTTTTTTTAGGAGAAGATTTCCTAACGTAAAATGTAAATAAAGAAGGAGGCGACATCGACCGTTACGATTCGTAACCCACACTAACTTCACTTCACTTCACTTTATTTATAATGGCGACATCTGTGTAAATCACAATTCCGCCAATGTCGCGTTCTAAATCTTCACACGGTGCTGGTGAGGGTAGATTAGATAATTTTGATAGATTGAATTTAATCGAATAAATATAAACAAACCCACACTAACCGCCGTTGAATGACAAAAGGTCGGCTTCATGTCAGTTCTTATACTGTAAGAAATGGTTTTTTATAATTATTTTAAAATTTAATCTATTATTATTTAATTTAGTGTTTAATGTATGTTTTGTGAGTTATATAAATGTAAATAGTTGCCGCATTAGAGTTATCTGTAATGGAAGCTTATTTAATCTAATATATAAAATTCTCGTGTCACAGTTGCCATACTCCTCCGAAACGGCTTGACCGGTTTTGATGAAATTTTTTGTGCTTATCCGGTATCTATGAGAATCGGCCAACATCTATTTTTCATCCCCCTAAATATTAAGGGTAGTCCACCCCTAAATTATTTTGTATTAATTTTTAGATATTTTTTTTTATATGATACAGCATTAAAAAATACATACAACCCCTAATTTTCACCCCTCTACGATCAACCCCTATTTTTTATTATAAATGATATACATGGCAAAACGACGTTTGCCCGGTCAGCTAGTTAAAGATAAAAATAAACTTTTGTTTGGATTATTACCGGCTGAGTTTCATCATCGGACGTCGAGGGAGAACACGAAATACCACCAGTATCACCTCGATGTCCGTCGTTCCCCAACTGATCGTTTTTAAGGCAGTTTCAGCCACTATGTGGAACCAGCTGCCCACTGAAGTAAATACAAACTAATTTCATTTAGGGTCCTTAAATAAAAGAGCGTAGCAATTCTGTCAACACTATTCACCTATATTTCACATGACTCCTCCAGATTTGGATGTATATCTCAATAACTAAAGATTTTGTTGAAACTTGGACGCAAAGAGTTTGTTGTTACTGTTAGTTTCTGTGAAATTTGTGGACAAACTTGCGAAATTAGCATTTGACAGAAGACTTCATTACTAACATTAATGAAAATATTAATATATTTTTCAGTTTCAGACAATTCCAGGGCGGAGCTAAGGCCGCAGGTGACGCAGATAAAGGGATCCCGAACACACTCCATATCATGTTCCAATGGGTAAGTATCTAATCGCTGAAAATGCGAATCATTTTAACCTTGATTGTGCAAATCCGTCCACGCACAGAAGAGGTATTATCAAATTTATAGCCTCCTTAAGTCGGATTAGAAATATTCATAAATTACAGATCTGGCAGAAGCAAGCGAATTCGTACGATCTTCACTCCAGAGCAGTTGGAACGTTTGGAAGCGGAGTTTGAACGACAGCAATATATGGTGGGGCCTGAACGGCTGTATCTTGCGCATGCTCTGCAACTCACTGAAGCCCAGGTAACTTGATAATAGTTTTTTTCTTTTTTATGTAACAGGGGGCAAACAGAGGCTTATCCGATGTTAAGTGGCATGGAGATTGAGGCTCGCAAGTGCGTATAATTACTCTAAAAATTGATTTTCGAAAGATTCCCGCGTCTATTTCTTAGATTTCATTTACTTTATAGCCATTCGTGCCCTGACGATGAGACAACAATTATCATTATTATTTCTACTTATTTTTTTTTAAATATTGTAATGTTTCATTCGTGTTTGATGTACATTCTCTGTGCTTTTGTAAAGTTTTATCGAGTCGATAAGAGAGATAGATCAAGGTTTAATGCTTTATATTAAAGAATAATAATAAACATAAAAATCACTTTATTTGACGAAAAACATTTGGTACTTACATTCTAAAGGTTATAAACATACAATATGCAACGAATCGTTGTGTTTTCACTATTAATTTTGTTCAATCTCGTACATAAAATAATTCTATGTGCACTAGCGATTAAACTAGGCCTAGCCTGTATCTTAAACGCTAGTTCCTTCCAGTGTCTTTAACAATTTGGTTAGGTTGTTTTTATTGTTTATACAACTAAATGAGGGTAGAATCTAAAAAAAAGTTGTTGCAATTGGTTAGACTATAGTTAATGTGAACTTCGACAAATGTTTTTTGAAGTGAAACTTCTTTATCGGGGTTGGAAAAAAATTTACTGTAACATTTTTCGGTTACGCGTCACATGTTTCGGTTACGCGTCACATTTGACCGTTACGCGCGTCTTTTTCTTGTCCCTACCACGGTTGATTCGAAGAGATTCTAAACCATTAATAGCAAAAATTTATAATAACTATAACAATGATACTAAAAATTCTATTACAATTTATGAAATTCTGTAATAATCTTAGTGGTAATAAGGTAAAATGAAATAATTGTATTATTTGTATTCAAGTCTGTGATATTAAAAGCCTTTTGTTAAACTTTATCTAATTTAACTTTATTTAACCAATTTCTGTAAAGTTGCATATAGATAATTTTTCGAAAAATAAGGTCATAAAGAAGTTTCACTTCTAACGTGTGTACACTAGTACACGCACATTTTTTTTTTAAATCTTGTGGATGAGAAACTTGAATTTGAGATATGAATTTATTGTCGTTATAATTATATAATTACGGAATCTAAAATGTAGTATTAAGATTTTATATTAAATTTACATTTCAGCACACTCTAAGGACTGAAGTTTGATATTTTATAAAAGGAAAATTTTATTATTTTACATTAGTAAACAAGTTTTCTATTTCATTATATTTCTGAGTTTTTAGCCATTCAACCAGTTTTATTTTACATTCCAAGAAATAAAATACTTTCCTGAAAGGCATTTTTTTAATTAACTTATTACTTTTATTCTAACAAGTTGTTACCAAGGCAACTTCTTGTATGCCAGTATATACATACTTCACAGCTTTTCAGCGTATTTTTTCTGTCTGTCTTATATTGCTAGTGGGCCTTTAGGTATGACACATGACATCTTGACGTATGAAAAAGAACTAACTTTTAATTATATATTTACATTCATGGAATATACTTCCAGGTTAAGGTATGGTTTCAAAATCGACGTATAAAGTGGAGGAAACACCACCTCGAAGTGACGCAGCAGAGGCTAGCCGTACTCCAGAGGCACAGACCCGAGGGCGATGACGTCATGTAGGCATAGACTATAGTAAGGTTTCCATAGACATAGACTAAAATGCCGCCATTGTGAATCCGATTTTCGTAGCATCATCATAGGTGTTTTAAATGTTTTGTCTTTTAGCAATAACAATACACCAAAGTATTTCAGAAAATAAGATTGTCATTTCGACTTTTTAAAACTTTCGAAGAATTATGGACTTTGGCATTTATAACTTAAACCATTTTCTCAAAGAAATATTAAGTTTACCATTAATTAACCTATTAAATTGATAGTTATACCGAATTAAGTTTCCTAATTTGTTTTTTTTAATGCGGTATGTTTTTTTTATAATTATAATACGCTTCAGTTTTGTCAAAATTGCATTTGACACCCTGACAAATACAAATATTATTTGCCCGCCAAAGAAATGACACGTCTACGAATAATATTTAATGTGTGTACAGTATACTTGGTATATACTTCATTACAGTAAGTGTAAAGTAAATTACCTGTAGAAACAAATAATATTATCTGTGACGTTTTCCCGCTCACTCTACCGAATATACAGCATTAAATATTACAGATTATAATAATTTAAACAATTTTCTGTAATTGTTTCATAAATAATTTTTATTGTTATGATGTTTTTTGTAAACCCGGTGACTTATCGGTGTTTTTATTTTAAGATAGAGTAAATCATAGTCGCCATATTTTACCATTTAACAAATTAATCCTTAGTTTAAATAGATGTCACTTGACTGGTTGCAAATATTTTTTTTAGATTATTGTATGGCACACTTTTAGTTATAATTATTGTTGTAGTATTACTGAGTATGAAAAGAAGACATTGTCTAGTTCGCAATACATGATAAGCAAATAATGTCAGTGAAATATCCAACCTTTGAGTTTCAATACACTAACTATATTTTACAAATAAAATTACGTATACCTTTGTAAATAAATATGTAGAAAAATTTCGTGTAAATTGTGGGCATAGATTTGCCCCGTATCTGTCAAACTATATTTTCTTGACGTTTGGCATAGTTGACAGCTCAATGACGTATAGAACTGTCACAATTAGATGTATACGTTATAGATTCGCAATATTATAATTTAATTCTAGATATTGGTTAAGTATGGTTAAGCTCTGTACATTACAATACTGTAAGCTACATTTAATAATTTATAAATAAATGCAAACTTAAATTGTTTTTTATTTAAAGTGGAACTGTCAAAGTCTGGCTCTCTTTGTTTGACCTGTATGTATGTGATATTTTAGTATGTTTCTCCAAAACCCAAAGCTAGAAATTTATTCTATATTCTTCTGTCTGTGGTTGGTTAATTAAGTATTTGATTACCTTACTATCGCACAGTTAATTGCCTAGATGTGAGATATTAATGGACGATTAATTACGGAAAAAGAGCAAAAAAACCCCATTAATTAAGCTTAACAGAGAACAATATTTATTTTGTATAATTCGAAGGACAGTTCAACATGAAATCAGACATTTGTTAAAATTACTATATATTTATAACTTCGTTACATAAATATTATTTTAAATATATGCAAAAGCTTGCCAACACACTGATACAATGATGAAGAGGATAAAAATTGATTCAAAAAATATAAAGATTCAAGTGCACAGGCCCTAATATGTATAACTAAAGATTTAAGTTGGCGCCTGGTACCGCTGACCCCAGAGCTGGTGCTTTCCTCGCTCAACGAATTAGTTTCGCAATATAGCCAGAAATACTGCCAGCATTAATTGTACACTGCCACGTGGACCGAACTTTTTAAGTTTGTTTTAATTTTCTTTTCATTCATTTTTAATTATTATTATTACTATGTATGTTAAGAATATTGTAAAAACTGTATATTTGTGTGTAGTAATATGTAACTGGAATACATTAAGGTATGGGGAGCAATTATGGATGTCCAGACCTGGCTCGTTCCTCCGCTCCGCTCAGAACTGGAGGATTTCCTGATGTTAATTGATACCGCCCATGGACACAGGGCACGCAAATGCGATGCCTTGCTGCCGCTCTTTGAAGGACCCTAAGTCGAATTGGTGCGGAAATACTTCAGTGGGCCACTTAGTGGTGGTGCCCGGCAAAAAGTGGTGTATACGTCGAGGTGATGCGGGTGGAATTTCGTATTCTGCCTCGATGTCCAATAATGAAACTCAGCTGCCAATATTAGTCCG
This sequence comes from Pieris melete, assembly GCA_963693345.1. Lineage (NCBI taxonomy): Eukaryota > Metazoa > Arthropoda > Insecta > Lepidoptera > Pieridae > Pieris > Pieris melete. The sequence continues at coordinate 568,305 of CAVNZK010000300.1, read as the reverse complement.
AACATACAGCTGTACGGATTCAAATATGCGCACGAGCCTACTGTACAACATAATTTTAGTTTTGATATTTTGGAACCCCTTTAGGGTGCGGTTCTCATCCCTGAGGTCGAAGGTTCGATCCCCAGCTGTGGGATCCAATGGGATTTCTGTCATTGTGCGTTTTAAGATACCCTCAAACGGTGAAAACGGCATGAGGAAATTGGCTTGCCTTAGACGCAAAAAGTCGACTGCGTGTGTCAGGCACAGGAAGCTGATCACCTACTTGCCTATTAGATTGACAAATGATCATGATACAGATACAGAATTCTGAGCCTCACGACTAAAGATGTTGTAGCGCCACTGATTTATTTTATTTTTAATTATTTCTTAGAAGCGGTTTTATTGTTCTATCTTGGTTAATCTTCTCTTCTCGGTTCTTCTTTTGAATTGATTGTCGTAAAGTATCCTAAGTAACGAATGACTTTTCACAATACGATATTAATTGAATATTTTTTATGTTGCATAGACCATTTGTTTAGGCTTTTTGGGACGTTTTTAAATTTTCCATTGACTGACAAAGTTAACCTCCAGTTATTGTAATTAATTGATTGATAATTTTGATAGAATTCTCGATAACACCTTACGTCAGAGTTACGTGATGAAGTATTTATTATTTTGTTAGGAAAGTGAAATCACAGGGACCGGTTTTGTAGTGAAGTTCTCGTGTCGATATAAATCGTAAATTATATAGTGACATTAATTTTCATAGACAAGATGGATTTTTGGGTATGATCCTCACATTTTATTTCCAACACAAATATTATTTACAATATTCTTAACCTACATAATTATTGGAACGAAGTTCCTAATCGCGCGTTGTGAAAGGGGGCTAGACGGAAGAAATTCTTACGAAAAGTTATCACGACATTTCTTTGCTATTTGCTATAATCATATATATAAATCCCGTGTCACAATGTTTGTCCTCAATGGACTCCTAAACTACCGAACCGATATCAATCAAATTTGCACACCATGTGCAGTTCGATCCAACTTGAGAGATAGGATAGTTTAAATCTCAAATTATAGTCGCAATTTTAATTTATTGCTAATTATTTGTCTGTTATTATTTGACAGTCACAAATCACAATTCTAACAGATGGCGCCGCGCTGTGTTGAAAGTACCAACGTTTCACATAAGATACTATTTAACATCTGTAACAAAAACCTTAGCCACAGCAACGCTTGGCCGGTCTGCTAGTATATAATATAATGTAATACGCCGGTTCTCGTCCAATCACCGAAGTTAAGCAACGTCGGGCGAGGTCAGTACTTGGATGGATGACCGTGGGAACACCTCGTGATGTTGGCTTTTTTTTTTCATCGGGAAAATCTATCATACTGTTATGATACCAATTAACATATAAATTAATCGAAAGTAATTTCGTTCCATCCGGGTGTCCCTTGACACCTCTAAAGTTTTTATTATAATATAATTGACAAATATAAAATTAAAACAAATTTCAAATTTGGTGCCTCTGGCAGTGTACCTTTAATTCAGCCCTGCGATTCTGTAACTCACTTTTCGAACCAGCGGCGCGGCGGTCGCTCTCAAATCAGTCGTGAAGCAGTCTTTTTATTTGGCATTCTGATAAACAATAAACTACAAGCTCACACCTTTTCAGAATGCCAAATCATAAAATGACTGCTTCACGACTGATTTGAGAGCGACCGCCGATGCGAAAACCGCTGTGGGACTTCGAAAAGTGAGTTACAGAATCGCAGGGCTGCAAGTCCTCACTGTATTGCGATACTTATTCGTCGAGCGAGGAAGACACTAGTTCTTCAGGCGCCAACATAAACCTTTAATTAGCGCCTGTGCACTTGAATTCCACGGCCCAACAGTCTCTAATTATTATTAAATTAATTATCTGTGATTAATATATGTAATATTATGATTTATTAATTTTATATAATATAATTTATTAACTAGCTGACCCGACAAACGTTGTTTTGCCATTCTAGGAAAAAATTTTTAGTTCAATAAAAATAACTATCTACTTTAATGAAAAAGTGCATGCGTACAAAGGACACATGTCAGAAGTGAAACTTCTTTGGCAAACTAAATTTGAAGTCTTATTCTATTTATACAAATCTAAAACTTTGTATTTTTTCGCGATCTCCCTTTCTCTCTCAATTTTTCTCACTCTCTCTACCACCTTTCGCTCCATGCCACTGTGCGTGATGCGACGTTCGCCCTTTCTTACTCTCTCTCAATGCGTCTCAATCACTCTCCTTTTTCTTCGACGAAAACGCTGCACATCTTCGTGACGATAATATAATTATTTTTGCGTTTCATCCGTAAAAATGTTACCCTCTGCGCCTAAAGAAGTTTCACTTCAAAAATATCTTCTTTCCACCATTTTTTGGGCACCCTCTTCTTCTTCCCCTTGAAGTCCATCTTCTAACTGTGCATCTTGATATATGAACGAGGCGTAAGAACGTATAAATGACGTAGGTTATTATTAATATTTGTACTATCTTAAAGGTCAAACAAAAGACGAAAAGACGCCGCGTTCCATTTGAATGTGATTGGTCAATGGACTCTTTAACGTATGTAATGATACGTCACATTTTTATTGCCAACATATAAAGGGACGGGAAAATTATTTTAATGTTTTTTTTATCTCTATTGATTTTGTTCCCTTTGGAGTAGAGAATCTTGAGCCGTGGGGTTCAAATTCACAGCTTATTAACGATTTAACTTACTGAATCAGATGAACTTTGTCTGCAGATCATTTTATAGACATAGACATAGACATAAGGACATAATTTAAAAACAATATTCGAATAATAATAGAATTTATGTTACGCTTAATGTAAGAGAATAATAATAAATATTTATTTATTTAATTTTTCAAATGTAAACTGAACTTTATTGACTATAATGACTCCTTTTCCAGTCTTTGATTATTTAATTGTAATTAATTATTTGCATGCAATCTAAAACTATTTTTAATAATGCCAAAGAAGTATAACTGCTTACGCGCGTACATAAGTATAACCAGCGGCACGTAAGTCTAGCGCTGGCCGATACGTGGAGGGGATTGCTGCGCATGTGTACTGTCGTGCGGGGGACAAAATGCGACTGGAGAGCCAATCGACGCTCTTCATTCCGCTAGCCCCCCTCAGGTACCTTATTTTTTACTTCTGCGCAATAACGGTCAGCGCTAGAGTTTCGTGCCGCTACTTATACACGCACCCTATTTTTTATTTTGTAACACACAAATTTATAGGATTTACAATATTCTTACCCTACATAGTAATAATTAACATAACGGACAAAATAAAACCATTTATTATTATAAATTTAGAATTATTTAACATAATTTTAAATTTATATTAATACATAACTTTAATCCGGTTAAAAAGTTTTTTCTTTAAATGTGTAAAGGTTATGTCAATAAAAGACAATACTAAATAAAAAACTATTTAAAAAGTTTGGTTCCTATGTTGGTGTCACTTTTAATAATTATCATTGACTTGTGACGAGCCAACCTTCGAGGTGAAGTGCGGATCTATTATTTATTTTATTTATTTATGCTGTAAAACATCACAAATGAAAATGAACACAAGGACATACCAAACACTAATTAAGTTTTTATTAGACACATGTGAAAATACCATGAGAACTTAAGAAGGCGCTAGACCATACCCATCCAACTTCCTCGCCATCGAGTGCCACACAATATCGCAGCAGTTTATGTATAAATTTGTCTGTAATACACATCCATTCACATATTGATACATTCACGCATACATCTCTTCGTCTCTCGACTCCTTCGGACTCGATTTTGACCCACTTTTAACGGACAGATTTAGATCGATGACAATCGAATAATCCGAAAAAAAAAAATTAACTAAATAATAAATAATAGTTTAAAAAAACTACAACACACGCTTTTAAAGCACATCAAACTAAAAAGTGAAAAATAATTCCTAATTTAGGCTGAAAATGGTAATGAACAAAAAATACTGGTATTATTGCTCGATAGACGAAAAATATGGCACAGAGTTTTTTTAAACTTTTATTTATCTTTAAAAAAAATGTATATGCGTGTACTAGTTAGTGTACCCACGTAAGAAGTGAAACTTCTGTATGACCTTATTTTACGAAAAATGATCTACTATATGCAACTTAACGAAATTGGTTAATAACGTTTAAAAAAAGGGCTTTTATTATCATAGACATGAGTACAAATACAATTATTTCATTTTACTTTATTACTACTAAGATTATTACAGAATTTCATTAATTGTAATAGAACTATTACTATCATTGTTATCTTTATTATATATTTTTGTTTCTAATATAAATTTTATACATTTTATGAACGCTCTACACGGTTTTTTACATAATATATAATAATGATTTAAAAGCATAATTTCTATTTATAACTATACATAATACTGCAATATTAATTAAAAATAACGTGAAAAAAATTGTCCAATATAAATAAATAACAGCCTGAAGTTAGTTTTCAGAGGTAAGCAAACTTCACAAACAACAAATCTTGCAACTAATCAATAAACTGGATCCGAAATACCAGGACAAAAAAAAGATGGCGCGTAACGGTAAAATGTGACGACGTCACGTAAATTTTTTTCCAACGCCGATAAAGAAGTTTCACTTCAAAAAATGTTTTTGAAGTGCAGCGTTTTTGTCGAAGAAAAGGGAGATTGCGATTGAGACCGATTAAGAGAGAGTGAGAAGGGTGAATCATCGTATAGAAATTTATTTTTAAAAATAAAATTTCGTAAAGACTTAATCAGTACAATCGATATTACAAGACTTGAAATATTACCACAGCGCCATCTATTGACGCCATTAGTATGTACAAAAAACTGTTGGATCTTACAAAAATAGATTACTAATTAATAATATAGTGTTTTAGTCAATGAATTATTTAATTTCAAATAATATAGAAGAAACATTCTAAACCTAATAAAGAATAATAACTAAATTTGTTACTTTGTTTTTCACACAGTAATTTTGGTAAAAAATCAGCGGAAATTAACAATGGTATTAATTTGAATAAAGTAATTAATTTAATGTAAAGATATTTATTTCGAACACAAATATACAGTATTTAAAATATTCTTAACTTACATTATTATAACAATTTTAAAAAGTTTGCTCCCTGTGGCAGCCTTTAACGCTGGCAGCATTTCCTCACTCTCCCACTAAGGAAAGCACCAGCTCTGGGGTGTATCTGTGCTATCTGCCAGGCGTCATCTTTAATAAGCTGTACATTCGAACCCCACGGCCCAAGAGTCTATACCCTAAAGGGAACAAAATCAAACTTGGAGGACTATATTTGAGCTGTTTATTATTTTCCGCCTACTCTGCCTTGCGATTCTGTAACTCACAGCGGTTTTCACAGCGGCGCGGCGGTCGCGCTCAAATCAGTCGTAAAGCAGTCATTTTACGATTTGGCATTCTGTTATGGAGGGAGCTTGTAGTTAATTGTTTCTGCTCTCTAAGTTAATTTAAGTTTTTGAATCCATCACATTGGTTTAATCGTATTTAATTTAAAAGAAATTTCAGATTCTAAAGAATCATTAATTGTAAACAATTGCATTATGTTGCAATTCTTGAAATGTACGTGATGCAGAAAGAGTGCGTGAGGTCAACAGGAAATTATTATCTCATATTTATGCAACATTTACTTGTCGAACTGGCAATACTGATAGTGTTGTATACATGTGTGATTAATTGATTGACTTTTTTTTATAGAACAGGGGCAAACGGGCAGGAGTTGATGTTAAGTGATACCGCCCCCCATGTACACTCTCATTATTCTGATAAATGAGCTACGTCTTGCTATCCATAGTTGCTCCACTCAAACTATGAAATGTATTTAATTAATTTCTTTAGTTTTTATATTTTTTTAACGTATGCGTCACATTAAATATTTTATTTTACTTTTCTAGTACCAATGTATCAGTGCCGAGCGTTGGCAAGGTTTTAAAAATAAACAAGCTGCCCCCGCGAACTTCGTTTCTCCTTAATGTCATTTTACAATATATCAGATTTGAATATTACTCTGTCTTATTCTCGCTTCATCTCAAAGTGGCGAAGACTCCGTCAAGCCCTCAATTATCGTGGTGAGCCTGCCCGATAGCTTTGAGAGATGACCACCTCTGCTCGTACCTGTAGGGATCCGGATACCTTAGCTCTCTTGGTGAATACATCCCGTATGTATTTATATATTCACTATTTATGTGTAGGGCTTAGGGCTTGTTAGGTTCTTAGATCTTACCCTCTCACATATTAACTATTAAGTTGTCTAGTGCAACTTGCTCATACATACACAACATATACTATACAGATACTTCTGACATTTAATACATATCAATTAAATACACATTTCACAGCCTGGCAAGCTGTACAGGTATCAAATTGAAAAATTAAATAAAATAAGTTTTTATTTAAAGTTTTATTACTTTTTAAATTAGGTATAATTTAAACACTGCAAGGAAATCATTACATTATTTACTCACGACTTGACACTTACTTATTTACTCACGACTTGACACTTACTTGCAAACTAACAATTTCATTTTTAAACGCCAATATGGTTTTAGATCAAAAAGCAGCACTTTATCAGCCACAGCCGATCTCGTTAGCGACATAAAACAAAATATTGACTCTAAGAAAATGGTGCTGGGTGTCTTTATTGATCTGAAAAAAGCGTTTGACACCGTAAGCCACAACTTATTGCTTAAAAAATTAGAATGCATAGGAATAAAAGATCGTGCACTAAAATTATTCAAATCATATCTATCAAACAGAACCCAGATAGTAAAAATAGGTAATGCTCAAAGTTCAGAAATACCAATAACATGCGGCGTCCCACAAGGATCTATATTAGGTCCATTGTTATTTTTAATATATATTAATAACATTCACGAACTCGGTTTACACGGCCGAATCACTCTCTACGCTGATGACACCTGCTTATTTTACTTTGGTTCAAATATCCAGACTATGGTTGCTCAAGCTCAATCAGACCTAAATGTTCTATCTTCTTGGTTTCAACAAAATCTTCTAACCATTAATATTTCAAAAACATCTTATGTAATATTCAAGGCAACAAATAAACTCATTCCTATCTTTCAACCGCTTAAAGTTCAAGACGTTGAAATCAATAACAAAAAATGGGAGAAATATCTGGGTCTTAGAATGGATACAAATTTAAAATGGAACTTTCATATATCACACATAATTACCAAACTAAAATCACTTATAGGCAGATTTTGGTCAATATCTAAATGCATTCCGCAATCTGTACGTCATTTGATCTATAATTGTTTAGTCAAGCCACATTTCATATACCTAATTGAAATATGGGGTACAGCATGCAAAAACAAAATTTCTACAATACAAACACTACAAAATAAATTAATAAAAGCACTATTCAGATACAATTTTTTAACACCTACTAATAAAATCTACCAAGAAACTAAAATTATGACGATTAAACAACTATACGTTTATAGCACCTGTATCCTTATTAAAAAAATTTTAAATAACTCTCTACATAGTAACTTATCATTTAATAAAATCAAATACACCACTACACGCAATACTCGTCGAGCGAGTTTGCTTATCTTGCCAAAGCCGCGCACAAATTATTTAAAGAGATCTATTAGGTATGAGGGTGTGCAATTGTTTAATCGGTTGCCGTCTAAGCTTTGTAACATTAGCGTGTTTGATCAGTTCAAAAGGGCATTAAAGACACACATCAGAATGGGCCCATTAGACTAGAATTGGGCTAGCTGATGGCGACGTGTATCTCGTTCGTATATATACTTAATATTAAATTTCTCATGTAAATAAAAAAAAAATTGTAATGAGAAATAAAGTTCTTTAAACATTAAATCGCAATAACATTCACGAGGGTATCGAACTCGCGACCTTCGCATCATAAACTGAACGTTGACTTTCCTTTGATTAATATGTACTTATAAAGCTCATGTCTGTTAATTTAAACCTCAAATAAGGAAGGAGAACTGCGATTTACTTATAAATTTCTCGGAAAATAAAAGTCTTATCGTAATTATTAATTTAGGTAACTCTGGAAATCAAAATCGGTTCTATACTTTGAAGATATGGGCATCCACACGTTCTGACTAATAATAAGTTAAACCTTCTTTTCCTTCTCTATTGACAGGTGAAGGAAGAAGTTCTCGTTTGAAGTAGGTTAACTGTCATATGACAAATCCATAGATTGTCATACTTAGTCTCGACTGAAAATTTTACCCTAAATAGTGTAATTGTACCCCTCGGGCGGTACGCATACGCTGTGGAGAATGTCCCTATGGGTGTCCACCATTGGAACATTCAGCATTCAGTGGTTTACGCACAGACTGTCCTTTGTATTCAGTCTCTGTCTGTGCTGAAAAACTTTCTTTCAAAAAAAGAGCGTACCAATTCTTAAAAGGCATATTAAGCTCACTCTCAATGCCAGAAGGCTCACAAGTTTCTTTTGGACCCATGGAATCTAGACCCGTAACTCCTAATGAATCAATACGGCTGAAATAAGACTGTCATTCATTTAGGATGCAAAGAGAAACTCATCGTTTTGAGATAAGAACGTAATTACTGTTATCTTTTAATGACATTTAAACTAAGGTTTAGTAATGAAAGAGATTTGTGTTTTAATCAACTTTAAATATCTCCAAAGGCTGACAGTGGGGTAGGGAAGCTGGTCATTGGCTTGCTTAACCTTCGCCAAATACTGGCACCCTTTTGGACCCTGAATCACTTCGAGTTGCCATCAGCATTTGCTTAGGAATATACTCCCCATAAGTGTCCCTGCATTGAAGTAAGTAGCCTTGGACACCGTGGCCTCCATTGGCAAAAGAGTGCAGGTCATTTTTCTCGCCACGCCGCGCTAAAATACATCATATGCTGCTCTCTTGCCTGCGTCAATATCCCAGCCATTTTGGAGCCAACAGGCATTATTAGGGACGAGGCACGGAGGGGATGGCAACTCCAGAGTTAGTGCCTTCCTCGCTCAACGAATAAGTATCGCAATACAGCGAGTAAATGCTGCATTAAAGGTACACTGCCACAGGGACCAAATTTTTTTAAGTTGTTTTAAATTTCCATTTGTTAATTTTTAATAACTATTATTACTATGTTGTTTAAGAATATTGTCAATACAGCTATAAATAAAAAAATATTGTTAAATAATTGTGCTATCTGTTTGTTCAACTGTTTTAATGGGGAAGTAAGTGATCAGCCTTCGGAGCCTGACATATTGATAGTTGCGTATAAGGCCGGTTACCTCACGGCGTTTTTCTTAAATGCGCACCTAGAAAGGCCATACAGGGGCCTGTAGGACCTCTGGGATAAAAGTCGCAGTGAGTTTGATGAGACTTGTATGACTTGAGAACTTTCTGGACTCAACTCAAACGGATCTCAAACTCACAATAACATTATTCATATAGATAAACAAGTACACCTATGAATGTCAAAAAAAAAGTTAAATTAATTGTAAATTTGCATTTACTACCAGTTTGCGAGTCAAGGGCGTAGAGCGGTCAAGAAGAACTGGCTAAATTTTGAGTCATACAAATATTTTGAACTGAAAAAAATCAATCACAAGGATTATGAATTAAATATTCGTCAAATATAAAAAAAGGTTTATTGATTAATTTACGTTTAACGAGGGCTTTAAATTTATTTAGTGATAATTCTCTGAAAATCAGATCAGATTCCAAAAAGATCACACTGTTAACCTTACTTTTAAAAGTCTAGCAGTAAGCTGGACAAGCTGGTTGTCGCCGGTAAGGTGGAAGGCATAAGACCGCGGGGCAGAATAACAAACAGTAGAAACAGACAAAAACATGGTGCCACACACCTTATCGTTACTAAGCGATCTCTTCCAGGGGATCCTAAGAAAAGGAGTTGTAAAAGTGTGAAACTGAATACAAAAAAAATACTAAGGGGGATAAAAACATGATTATTAAAATTTAAGAGGGTACTTTAAGAGTAGTACCGACACATTAATTGTGTGTTAATTATAAGTCCATTTGGCTGATATGAAAGCGATAAACTTCAGAATTGAATTATGAACCGTTTTTACCAATCGGTGGTTCCTGAAGAAGGTTTAGATATTATTATTGTTCAATGTTTTTAATATTTTTTAGATATTTTTTTTTTATGTTTGAATCTTTTGGTATAAAGTATTCCATATTTGGCTATATCTTTAGTGTAATTATTTTTTGTTATATACAATTTGTGTTCGCTGTAGGATTACGAAATAAATTATACATTAGGTAACACACTCCACCTAAACAGATTACCCAGAGCCAATTAGTATGCACTTTCTAATTTAATTCTCCAATCTAGCGTAATATGTAATGCATTCCGACGAATTAGTGTTTCGTTCCGAATTAAACTTAGGACATCCCATAGTAATTCACTGAATAATAAGTTAATTAAATTCAAAATTTATAATTAAAAAAAACATAGACAATATGTCTTATTTCTTCTGTTAAACTAAACAACATTAATTAATAATTACTATAAAACTATGATATATTTTAGAAAAGTCGTCCCTCTGACCATGAATAATTATTTATTTTAAATAATTTTATCGACAAGTCGCTCAGCACAATATGACCTCACTACTGCACAATCATCGCGCTTTGTTACTATCACATCAGTGTTTACAAAATCTCCGTGGCGTGTGTTGTTGTTTATAATTTCTTTAAATCACAATGGATTTGTGTTTTGATGGTGAGTTATCTATGAATGTCAACTGTCATTGCCCTTAAAAAAAATTGAATTTCGTATTTTAATTGCGTATTTTGTTGTTGTCTCGGTGACATAACGATTCCATTTTTAAAATATTTTATTCGCTTTGTTTATTTAAAATACGGTTTTGTGATTTGCGTTGAGAAAATGTGTTTTGTTATAAAATACACTTTAAATTAATTTCCTACACACTTTTTCATTTTCTGTTTCGGACAATATGTTTTCCTTTGTCAATTGCGGGCATAAAAATAGTTCGCAAATTACTTTACGATATTTTAAAAACTAATTAGAAGATTTTAAAGTAAATTAATGTTTTATTTGATAAGCTTTATTATTATTTGTAGTGAGTCGACCAACCCAAGTTTGATCCAGACTATAATTTGTGTCTGTATGGCAGTTGAGTGTCCTTTGTCCTTCGTAAACACTATAGATTAATTAACTATATATAAACTGGGTTAAATTACCGACAAAAGAATGTTCCGAGGTTGGTATTAAAGTGCTTGCTATAAATTATAAATAAAACAGATTAAAATTTGCATTTATTGGCTTAGCTGTGTTCTGCGGTGTCACCTGATTCTGTCCGATCTATACTAGTATTATTAATAGGGAAAATGTGCATGTTTGTAACGAATTCTCTCAAAAACTAATTGATATCACACCATTCAATGCGATATTATACCTTAGTTATTTCTATAGACCACTATTATAAAAAATACAGTGTCGCTGCAGTTTTTAGGTCTGGGCCTCAGATTTATGTAGGCAGGCAATTAGATGAGCCTCTTGTGTCTGGCAGACCGATTTAGGGTCACGATGTTTTCCTTTACCGTAACGTACTTATTAAGTGCGCACTTAGAAAATTCCATTTATAGCTGTGATTCGAAAGAACGATTTCAAGTTAGTGAGGCTCTCGCCCAAGCCACTACCGCCGGTATTACAACTTTCATAATTATTAGACTATGTGTGCCTGAGATCGATCTCAAGACTACAGATCTCTTCAATATAACAAAAGGAAGCTCTCAAACGGAAATAATTTTTCCCAATTTTGCAACAATAACTTCATGGAACGTGCTTTAAACGTCTATTCACACTTCACAGCACAAATACCTAGATACAAACTGATGCACAAACACACAGACAAGCACCTTCTAGCCTTTTCCAAATAATTTTATTATTCATACATACATACATACATTCATATTCGTAATACAGCTGGACCATAGCTACGTAATCCACATTATAGAGGATTCGTACTGACGTCTCATTTTTGCGCGGCAAATTAATCTATTATATAAATTCGCGCGTGCCTGGCAGACTAGAGAAAGGGTTGAAGGGAAGCGCGGGGGGAACTTGTGCTTAAAACGCGGATCACGCAGCGCGCCAATCAGGTAAAATCAAGTTGATTTGACTTCATTGGCGCTGGCTGCGGCATATTAATTATGTAAAAATTAATAAACATCTAAGTAATTGCAAAGTTTTGATGGCAAAATCGAAGTTTATAAATTTAAGAAGCTCTTAGTGTATTAGATGTTTTTCTTTATATTGCAGATACAACAGCGTCACAGAAGTTGAGTTTTGATGAGATGTACACGGATTTCGACAGTTGGCTGTCAAAATTTGATAGATGCTTAAAGAAAAGGTGAAATATATTTTCATTTTCACATAATTTTTCTTATTAAACGCCGCGTTGAAAAGAAAGTTTTGTTGTTAAAGATTAAATCGCGTGATTAACAATTATCTTAAACATGAAAAGAAACAGATTACAAACAAAAGCAATTGTTGTCTAAAAAATTGTAAATTAACAATTAAAACTATGTAAAGCCGCCTTAATCACTAGATGAATGGCGTATAAAATAAATAAGATTTAAAAAAAAACACTATGTCAAAAAAAAATATTTTTATATATATATCTGTCAACCTTATTATTTATTCACCTCGATAAATAATTTCAGCAATAGTAGGATATTTTAACCGTAATATTAGCTTAATATACAGCAATAGCATGGTTGCTAAAAAATCGAGTCTAGGTATGTATTTATAGTAAATAATGTACTAAATGTATTGTTTCTTGCAGGTCAACTTACTTTAAAGAAGTAAACAATGACAAAATGAAAATAGGCCTGTACATCGAAGAAAATATTAATAATTTTATCCCAAATTTACTTCAAGATTGCCAAAACCGCGGGAAATCTAGACGTGAAAATAATATTTATATGTTAACAGATGGCGCTATAACAGAAATGGATTTAAGGCTTCTAGATCGATTGTTATTGAGATATTATTTACGAAATACACGGTCAAAGCTCTATTTTTATTGTTTTATTTATAATATTTATTTAAGTTTTGTATTCACTAAAATTAAATTGTAATCACTAGTCTTCTAGAACCCGCAAAACCAAGAATGACACATTGATAATATATATTGGACATTTGACAGTAATGAAATAAACAACGCGGGAATCCGTGACAGGTATTTTGATCTTTGAACTTTGAAGTTTGATCATTTTCATTGGTTGATGGACTATGTTGGAATTAAGTATGAACTTCTGACTTCATAAAAACAAATAATTTAATGCAGTAAAATTTATAACATTACCTACTCTATTACTATCTGAAATTGGCCTTGATCGTATGAAAATGACAGAACAATTTAGTTTACTTAAGCAGTTGTAGTTTGATCTTTGACTTAAAAACTAATTGTGTCTGTTGCATTATTACATATATAATTATATATTACTCACTGCTGTAAGAACTACAACGAACATTTTCCTCATTATTTAAAAACAAATACTATGATATCCTGGTGACCAAACTCAATTAAAATCTGTAAAATAACTGTATAAAGTTGGAAAATAATTACGGTATTTAATATGGAATTGAAAGAGTGGAATTTAAAAGTACCATGGGGAAATATTGCATGTAAGTAACATAATGCAGTACCTATTATTCTTTAAATCTTATTATGTCTTTTACTAGACATTATGCTTTAGAAGTCTTATCCGTACAATGCATACTTATTTTATATACTTCCTCTCAACTGATAATAATATTCTTTTCTGCCTACATATAGTATTATGTAGCAGCCTAGGGTTTAATTAGCTGTGAAACAATAACTATTTCAGGTTAAAAGCTACTGAATATCCCCTACTTCCGTTTTTTAACTTTTAATTAACAAATATGAAGGGCAAATACACAGGAGGTTTAGAGTTCTTAGATATATTATTTAAAAGATCTCTCTTATTCAATGCCTTTATTCTGCTGTGGCAAATAAGACTTATCTGTTAAAGAGAAAATCAGAAAATAAACCTCAAAGTCACAGGAATATGAAACCACTATAAATTTATATATGATTGATCTAATTATGAGTTATGTAATGTTGCAACAGTTACATTTATATGAAATTTTAATTTTCAGTGTTATCACGTGGCAATACCAGTGGAGAACCAGTATTATTAGTTCATGGTCGCCTGGACAGTGCAGCAACATTTCTACCTCTACTAAAGTTGATACCTGCAAAGTATTATTGTGTCCTGGTTGATTTGCCAGGTAATGGCAAGTCAGATCCTTTCCCAAAAGGTATGGTAATGAGTTTTATTGTGTTACAGGGCATAGTTGTCTGCTGTCTTTATTTGTATATTAGTAATTAATAAACTTAAAAGCTACCTGTTTCAAAAAGTCTTTTGCAAGTAGAATGATACATTATTAAGGAGTAACATGCTATTTTTATTTAAGAAATATTTTAAAAATAATTAGATGGAGCAGGCTAGTTTGTTATAATATAATAGTACATAGTTAATAATAATAAAAATGAAATATAATTGTTCATTCACCATCTTTCTAATAGACAAGATGGTGATCGGCCACCTGTGTCTGACACATTAGATTTGGTTGTACTTGTTTATGTTACAAGACAATTACCTCATGGAAAGAATTATTCATTTGCTCTTTGTCCATTTTCAAATGGACTCACAATTAACCACTCTAAACAAATACTAAATCCATTTTTTCTGATTATGATTAACTATTTTCCATAGTTTGGAATATTTATAACCAACTACAAAAAAATTATGACATTTTCAAATGATGCATAATAAAAATCAGTGGTACTACAACCTCCTTTAGGTCTTGGCCTCAGATTTCTGAATCTGTTTCATGATCATTTTTTGAATCTCATAGGCAAGTAGGTGATCAGCCTCCAGTGCCTGACACACGTTTCCTCACGATATTTTCTTTCACCGTTCGAGCAAATGTTAAATGCGCACATAGAAAGAAAGTCCATTGGTGCACAGCCGGGGATCGAACCTACGACCTCAGGTATGAGAGTCGGACACTGAAGCCAACACTACTTTAAATGATGCCTAGTTATATTTATAAGGCAATCGGGCATGATAGTTAAAGGAATCTTTTTGCTATAAATTGTCTTATTATATTTTATTCGTAGGAATGATCCTTTCCCGTTTCATTGGTGTACCCATCATAGATTTAGTAGTGCAACATTTGGGATGGGAACAGTTCACTTATATTGGCCATTCCCTTGGTTCTGAACAGGGTAAGATTAAAAGATATTTTATTTATTGAATAAATAAATTATAAGGCAAGTGTGATGGAAATTAATCTGAAAGCAATATCTTCGAAATCTAATGAAAGAAAGAATGATTATTTATTTTAGCTACTACCACTATTATCACATCATTTGTGATTCATATTGGGTTTTTACAAATCAAAACTTCTTTATTCATTAGACTTAAAATTAATACATGCGCATAAAATACCTGCGCTTGGAAAAATATATAACCACTTTTGCTCACAGCGACAATTCGACTGAGGGGTCAATAGGTAAGTAGGGCAGAGGGCTGGGAGATGAAAAAAGCATGATCGTACACCAACTACAAAAAAATCGTATTCCAAGGAAATTTTGAAATGAAAAGATCGTACAACATGAAAGTTGAAAGTTTTTATTTAAAATGACTGGCTGCTTTTGGAGAGTTTATTGCCAATTCTTCTCTTCCGTTCGACGCCCTTGATTTGAGAACTGGCAGTAAATGTACAGTTAAAAGCATTCCATATACATTTCTTTTTTTTAACGATCATAAGTTTACATTGTGTTACCTATATGATTAAATGATTTTGACTTTTGAAGAGTGTAACTTTAAAACTCCATATTCTGAAACCATTTCCACGTCACACGTCACAACAACCAGTCCTTTAATAAAACTATTTTTTCCAAATCGGGACGATACTTCTATGATCTGTGTGTGTTCCTCTCTGTTGCGAAAAGCTCTCCTGTTTTGGCCTATTTTCTTTTTTGGAGTACCTGGTGCAGGTTCTTCATTTTCACTATATTATGTATTCAGGCGTAAATGGTCTTCATTCAAGTAAAAGATCTAGGCATACGTTAGTTTGTTGGGGAATTCCCTGAATTATAGTATATAATAGTACTTTAATGCAGGGAAATAGTAGTCTACACTAATATTATAAAGAGGAAAACTTTGTTTTGTTGTTTGTTTTTTAAAAATTCTTTCACCATTCGAAAGCTACATTATCGACGAGTAATATAGGCTATATTTAATTTTGAACAAAAATAGGGTTCCGTAAGATATTAGGGTTTTTCGGACACAAGGTGTAAAAAATCAACCAAAAAAGTTACTTATTTTGCGTACCCTGCCTAAACTATTAAAGATAAAAAATGTTGTAAGTAATTGTAGATCTTATAAATATCTACAAAAAAGTCCGCGACACACTATACCTATCTATGTCGAGTGAGGCACAATAACCATAAATGATATAATGACATGGCAAAACGGCGTTTGCCGGATCAGCTAGTAGTATATAATAGTACTTGCAGGAAAATCGTACGTTTTCTGTACGTTCGTACGATCTTGGTCTAGCGATCGTACATGAGAAAAAATGACAAAAATCGTAGGGGTCCTACTACTAGATAGATATTTCCCTTTCGCACAACAGGGTAACACAAAACGGCAACGTCTCTTGTAAAAATTCTCAATAAGAATTAACCATTGTATTTTTACTACATACAATAAACAGATTTAATTGAAATTTTGATAATCGTTTAATATCGTTGAGCTCTTGTACGTTATCATTTTATTGTGATTACTTAAGAAACACATTGTATATAAGCGAAGATAAGATAAGATTAAGACTTTGCAACCTGCAACTGTCTCTCACTAAAATTATCTTTAAATTTCAAAACTATTTAAATTTTGTCAAGAAATGATTGTACCTACTCAAGATTCTTTAGGCCCCACTTAGGTTAAGATTAAAATTCATCATGCAATACCTGTTCTTTGTATGTAATTCATAATCATCTTAATATATATAAATTACGCGTCACGTTGTTTGTCCGCTATGGACTCCTAAACTACCGAACCGATTTCATTCAAATTTGCACAACTTAAAAGATAGGATAGCTTACATCTCAATTTATACCCGCAATATTATTTTATTGCAAAAGAAAGTCACAATTGTAACAGATGGCGCTGTGTTGAAAGTACCAACGTTTCAAATAAGCTACAATTTAATGGCATTACCACCAAAAAAGCATGTTGGTCCCCTTGACTGGTGTTCTCCTACCGTTTCCCTTGAATAGGTTACTACTATGTAATATAACTAAAACCTTAGCCACAGCAACGCTTGGCCGGTCTGCTAGTATCTATATATATAAAAATGAAACCCGTTTTCCGTTGTCACGACATAACATGAAAACGGCTTGACCGATTTGTCTGATTTTATTTAATAATATTCCTTGAAGTACGAGGATGGTTCTTACGGAGAGAAAAATTAAAAAAAATGAGTGAAAAAGTCTAAAAACAACACTTTTCTATATTCCCATACATAATATTCGTAATAATACTTAAAAGTTAATTTGAACTTTAATACCATAACATAGAGTTCAAGTGTTAGTGGAGGGGTTCCGGGAAGATAAATTTTTATTTTTTGACATAATGTTTTTGTTGTCTTATCAACTTTCTTTTCGTCCCGAATAGCAGAATAAAGAATCGACTGTTAGGCGGTACGATGTTCGCCAGGCCAGCTAGTATATATATATAATTCTACTGTGCGTGTGTATGTCACTAACCTCCTCTTAAACGGCTGGACCGATTTGAATTTTTTTTTTGTACGTGTTTGGGTGGAGCCCTTGATGGTTTAGATTCACAAATCAGCCCGGCAGATGGCGCTGCAGTCTGTTTGAAATATTATGCTTTTATTAATTAATAATAATAAGTCTATTATTAAGACGTCTGTCGGATCCGCTATACTTACGTTTATGGCGTATAAAATGTATGTTATTTTTTTCAGGAATGTTCTACGCTTCGATTTACCCAAAACGAGTGAAAAAAGTGGTCTATTTAGACCCGGGACCGTCGCTTGAATATTGCAATGCGGTTAATTATAAACAATTTTTTAAATCATATCAGAATTTTTATGATAATTACCATAAATACTATAGTGAGAGGGAATACACGAAAGAGCAGGCGATGAGGTCCGTTCTGAATGCGAGGGCTATAAATGAGGAGGAAGCGGAGATAGTACTGTCAAGGTGCCTGGTGGAAACGGGGCCCAATTTGTATAGGTGAGCACAAATCTCTGGCATTATTTATTTTTATTGAAATCCCCTCCGGAATCCTTCAATGTATAGATACAAATTATTCAAATACAACTATTTTTTTTTGTACATGTTAAAAGTCTAAGAATTATTTTTAAAAAAAAGTGTGGCACTCGGGGAATGACGCGATAAAGCTATCGCATAGCATTTTTTATCAACTTATGCAATTATAATTATATATTTTTTTCTTTGATTTTAATTCATCCTACCACTCTACCAGACTCAGTCTGACACGCCTATATAGTCAGTCTCACTGTAACGCGTACCGACTGCACCGGCCGCGCTTACGCTACGTCACCGATCTCGTCAGGAGATGTGAATACGCAGTATGCGTTCTGTCCCGCTCTAACGCGTATTGGCCGCACCTACATTACGTCATTGTGTGTTAGGTTTATTCTCGTTACGGAATTTCTTGATTTGGTCGTCGTGCTCAATACCTGCGATGAAATCTATGCAATAGTTTAATTTATATAGTTTTTATGAATATGATATGATATTCCCGCTTAAAACCAACTTCAAATACCACTAAACTTTCTGTTGTACACTCGGTTTGAGAGGTATTTTCAAATATATATTCAAGTAGTATAAAATAGTGTTAAATTTCGATCTTGGAGTATTATTATGTTTTAGATATTTCAGTTATAGGCATGCATGAGTTTTTGAAGTTATACTTCTTTAGGCGCGTTATGAAAAATTTATGAGAGTGAAATTTTACGATGCGCGCGCACCGTGACACAAAATTCAGTATGGGCGCCGAGCGTGCCCGAGTGAAATGGGAATAAGACAATCTACTTATGTACGCGCGTAAGAAGTTATACTTCTTTGGCTTTCTTTATTTTTTTTTAATATTAATAAATAAAAAATAAAGCAGTTTTAATTATTTTTTTAGATAAATTTAGCAATGCTTTTTCACAAAGACCTATTTATATTTAGTTAAAGGTTATGAAACATACCTAGTTATTAAATTGAATTAATAATATAATATAATAATAATTGTTATTAATATTTATTAATAATTGAATAATATACTAAATATTAAATATTGTTAAATTATTAACGCTTAATATTGATTATTAATTATTTAATATTTAAAAAAAATAAAGAAAGCCAAAGAAGTATAACTTCTTACGCGCGTACATAAGTACACGCACCATTTTTTTTTTGCGTTGCTAATATAAATAATTTCGGATTGTGCGATTAAAATAATTAATTTCTAATATCCCCCCAAACCCCCAAGTTGGCATCACTGATGTGTATGTGAATTACGTTACATGTTTGAATAAATTATATTTTAGCTGGCCTTGATATGATAATATATATTTGAAAACTGTCAAACTGGTGTACGATTTCAAATTATATTTTGACAGATTACAGTTAAAACATGACAATAGTTTTTTAATAAGGCAGGAAGCAATCGAGGAGGCGAGTAATTTAAAGTTAACATAAGTGTTTACTGCCGCCCATGGGCATCTATGTGGAAATCCTTTTCCCTTATCCCGAGAGCAATTTTAATACACTTTTCAATATTAACTTTAAGTTTTTTTTTTTCAGATTATCCTGGGATAGGCGTTACAAAATTACCCCAGGATTTAATTCGCTTCCACAACAATTTTATATAGATTTATTTTCCCAACATCGGACGCCGTCATTATTTATTTGTGCTAGCGTCATGACAGATTTGTACTACCAGCAGTCAAACCTATCTGTCAAACTTATGTCCCATATGTCAGAAGAGAATAAGAATGTCAATGTCATTTGGGTCGAAGGCGGCCATGATGTCCATTTGACGAATCCAGAGAGGTTTATAAACGAACTGTTGATGTTTTTAGAAAATGATTTTGTTATTTCGAAATTATAGATTTTATGTAAAAATTTATAACAAAATTTTGTAAACATGTAACGAACATATACTCAGATTTTTAATTTTGTGTAAATCTGACAGCTACCTTTTTTTGACATGTCAGAGATGGCAAACCTTTTTGGCCGGGCACATTTATCAATATCCATACGAGTCTGAACATCTGAGACATACATTTTATTGTTAGTTAATGTATTCATTTTATTAAGTGCAGTGCACTTTAAAAGTGGTTACGTCCCTTTTCATGACAAACAGTAAAAAACGGACAAGTAAAGATAGCATTTTATTTCATTTAAAAGGTTTATAAAACCTGGAATTAGTAGGCAGTGATGACAGCTAAAGAATAAAATAAAGTAATTAAAGTTAATTCGATATATTGTTCGTGATATTGAAATATTTGTTATTTTTGTATTAGGTCACTTGAGTACGTAAATATTTAAATTTACCATTTTTTAGGTGAATCATAAAAAAATACGTAGGATTTTTTTATTGCCCACAAGTAAATCAAATTTGTTCCTTTTTCGGTGGAGGACTTTTTTAGTAGCAACACTTTTGAAATGTCAGAATTCTACGGAATTAAAAATCAGACTATAGTTTGTTTATTGCGTTTAGCTAATTACGTCATCAGACTACCTCACTATTTTTGAAACTTATATATTACGATCAGATATTTATGAATATGTGTTATAGATAAACATGTGTGATGTTTGAGAGGAAAAATAACATCAATTTCGCGGCAATAGATAGCGCTAATATCAATTATTAATCAAAATTGTTATAGCTATCAACTTGTGACAATCTGTGTGCACACAAAACGATAATACCCGTGATACTTTTAGGTACTAGCATTTGCATTTATTTATTAAATACCCTATAAATCTTAATAGCATTTAACTGGTTATAACCAGTATATTTCAATATAAATATATTGAAAAGTGTGACAGTACATTAGGTACAGAAAATGGGAAAATTTGTATTAAGAAAGTGAAAACTTTTTGTACAATAAATAGTATAATATAAATAATATACGAGTTCGTTGAAATAAATTATATTTTTGGATTAAGAAGTATTAATTTTTGAAGTTATACTTCTTTAGGCGCGTTATGAAAAATTTATGAGAGTGAAATTTTACGATGCGCGCGCACCGTGACACAAAATTCAGTATGGGCGCTGAGCCTGCGCGAGCGACATGGGAATAAGACAATCTACTTGTAGTACCTTTTAAACAAATAAAGCAGTTTTAATTATTTTTTCAAAGAAATTTAGCAATGCTTTTTCACAAAGACCTATTGTTACTTAGTTAAAAGGTTATGAAGCATACTTAGTTATTAAATTGCATTAATAATATAATATAATAATTATTATTAATATTAATTAATAATTGAATAATATACTAAATATTAAATATTGTTAAATTATTAACGCTTAATATTGATTATTAATTATTTAATATTTAAAAAAAATAAAGAAAGCCAAAGAAGTATAACTTCTTACGCGCGTACATAGTACACGCACCATTTTTTTAAATTGTTTAAAAAATGCCTCTCCGTATTGTATTAAAACACATTTATACCTAGTAAATAATTTAATTTTCGTAATTGTTAATAAAATAAAGACATTAAAAATATTGTATTAATTCAGTATATATACATTACGGGGTTTGTGGCAATAAAGATGTTTTAGAAAATTTAGTTTCATTTGTTGCGACTTCAACAATGACATCATTCTTTTTAGACAAGTAGTAGCTTATATATAAAAGAGAAGGATCCTTGGAAATATGAAAAATCTCATTGTAAATAAATAGTGATATTCTTACAGGTATGATTATTGATATATCGAGTTTATTGCCAGTTCTTCTCTTCCGTTCTACGCCCTTGATTTGAGAACTGGCACTAAATGTTAAATTAAATGACGTTCATAAGTGTATTACCTAAATGAATTTTGATAGATTTTCTATAAAAATAATTCAGTGGTGTGTTTCAAGATAATAACTCACACAGCGGTTTTCGAATCGGCGGTGTCTCTCAAATCAGTCGTAAAGCAGTCATTTTATGATTTGGCATTCTGAAAAGGTTGGAGCTTGTAGTTTATTGTTTATCAGAATGCCAAATCATAAAATGACTGCTTCACGACTGATTTGAGAGCTACCGCCGATGCGAAAACCGCTGTGTGAGTTCGAAAAGTGAGTTACAGAATCGCAGGACAGTTCTTACCCGCTGTACGCCCTTGACTTGCGAACTGGTAGTAAATTTACAATTAATTTAACTTGAACATTCATAAGTGTACCTACTTGTTTACCTACATGAGTAAAGATATTTTGAGTTTGAGGTCAATCCAAACGCCCCGCACTGCTTTTTTAGCTGCACATTTTTACACAAATACTCTTTCGTGGCTAAACAATTTATTACACTAATATTGTAGATTATTTAATTGACTATCGTGATGTCTTTTTTCAAACCGAATGAATTATCACGGGAAATCAAAATTGTGTAATTGTCATCATCAGTGTAATTGTTATTTTAGGGTAATCATCGCCAGCCCATAGACGGCTATTTTTAGGTAGGATGCCTTTGAGAGAGGAGTATACTCATACTTTGAATAATTGAAGGAATCAAGGTGATGTTGATGAAATTTTGAATTGAAATGAGACAACAATCTATCTATATATATATAATGAAAATGGTCTTCGTTTGAGGCTCCTTCACGCCTAAACCACTGATCGCATCGACATGAAACTACCACCATTCCAACTTTCCTTCATTTTTTATTGCTGTTTTACTTTTATGAAAATTTATCCATACGGACTTCACCGCGGAAACATTCGGGGAGGCTTCCTAGAACCTCTAAACGTCAACATCTGTTAAAAACTCGATTTTCGAAATATTTCAATTTTCTTAGCGGGAAGTTAAAAAGAAGAATAATAAAAATATGAAAAAAAAATAAAATAATGAAACATAAAATTTATTTTAATTCGTCCAGCAAAGCGGGCGCGAAACGGCTAGTTTAATTATAAAAAAATGATTTATCTATTCTAATATGCCATACAATATGTGATACTGCACTGCAGTAGAACACTCTTTCATACCTTTCTGTCTAGTTGTGTTGCGATAAAAAGAGATTGACTGATTTTTTTTTATAAATAATAGCTATAGATTAAAAAACCAAATGAATGATTACTCATCAAACCAAAAACTTCCACTAACCCAGTGTCTAGGCCTCCGCCATATGCTGGCCACACTGTCAATCCAGCAGTACCTGGAGCGACCTACTGGTCCACCAGGCCGGCTCAGGTAACCTTCCTTCACAGCCCGATCTTGGCCCATGCCCTCAAAGAGCCCCAGTTGGGCTGGGCTACCAAACACCTCCAACTAACTAATTACAACTTAGCTTTTGATTGTAATAAAAACTTAGCTATATCATCCGCCATTAACTCGGGGCTACTCATATGCACGTCGTGATATCCGGACACTATTTTGTACCCGTAATTATTATGCGGCCACGCTTTTGTGTCAAATGCGAAGGGTACTTTAGAATATGCTCCCGCGTCTATGACAAATTTGGCGAAAATTGCGAGGATGGGAATTTTCGCTGATGTCAAGATTAATTTTAGGTTGTCAGGTGAGAAGGGCATCGTGGTGGTGTTCTTCATGCGTTGGTCGTAGGTGAACCTGAAAATAATTATTACTCCAATAACTGAGAAGTGTTGGCCTAGTTCAACGTGCGACTATCATCCCGGAGATCGTACGTTCGATCCTCTCGAACGGTGAAGGAAAACATCGTGAGGAAACCGGCACGTCTTAGACTGAACAAGTTGACAGCGTGTGTCAGGCACAGGAGGCTGATCACCTACTTGCCTATTAGATTGGCAAATAGTCATGAAACAGATACACAAATCTGAGGCCCAGAACTAAAAAGGTTGTAGCACCGCCAATTTTTGTTTTTATGTCCACATTTAGCAGTCCCTCGTACGGTGAAAGAAAACATCTAGAAAACCTAAAATCAACATGTAAGGCTCAGAAGACTCAATCACGAAAAAGAATACACATTGCTTTCTCCACACATGCTTTCGGACATCAAGGCAGAATATGAAATTCCATCCGTATCACCTCGACGTCCGCCGTTCCACCACTGAGTGTTTTTTAAAGCAGGTTTTTTTCAGTTTTCAATTCTCGATCTAATTCGACATAGAGTCCTCCAAGAAAAGAGTACCAGTTCTTAAAAGGCCGACAACAATCGCGAGCCTTGTGGACATGTGAGTCCATGAGTGGCGATATCACATTAACATCACATGAGCCTCCTGCCAATTTGCATCCTAAATTGAACCATCACGTGCAATGCTTACCTGTACAAGCCATCTCCGGCTGGTTCGATATATCTGTTTAATACATGCTCTAGGGTTTCCTCATTAATTTTATGGGCTGTCATCAGTCGCCTTTTTATCTGAAAATATTTACCGTTATTATTCAAAATTGTCTACCAAAATTTTTGGGTAATTTTGCAGCACAGTCAATGGAAAAAGTCTCAAAAAGGTTGTAACATTTGTCATATAACCCCATTGATATACAAAAAACCCAAGATGCACAGTCTCGAATAAAAGTAACACTCGAAAGTGTCCCGAAACACTATTTCTGTCCCTTTCTATAACAGTAAGTCTATAACAGTATATGTTACAAACATATATTATTGCAAAATCAACCTTACGCGAATTGCTTAAAGTTGTTATTACAACGCAGTGTATACGTACTTAAAGCAATAAAATTTTACGACCGATCGTGGTCGGTAGGACAAGGTATTGAGTGGAGTCGAACATGACTTTTTTATTTACAACTATTTAACATAATTTTAATTTTTATCCGACTTTTCGGGTGCTTTACAGCGTGCGTGGTCACGGTGACTGAAGACAAAAGGTGTTGGATGTTAAATAGTTGTAAATTTATAATAATACATAACTTTAATCCGGTTAAAAAGTTTTTTCTTTAAATTAAAAAAAAATGTTAAATTGGCTACCTCCTGACCTACACTTTATATAGCGTAAATATATTTGTCAAAATCTACACACAAAAAAGTTCAAAAGTACATAAATTTATTTATAAAAAAAACACAAATAAATAACATCGACTCCACTTAGACGCGAGACTATTTGAAATAAGAGCACAATTTAGAATGTTGCGCTCATTTTTTGAGGACGTTTTTTAGACGTTGATTGTGCATCTTGGGTTTTTGTATATCAATGTATAACCCTTACTAAGTTCAACGTGTTTCGTCTAGCACTTCTCTTATTACAGCGTTTTGAGGACGATGAATCTGTCACTTGTTCGGTCAATCTGGTTGGTCTTTCGCCGTCTGTGTGACCAACTGAGAACCTCCAAGTTCTCATCGCCTCTGCGCGTTACTCGTGTATACATAATATCAAACGATGTCTAAAGGAAGTGAGGTGACCACTGATTGGTCTGAGGGACCCAGTAGCTTAGGTATATGTATATCCTTAGTTGAAAGAGTATGCACATGTGCAGATTGTTGTCACTACAGTACTCCTCCGGAGTTCGATGAAGTTGCTTGAAGCAGTTGTGTTGTAGGTGATCCTTGCCGGTGCCAGGTTGTCTAAGAGACATTGAGTCTCACGTTGCATAGTTCGCGGTCGGTCAGATTGTGTGGTTGGATTGATGAATATCCTCGAGCAGTCGAACCCCTGACTGGTCCGAAGGACATACTTACATCATCCAAGCTATATCGGGGTGCTGTATGCCGTCCACTGGTATGCTTCACGTACTGATCGTCATCATAATTGCTGCGATAGTATTCCTGGTACCAGGCCTCGAAGGTCTCCGGGAACACCGTGTGGTACAGGGGTATGGGGTCTAGTTGGACGAAACGGGTTACACGGTTCGGATACGCCATGTTAAAGTATGTTCCTGAAAATTAAAGTTTTTGGAGGCACTTTTTATTGTGTCAACTTTCTATCGAAGTATTTCGGGACCAATATTATTCAGGGTGCTTCTAATAGATTGCTATGCGGATGACAGCACTGGGGATACTCTTTACACTGACCGTGCAGGTATTTCAGGTCTTTTTCCGTGCACCACTGCTATGTGGAACCAGCTGAAGTATTTTCGAATCAATTTGACTTAAGGTCCTTCAAGAAAAGAGCGTACTAACTCTTAAAAGGCCGAGTGTCCATGGGCGGTGGTACCATTTATCATCAAGTGAGCCTCCTGCCCGTTTGCCCCGTTTTATATAAAAAATGCGTTAAAAGGCCTTCAACGTGTCTGCGAATCTCCTGACAACATGACTGTCGACCGAATGTCTCATTCAAACCGTCAGAGGCAACATCGAATACAACTATTGTAGAAGTGAAAAAGTATTATCTTAATAAAAAAAGAAATAAGGAGTGTGGCGGCTAGGTCTGCTTTATCATGGGGGCCATTCAAATATTACATAAGCAGATTTCCTGCAATTTATTCCTCCCCTTGCCCCTCTTGTTAGCAAAGCTCTCAAAAAATAAGTCATAAACGTATTAATTGTTTGTAGAAATCCTCGTAAATGCATTTTGTTTTCAAGCATAGACAATGTGTGGGTAAGATGTGTAAGAAGAAAAGAATAACTGTTGACGTAATCATCAAAAAAGAAAATAAAATCCCTCCCCATAGTGTTAACGTAAGACTTGAATGCAACTCACCAAGAACAGTCCCCAAAGAGTGTCCTATAAACATAATCTTCTCCCATTTGAAGTGTTCCACCACCTTCACAATTGATGGCACTAAATCGAACACAGTGTACCGGATGCCTGGTGGTAGATGGTCTGACCAGCCGCTGCCAGGCAGGTCGATAGCTACGTAGAAGAAGCAATCAGGCATTCGTTTGATTAGCGGTCGGAAGCTGGAGCAAGGGACCATTCTTCCAGGGCACAGAAGCACGGGTGGATTTGACGAATTGCCCCAAGTTATGGCTGTAAAACGGGAAAAATATTACGTCAGTGTATAATATATATACGATGATTATTTTTTATTCTGACTGAAATACTTCAGCACGAAAGAAAGAACTTTATGGAACACAAAAAAAGGAGGAAAATAATAATTTATTTTCTCCCATACAACATTTGTAACAAACACGATAAGAACAGTTGAGAAGGTATTGGGAGACTGGTTTCCAAACTAGCTAAGAACTTGTGATATGACTTGTGGTATGAGAGGTAACAAAAAGTACATACATATTTGGATAGGCAAACAAATTTAACTTTTTAAATATGGAAAGAAAAACAAAAGAAATCAGTCAACTAGTTAGAAATAAAGGTGTGTGTGGGTGCGTGTGTGATAGAGGGAGAGGGTATGTACGTGTTAGTGAGTGTTAGGTGGGTGTCTGTGGGTATGTGTCAGGCACACGCCTGAGAATGTTTAGTCATATATATATATTAACAGTACTTGTCGTAATAATAACATAAAACTTACAATTTTATTAATTAACTACTGTTGCACTAGAAGAATACTTTTTGAGCAAAGGACAGGTCTAGATGTTGTTTTAGATTGTTAGTGACTTCGATTTATTCCCTTTGGAGTGGCCGATGAGTTGATGACGTTTATGACAGATGCTACACATCATTGTCAGACAAATTGATTTAATTTCAAAATAAACACCCTAAATATTTTATTTTTCATGGTTTTTTTTTAAATTAAAAATAAACAATAGAAATTATAAACACAAATTAACGTTTAAGAATAATCAAAATCGAAATTAACTTAATCTCGTTTTGATAGATTTTGATAAACGCTGAGTGTATTCCTTTTCAGTAGCACATTGCAGTATTTTTGTTGTCTTTTTAATTGTATGTAATGTAATGTTGTATGTGCTGCTGAATAGATTTATTTTACTTTTAAATTATAGTGTTCCATTCAAACTTGAGTTTTTGTAAAATTAGCATCGAGTATATCTAGAATCGGATTCAATGTATCGCATTGTAAACATCGATGTATATCGAATATCAAGACGTTTTATTTAAATACATTATTTATACTCACCAGCTATATTGCCCCATTGAGCTTTAATCGTGATGTTTTTTTCTGTATTCGCTAGTGTACTCATGGCTCTGTAAAATTAAGTACGTAGTTAATAGAAAACCTTACTAAAGCTATTTTAATAACGGTACAAATATGGCTTCCCAACGAACAGAAATCCACGTCATTGAGATGCGAAATGCCCAGAAATCTTCTGATCTTTTCGAAGGAGCTACCAACATACCCAGGACTTACGCACAACGGACCAAATGAGCGTCTAAGTACGGAAATTAAGTAGTTAGTTAGTTAGGTACTAATCCTACAAATTGTCGTAATAGGTACAAACTGGCTTCCTTCTTAAATTCTAATAGGCAAGAAGGTGCCTGCAGACTTTCGATATTAGTTCGACTTTTTCTTTTACCGTACGACCGAGAGTATGTGCCAATATTCGAACGCCAACCGTCTCTTACAAATATAATAAAATCAAATTATTGTTTATTCATATACTGCCAGGTCTGAGCGTAGACATTTTTATTTCTAGATATCTACATCTGTTTCGTGATCATTTGTCTAATAGGCAAGTAGGTGACCAGCACACGATGTTAACTTGGGTTTAAGCATGCCGGTTTCCTCACGATATTTTCCTTCAACGTTAAAGCGAGTTTAAATGCGCATTTAGAAATAAAATCCATTGGGGCAAAGCCGTGATCCGAACGCAACGTCCTCAAGATTGGGAGTCGCAAGCTGAACCCGCTAATCCAACGCTTATGTGTTATGTATTTTAGCAACGTAAACTGAAACCAATCAGTATCATTTCGTCATAAGCGGGCCATAGACGGACCGCATGTTGCAGCCGATACCGACTGTTAAGCAGTCGCCGCACGGCAATCTGCAGTTTTGCATACTAAATTCGTATTCGCAATACACGGACCGCTCGAGCAGTTCCTGAGCAAACCGCATGTTGCAGTCGGTCTTGACTGCAACATGCGGTCCGTCTATGGCCCCCTATAGTCTTAAAATAATGACGGATCTGACAAATAGTAAACTTTACAGGTCAGCCATTCCATAATTATATAATTATGTTAGTTTTTGTCACATGTTATTATGAAGTTGGCATACAAGCAAACAAAAGGGTTTATTTTGAAACAAAATAAAAATAACAACATTAAATTTAACAGCTTTCTAGAAAAATTACATGTTTCTTTCAAATCGATCACTTTACCGACTGCTTAATTTGAAATTTAAAACACATGGAATTTTTTTATTGTAGCCGTAATATTTAGTCAATATAGTACGATGATAAAAGTGAATTTTGGATTTTCATCAAATCCGACATTGTTCTTATGCATGTTCTATGATCATGACGATTTATATTCAAGAAATAATTGTTAGTATATCAGAATATTCGTCATAAATACAATTAAAAACTTACGATTTTAAATGACACATCAAATTCTTCATATTAACACATTATAGTATTTCAACACAAACCTGCTTCAATGAACACGCTTTTGTATTTCTAATAATTAAATGACGTTACGTTTAGATAAAATGAGATTACGTTATCAGCGCTAAAGTCCAACAGTCCGTAATAAAATCATAACTCAAAATGTGTCCACAAATTTCTCGAAAACCCAAAGTCAATTACTATTTGCCGCGCATTTTTAGTTACGTTAATAATGTTGACAGATTATTGAAGCTGATGATGTAATTTTTCTAATCTTGCCGCTCTTGATTTTATGTTGTTTATCGTGTTGTATACTTCAATAAATTGACTGTGAATTTGCCGTTAGATAATTGTGCTTATCTTATAGTGTATCAGAGTGGCGGCAAATGAAATACGTGTTCATTACGCGGTGGTTTATTTCCAACTGACATAATACTTGATAGAGCAATAGAGCATAGCTCTCTGAGAGTAAAGAATGACGCAACAATATATTGCAGATCTCTCAGTCTTTTTTCTCATTCACTCACTCACATTATCGTTCGACGAGTCGTTCGGAAAGTTATTCATTATTATTATTTAGATTTATTATTCCGTTTTTTTAGTGAATAAGTTATTACTACTCTATTTATGGTACTTCGTCTATCGTCCACCATTACGCGCAAAGGTGGAAATCCATCCCTAGCACCTCACTCGGTTAGATATGTGATAATCGACCTAGGGCATCCGCTTCTTAGTGCGGATCTACTAAAACCACCTAATGTAGTTCCAACAGGACAATAATAACTTAATGTCAAAGCGCAAAACCACGTCTCAGGAGAGATACCTAGCGCCTGTCTAAATAATTTATTTATAAAACGCCTGTATTATTTCTATTAGCAATATTTTAAAATTTTGGCGTTAGTAGTTCCGCCCGGAGAGCAGTGTTGGCATAGTGGCTTCAACGTGCGACTCTCATACCTGAGGTCGTAGGTTCGGTCCCGGCTGTGCACCAATGGACTTTATTTCTATGTGCGCATTTAACATTTTCTCGAACGGTGAAGGAAAACATTGTGAGGAAACCGACATGTCTTAGACCCAAAAAGTCGACGGCGTGTGTCAGGCACTGGAGGCTGATCACCTACTTGCCTATAAAGCTCTTTGCCCACTATCCCGTAGCATACCATGACCGTACTAGGACCGTCTCAGACAAAAAACTATTCTTTGTATGGAGAAGTATGAGACCATGCCCACTAGACCGTTCCGTCACCGGCCGACACCGTAGCGTGCCATGCACGGGCCGTCAACTATTCGTCGGAGGGAATATTTTGCCGGTGCGGACATGCTACGTGCATGGCACGCGACGTTGCCAGACCGGTGACTGAGCGGGGAGTATGACCGTTACAAACCCGTTTTAAATGCGTTAAATTTGAATGTACACATTCGGAAGTACTGAAAAAACTTTTCTCCGTCATCAACTAAGTGCCTGAATAATGTCCAATATTAACACTGATATTTGTACGAGAATGAACCGATGCCTTACGAGTGTATTGAAAAGATTTCTGCCGTGTCACATACGGGCATCATACGGATTAAATACGGGTTACATACGGGTTGTAAACGGGTTCAGAACGCTGTCGGCCCGCTTCAGTGGGCGAAATAGAGCGTACCGGATTGCTTTCCGTGCCTGATACGTTCCTAGCACGGTCATGGTATGCTACGGGATAGTGGGCAGACACCTTTAGATTTAAAAGTGATCATGAAACAGATTCAGAAATCTGAGGCCAAGACCTAAAGAGTTTGTAGCGCCACTGATAATAATAATAAGGAGTTACGCCTGGCAAAAAGTGAAATTTATGAGCGCTGACTTTTATATTAATCTGTGGATTTGACCTTAAACTTGGTTAACTTGACATTCGGTCGTGACGTCGTTATACGCATTAAAAAAGAACCGTTGCCCAAACGTTTATAATGACTGTTTCATCAACATAATCTCAACACAACCTGTACTTAGGTCATTACCGTTGGTGTTACCAGTTTATAATTTTTTCCTTGTCATAACGCTGATATTAAATAGTTTCGGGTTTATGTGGATAGTTTTTACGTAATAAATAATAATTTATAGAATCCAAAAAACTAGTGAAACTATTGAATTTATAAAATACATCTATTTATTTTATAAAAATTTGAATTTGAAAATTTACACATCGAATCCATTTTAATTTATACTAATTTTTTATATATTATATAGCTTATTTTCTAATAATTTGATAACACGATGTACACAACTTAACTACCTTACTTACAACGAACCGAACATTGTAAAAAGTTAGTTTTTAAAATGCATGAGAGAGATTTATATATTAAAAATGCATTAAAACGACTACATAGTTTTTTTATATATATATTTACATAAATAAATTTATATAAATATATAAAAACTTGGACGTTGAATCGTTGTGAGACTGTAACTTAGTAAAACAAAGAATTATTCCTTACTATTTCAACATTTATACACTAACGAAAGACTAGCTATTTACCCACTTTAAAAATTCAATAATTGTTGAACTGATTATGATTTTATGAATAATAAAGATAAAAATTAATTATTCAGAATTTGAAGTACATACTTCTTTATAAAGTTTTATAAAAAAATATGAAAGACATTTAAATATCAATATGGTCAAGATAAAATTATTGCAACTGGTATCACTATATAGTACGCTCGGTTTTTCCAAGCACAAATCTCGTTTCTTGACATTATAATGCTTATTGCTTAGATAACTAGTCAATGTTTGAAATTAATTAGTGTTTAAGGATAGTACACTATGATTTGGATTTATTTGTGTTGTTTAATATTAGGTAAGTTAGTTTATTGTTTTATTATTGACGTTATTCTTGGTTCTGTTTTCATCAAACTTAACTATCGAAGTTTTGTTTGTTGAATTGTCAAAATAATATTTTGTTTGTACATTAGGTACAGGCATTCTTATTGTAAAACAATTATTATAATTGGCATTAATTGTAGTATATACAGGTTATTCCAATCTCATTTGTTTATCTATATTCTTATGGTGAGATTCAAAAATGATGTGTAATATGACTTGCGTTCGTAAAAAATGTATTCAAATTAGAATACTTAACTTTGACTTACGGATCTCATAGTTCGCGCCAAGTCTCGTTTCGGAATGTAATTTTTAATAATATTCCTGATATTTAATTTTTATATTTCTAAATCTTAGACTTAGACAGTTTCCTTACGAGGTTTTCCCGTACGAGCAAGTGCTAATTGTGTACAAAAATATTGATTGGTGAAACAATAATGGCCGATTGAATAAAAAATATTAAAGTTATTTTGATTTATTTATGAATCGGTAATAGGGTTTTAATTGTCGCGGTATGTTAGTGGTAAATTAGTGGTTACTAAAACGTGTTTTCAACATCGACTAACTATCATAACAGGAAAATGCCAAAACCAATTCCTAGAATCATCGATAAGGTTAATTAATAACAATTTTTTATTTATTTTCGTTTCTTAACCGATGTTTTATTATATATATATGAACGAGATGTACGTCGCTATCTTATATGCCCAAATTTTTGTCCCCCAATGCTAAATTGGTTAAACACGCAAATATAACGAATTTTAGACGGTAATTTATTAAATAATTGCACACCCTCATACTTTATAGACCTCTTCATATAATTTGTACACGGCTTCGGCTAAAGAAACAAACTCGCTCGACGAGTATTGCGTGTAGTGAGTTTGATTTGTTTAAATACAATAATGCGTTTAGGATGCTCTTGGGATTGCCTCGTTTCTGCAGTACTTCGGCCTACAAATGACTTCTGTGCTATCATTAGAATTAAAACAAGATCTCTGTTGACCCGGGTACGAGGCTGTAGGAACAGCATCTTGAAGACTGTAGAAGACCATCTGTCTTCGCCTATCATGAAGCTTTTTGTGCGTACACTTGTCGGTTCAGATCGACGAGTGTATGCTTAGAATGTTTCATGCGTTTTTATGTTTTTAATAATAATATACTAACACTAGTCCGTAAGTGTATACTAACATAATGATGGATTATTTTATCTGAACAAATAAATAAATAAATAATAATAATAAATGATAAGCCAGAGAGGAGAGGATTGGAGACAGTTATTTAAACAATTTTTAATATTTTTGAAGTGATACTTCTTTATGCGCATGAGGGTAAAATTTTTACGGAACGTCACGAAGATGTGCAGCGTTTTTGTCGAAGAAAAGGGAGAGAGCGATTGAGACCGATTGAAAGAGAGTGAGAAGGGCGAATTACCTTATAGAAATTCTATCATAAAATTAAAATTTCGTAAAGAGAATTTATGAAATATTAGTATTTTCTGCAAAATAATTTATGGAAATCTCAAATGACGAATCGTAAATTAAAATGCTACGTGTTTTTATTACCGACGAAATTTATTATTTGTATTAATTCTCGACACTTTTAATGTTTTAATGACAATTAAATTCCTAACATTTCTTTCTTTTTTCCCTCCCTCTAAGTCTCGGAAATTTTTAGATTTGTATAAATATGAACAAGAGTTAAAAAGTTCGCCAAAGAAGTTTCACTTCTGACGTGTACACTTTGAACGCACGCACTCAAAAGTTTACGATTTGGACATACGACAGTCATTCGTTACGTGTTTTTTCTTACCCTAAAAAGTGCTGCCGTGCGATTCTGTAACTCACTTTTCGAACTCACACAGCGGTTTTCGCATCGGCGGTCGCTCTCAAATCAGTCGTGAAGCAGTCATTTTATGATTTGACATTCTGATAAACAATAAACTACAAGCTCCCACCTTATCAGAATGCCAAAAGAATGCTTTACAGAATCGCAAGGCTGGTCGTGTTTCTCGCCACGCGTCGCTTAACGACATTATACGCCGGTCTAGGTCGGAAAATTTTAAATATTTGTATAAGTGATTATTGTGATTATTATATTACAAAATACTTGCTGACCCGGTAAACGTTGTTTTGCCATGTATATTATTTGTAGGAAACATTTTTTTTATTTCAATAAAAATAACTATCTACTATAATAAAAAATAGGGGTTGATCGTAGAGCGGTGAAAATTAGGGGTTGTATGTATTTTTGCATGCTGTATCATAAAAATATAAAAACAACAAAAAATTGTCTAAAAAATAAAAAATTAACATTTGGGGTTGACACCCCGTATCACTTAGGTGTTTGAAAGATAGATAGTAGCCGATTCTCAGACTTACTGAATATGCATAAAAAATTAAAAAACAATCGGTCGAGCCGAATTGTGACTCGAGAATTTTATATATTAGATAGAATTAATATTGTAGAAAGCCAATCAAATGTGGTAGCGTTCGTTGGAATTCTCGTGGCCTTAACATCACCTTGCAGCCTCCTCTTATCAATTATAACTCATTTTCCTCATTATTACGTCTTATAATGAGAACTTTGAATAAATTCCCATTTCTACACTATTATTAAATAATGTTTTAACGGTGTGGGTTTTACCTGTTACCACGGTATGATGTAACATTTACTCCCTTAAAAAATAAGCACCGTTAAACTTTAATACACATGTTATATCGCAGCGTACACACAAGCTACAGCGTGCGACTCTCATCCCTGAGATCGTATGTTCGAACCCCAGCTGTACAGCAATGGACTTTCTCTCTATGTCCGCATCTAACATGGGGAAACCGGCTTGCCTTAGACCCAACAAGTCGACGGCGTGGGGCACAGGAGGCTGATCACCTACCTGCCTAGATTGACAAATGATCAGGGAACAGATACAGAAATCATAAGCCCAGACCTAAAATGGTTGTAGCGCCACTGATTTATTTTGATTTATAAACAGAAGAAAGAGTGAACTTTAAAAAGCGTCTTTGTTTTTAATTTATCAAAAATTAATAATTATTAAATATATTTTCGGATGTTATTCGTATGGGTGTACAGCAATCGAAGACACCCTTGTAATTATTGAATTGTTGAAATCTATTATTTTCATGTTTCCCCTACTTTGCACCTATTTCGACACCCCAATCTGACAATTGGCAGACGATGGCCTTGAGGCGCAGTAAGTCTTGAATTTTAAACCCAAGCCACGCGTGCCTAATCACTTAGGTCGTGTATTCTCACCCATGCAATGATTTATGTGCGCAATTAACTCGAAATAATGACTGTATAACTTAATATTATCTTCAATGCACTCAATAAACAACTATAAATAGCATCTCTAAACTACCATCTCTCAACTCATCAGAACTCATCAGTACCAATCTAGTGGATACTATGAAAAAGATACAGGGTGTAGATTTTTTCGAATTTTAATAAGTATTAGTATAAAAAGTCAATTTTCTTATGAAAACACAAAATAAATTATAACTCTGCAGGGGTTGAGCTTAGAGACCTCCCGTAGAACAATTTTTTGCAGCTGATGACCTCATCTATCCCCTAGTTGCGTTTGATCCACGGCTTTTTGGCCATCCTGTTTATTTAATTAATTTTATAGAATCCTTCAGGCATTCATAATAAAATATCTAATATACTATTTATATTTTTAGCTACATCAGCACGTATTTACGATAAGGGAATCCTAAACTCATGCAGGTAAATATATTTATTATTATTACTGGCTTTTGCCAGCGCTTCTGTCCGTAAGAATGGGTCAAAATATTCCTGGTATGGACTCCGAGGACCAGTCGGCGTTGTGTGGACGGATGACTGTCCGAGTAGGTGGACTGATGATCTGGTGAGGATGGAGAGAAGGCGTTGGATGCAAAGCACGGGAAACCGGTCGCACTGGAAATTTAATTAATCACTACCATACACACACACCAATATTTAGATCATATTATACCAAATCAATACTTTCTGTAAGTCTGTCAGCATCACAAGACACTTTATTTTGCGAACCGTTAGTACGAGATCCGGCTGATTAGTGCGCTCATCGGTTATTTGCTAAAAACCCAATTTTTATGTATATTTATAATTAGGAGAATGTATATCTACCAAATAGCCTATCAAAATTTGGCCGCTAGTATTTTTAATAAAATTATTTTGAATTGATTTTTGGGAAAACATTTCGTTCACTTGTTATTAAAATAAATTATCGTCTACATCACGGCAATTTGCCGTTGCTATTATGTGGAATCGACCTATTGCTTAAAAAACATACTGCCTCAAAGGCCGGCATCGCATCTACTAAATGAGTGCCAATGGGCTGCGATAAATGCCCATTTTGGGCGTCCCGTGGGCTGGTTTGATCCGCTATACTATTAAAAAGCCAAAATTGGTATTTCAGTATTGGCGAGTTCTCGTGCAGTGATGGAGCGTGTATAACCTATGATCAGGCTTGTGACGGGAAATGGGACTGTCTAGATGGCAGCGACGAAATCGCCTGTGATGGATTATCGTATGTATTTTAACCTTTTGAAGTTATACTTCTTTTGGCGCGTTAGGGAAAAATGATGAGAGTAAATTTTTTCATACAACGTCACGAAAAACCGACACCCTGAAGTTAGCTATAGTCAACATTTCAGTTTTTTCTATCGTTAGTGTTGTTTTTTCTACAAACGTAGTTTGTATAAACATTTTGAAAAGATTTTTATCTTGTTACGCCAAAGAAGTATAACTTCTAACGCGTGAATAAGTACACACACATTTTTTAGACCAAACGGGCAGGAGGCTCATCCGATGTTAAGGGATACCGCCGCCCATGGGCACTTGCCAGAAGGACCCGTCCTCTCAATAAAAAAAATATAAATTTATTATAAAAAAAGGTTTTCTAGATTCTCTAGGTTAGCAGATGCAAACCCACCCTGGTGATCCCCTTAATGGGTAGCTAGCATTTGGTTTGATTATTTAATATTGTTGCCATCGAGAGCTATACAAGGATTATAGCGGTCTATGTCTGTCTGTCTTCTCTTTGATTTGTCTTTAGCATCAAAATAGTCTTCACTTTCGGCGATTACCTCTTCACCAGAGCAAAATTTCTGTCCAGCGAGCATTGTCTTGACATCTGAGAATAGAAAAATGTCGTTGGGGGCCATATATGGAGAATAACTTTAAGTAAAAACGTCTTCTAGGAGCCAATATATCAATTATTGTATATTTCAGACCTGACTTCAATGCTGACGATTTAATTTTACATCGCACTCGGAGACAGTCGACATCATGTAGGTGAGTCTTTTTCAGTCTCATATATATATACAGTAGAACCTCGATAAGATAAAGTCCAAGGGAAACACAAAATATTTTATGTTATAGAGGTTTTAAGTTATCAAGGTTCTATGTTAGGTAAAGGTTAATATAGAGGTTGCTTGCCCTTGCTCCCATTTTTACTTGAATGCGTCAGAAGGATGGAAAATTAAATACACATTACTTACATTACATAAAAATAAAACAACAACTAAAGGTATAGTCTACTTTAAAAAATCTGTGATTTTCTTTTGTTTTAAAAGATTCACTGTTTCTAAATCGATTTGATTTTCAATGACAAATAGAGAGGAGAATACATTAACACATTAACTTATGATGCAAGTAAGTCGTTGTCACAAAGCTAACCGCCGCAAAGCTTTGAAGAATTTAGATAAAGCAAACAATAGGTAATGTATTGTTTACGTTAACAATACATTAGTAAACACGTGCAAGCAATAAATAACCATTTGTTTTGACACTCTTTCAAAATGACTCATTCACAAACAATTTTATGTTTAGAGGTTGTGGAAACATTTCTTTTAGTTACTGAGGGCCTATACAGAGATTATTTATTTAAGTTATAGAGGTTGCGTATTTTAAGTTATAGAGGTTTTGGGCTCTGATGGGAAGGGAACATAGTATTTTTTGAAGTAACAGAGGTTTTTATGTTACCGAGGTTTACGTTATCGAGGTTCTACTGTATATATAATATATATATACTAGCGGATCCGACAGACGTTGCCTGTACACACGTCATACTTACAAAATAATCTAATAATTTAATGATTCACGACTCAACTTGAACATACAAAATGTTTTATCAAAATCTGTCCAGCCCTTTAGGAGTTTAATTACACGCACAGATTTATACCAGCTGTTTATTAATAACCTAGTCACCGACTGCAGCACCACCCAAGCGCATACAAAAAAAATCATTCATATCGGTCCAGCCGTTTAAGTGGAGTTCAGTGACATACACACGTACAGTAGAATTAGAGTTTTTTTTTAAATAATTACTGAATAAAATATATTAATTAATATGTAATTATGTGAATTGTGGTCCAACCTTTACAAAACATTTTCAATACGACTCCGAAATTTAATTAAACAGAGGCTCTCAAAGGTTATTCTTTAACGTGACAACGTCTAATAAATCAATGCCCGTTACGCCCATTGTCCCGTTACGCTCATTGTACGCTTGCGCTGCATCTATCTCTCTTTCACTCGATTGGCCTGTGTGTCCGAGGATTCACTCCTTTGTATCCATACACTATAGTGATAACAATAAAAGTGAATCAATTTTATTAATAAAAGTATAAAATAATTTCATCAATGTTTTCTTATGACGTTGTCACGTTAAACTATCTTCCCTCAAGCGACTTTACAGACAACTAATTTTATTTGTGAAAGAATTGTTGAGTTAGTACATTAGTTTTGGAGTTTATCAAAACTCTAGGAAGAGTACGTCATTCTCCACAAGCTCATAAAGTTTCTCGTACACGAAATATAAATAAAATAAACAATTCCAGACGGAATCAATGGCAGTGTCGTGACGGGACCTGTATAGGCCTGGATGGAAAGTGTGATGGTGTCACCGACTGTCCAGATGGAAGCGACGAGACCTTCCCGCTGTGTAGGAATACTCCGTAAGTACTAAAGTTTATGCGCTAAGAAACGAAACACATTGTTCAAAGCTAAGTGTCAACTGTCTTCAATGGCTTTTTTAATGTAATAGAAAGCAAACGGTTAAGTGATACCACATTATACCTTTTTTGTTTTTGAAGTTATACTTCTGTAGGCGCGTTATGAATAATTGATGAGAGTGAAATTTTACGATGCGCGCGCACCTGAGACAGAAAGTTGTCAGTGTGATTATAGCGTGCGCGAGCGAGATGGGAATAAGACAATCTACAAGTAAAAAGAAATAGAATATGCGTGAAGTTAGCAGCTGTGCCAAGAATTTTGAATGATCATAATGACCTTTGTAGTACCTTTTAAACAAATAAAGGAGTTTAAATTGTTTTTTGAAAGAAATTTAGCAATGCTTTTTCACCTAAGACCTATTGTTACTTAGTTAAAAGGTTATGAAACATACCTAGTTATTAATAATATAATAAAATTATTATTATTATTAAATTATTAACGTTAAATATTTATTATTAATTAATTAATATTTAAAAAAATAAAGAAAGCCAAAGAAGTATAACTTCTTACGCGCGTACATAAGTACACGCACCCTTTTTTAATATACAATTGATTTATTAAATTAAAATACTAATATTGTTTACAGTATTTATTATTTTCTTAACCTACATAGTAATAATAATAATTAACAATAAAAAATAACAGTGTACCTGCCACCTGGAGCCTGTTTTTTAAAAGGACTTCCGGCAATGTGAGTTTCCAAAGGCGGTGGTATCATGAGCATCTCGCCCGTTTGCCCTCTAAGTTATACCTTATTCAACTGTGTTATGAAAAAAATATTTACACGATTTCCTATGAAAACATCAGATGTCAGAGCAACTGGTTCCGTTGCACGTACGGCGCATGCGTGGACGGCACAGCTCCGTGTAACGGAGTGAAGGAATGCGCAGACGACTCCGACGAACTGCTGCCACGGTGCCGGAATGAGACTGAAGAGATTCGGTATGCACTTGATGAATTTCTTTATTTTCGATTCTCTCAAGATGACAGCCCTGCGATTCTGTAACTCACTTTTCACACAGCGATAAACAATAAAAAAAACTACAAGCTCTCACCTTTTCAGAATGCCAAATCATAAAATGACTGATTTGAGAGCGACCGCCGATGCGAAAACCGCTGTGTGAGTTCGAAATGTGAGTTACAGAATCGCAGGGCAGGTCAAAGGATGTATTTGGCTTTTCCAATTATGTTAGATTTCGCTCATATCCTCCATCTCCATTTTCACTAAAATTGTATTCTTTATTTATTTCCCACATAATTATGTTAAATATCCATCCAATAATACCTACCTATAATTATACGATTAAAATAGATAATACCGATTATAGATCTTTTAACTAATAACATAGCAAACAGCTCTTGTATACTCTAGTGTAAAAAGAAATAGGTCCACTTGGATTGAAATCTTATTTATTATATGAATCGTTCGCGAGGGTGGGGTCTCGATAACAACAAGAAGCAGTGTGCGCCCTTAACTGAAGTATTCGTCCCTTTCTCTCAAATTGTGTTTAGTAATAATAATATCGCCCTAGGGAGCGTTCAAGTATTACGTAACGAATTTTGGGGGGGGGGTGTCCTTTTGTAAAACGTTACGATGCGGGGCGGAGATTGAATTACGCGTTATTGTTAATATTATTTTCGACTTTTCAGTACTTTACACCACATAATGGTAACTTTTACGTATAAAGAGTCACTTTGGTGGTCACGAAACGCGTAATTCGCGTACAGAAAAGCGTTACGGCGCGTTACATATGGGGGGGAATCTCCAAGATTGCGTGACGTAATACTTGAACGCTCCCCTACCCAAACACCTACAACTTACATGAAACAATAGCTCATAAAATCACTTTACACATTCATATTTTTATGTCATTATTGCATTCTGCCACTATGTTCCATGTATCAGCTGTTTCCTTGATCTGGTCTATCCACCTTCCAAATTGGGAACCAGTTGAGTACTTCTGTATGTAAAAGTGTCCATATACCTTTCAGAGGCCAATTCCGTTGCGACGACGGGCAGCTGATACCCGCGGCTGATCACTGCGACGGCACGGCCAACTGCAACGACGGCTCGGACGAGACCGTGCGCAGCTGTGCGGGTAACAAATGCCCCGGGTACGCTTTTCAATGCGCGTACGGCGCTTGTGTCGATGAGGGATCGAATTGTGACGGGGTAAGGATTTTGATACTTGTTGGTGCATCAAGGTTTGAGTGAAAGTTTTGGTGTGTAGGATTTTACATCGGTCGGAAACGCCCAAGTATTCTGTATTTCTTTTAAAGTGTTCTGTGAATTAAGGCCAGTCGTTAGTGCGTCAAAGTTTGAGTGAACATTTTAGTGTGCCTAAAGATTTTGATACTTGCAATACATTTTTTGGTTACTGAGTGAAAAGATTCTTTAAATTAGGAATCACAATTTTTTTACTAACACTAAGTTTCACAGATTCATTAGTAGAATTTGGAATGAAGGATTTTGATACTTTTCTTATGAGGTTAATTATGAAGATCCCGTAAATAATCATAAATCATAACTTTTGTCATAATAGTCGTTAATCGTCTTTTATTAAAAGGAGGTTCTTTACTAAATGTAAAAGCTGACCCTGATTCTAAGGTTAACATTGCTTTACCATATAAATTATCTCTATTATATATTTTTTCATATCGAATCATTAAAAGAAACCTACCAAAAGCCTTCTCGAAAGAGTTTAAATAACGCGACAATCTACTATAAAACTATACTTGAATCCACTTTGCCAATTCCACGAAAATCGGTCCAGCCGTTTGGGGGAGTTTAATAAAAGACACGCACGCTATATATAAAACTGATCTCTAAATAAATCTACTATTCGATCAATATTTAAATATTAGGCCCAAATTACAGGTACAGCAGTGTGCGGACGGATCTGACGAATCGGATGAATTGTGCAATAGAATCGCCGCTCCCACTACGAGACCTCCGTACGTACAGACATTTTTAAGACAATAGTGTAACAATAGAATATTTCTGATTAAATTAAATTAAATACACTTGCTCAGTTAAGTCGGAAACACACTAAAGCTGCGTATAAATTAAGCGTCGGCAAACCATCGAACATTGGCGCGCGCGGCGGCCGCGCTCTATGTACTATGTAGACGGGATCGGCTCGCGCGGCGAATACGTAAAAAAGAGTGCGTACATATACAGTTGTACATATATAAAGTTGGATTTAAATATTGATGACAAAGCTATAACTTATAAAGTAACTAATATAACAATTATATATTAATTACATACAAAAAATGGGTGCGTGTACTTATGTACGCGCGTAAGAAGTTATACTTCTCTGGCATTATTAAAAATAGTTTTTGATTGCATGCAAATAAGTAATTACATACAATTAATAAATCAAAAACTGGAAAAGGAGCTATTATAGTCAATAAAGTTCAGTTTACATTTGAAAAATTAAATAAATATTTTTTTTTTTTGTTTTTTACAAATAAGATGGTGAATCACAAATAAAGCGCAAGCATATTTCGCAGGTTTACAAGAGTGAACTGGTCTGACTATCCGCCGCGGTTTGTTCGTGATCGATCGCCTGCCGCGCGCGTCTATCACGTCCAACTAAATTTATATCTACACTAGCAAACTCGGCGAACTCCGTTTTGCCACCAGATGGCTTCGTTTTAGGTAAAATTTCGTTTGGTGATCCCGCTTTTCTGTTGAATTTTTTCCTGAATTGTCTTTGCTATAAACCTCACGGAGCCCGAGACCTTTCCAACGAATGCAAAACCGTGGAAATCGGTTCGTGCGTTCTGGAGTTATAGCGTCAGGAAGGAAAACCCAACTTATTTTTATATAGTAGATATTGGCTCGCGCGGCAAATGAACGTCAACTCTGGTCGAACATTGGCTCGCGCGGCTGCCGCGCTTAATTTATACGCAGTCTTACGTGTCGTGTCGTGACGCGCCAGAAGCATATTCTTTTCATACATTTAATATGATTAGAAACATATTTGCATGTTGTGTCGTGTCGCAACACGTTATGTCTAATCATATTAAAATATGCTTCTGGCGCGTCACGACACGTAAATGTGTTTCCGACTTTAAGTAACAATCCTGAGACGGGGCTACAACTCTTGGTTGGTATAGGTCGCACATAGAAAGTACATTGGTGCAGAGACGAGGATCGAACCTACAACCTCAGGAATGAGGTCCGCGCTTAAGCCACTACTGCTAAATT
Source organism: Pieris melete (assembly GCA_963693345.1). Classification (NCBI taxonomy): domain Eukaryota; kingdom Metazoa; phylum Arthropoda; class Insecta; order Lepidoptera; family Pieridae; genus Pieris; species Pieris melete. Next base: position 524,472 of record CAVNZK010000300.1, on the reverse strand, counting down.
ATTTGATAAACCTTTTTGCTTCAAGGAAATTGACGTAAATTTTATATTATTATTTTATATTTCAGAATGGGTACCGGAAACTGTATAGTCCCGCCTTCCCCCCCTAACGGAGTATACTCAGTGGTGGGGCAGCCTTCGGCTCGTCCAGGCCAACGGTTCAAAGCTCTCAACCTGAACGTGACCTGCAATTGGGGCTTCCGGGTCAAAGGGAAGAGCACCGTGCTCTGCTTCGATGGCTCGTGGGCTGATGACCTCCCGGAGTGTATTCGTAAGTAGAAAATGTTTGGTCGGGTTTTTATATTCATTGTAATTAAAAAATATCACTTTTAGTTCACAATCAGTTAAATTGTATAGAACTTGTTTGGTTTTATGCAAATGTATCAAAAACAGACACAGAAATGTATCCCAAAGCCCCGCTAGGACTTTTGGTAATGTCTTTCGATTGTTTAGTTTTTATATAATAAAAAGCTGACCCGGCAAACGTCGTTTTGCCATGTATATCATTTATAATAAAAAAATAGGGGTTGATCGTAGAAGGGTGAAAATTGAGGATTGTATGTATTTTTGTATGTTGTATCATAAAAAAATAGAAATTAAAAATTTTGTTTAAAAAATAAAATGTAGGGGTGGACTACCCCTAACCTTTAGGGGGATGAAAAATAGATGTTGGCCGATTCTCATAGATACCGGATAAGCACAAAAAATTGCATCAAAATCGGTCAAGCCGTTTCGGAGGAATATGGCAACGAAAACTGTGACACGAGAATTTTATATATTAGATAATAATATTATTTTCTTATTAATTTCAGAGTTTTGCCGTCTCAACCCCCACGAGAGCGTGGAGTATCGCTGCGTATTATCTGGAGAGCAGGAGGGCACGAAGCCCTGCACCCTATACGAACCGTCGGGCACCGTCGTACGTCCCGAATGCCGGAAACCAAACTACTATTCGCCCTCCGTCTTGCCTCTCATGCGGTGCATCGAAGGAAGCTGGGACACCATCGTCCTCTGCCAACCAGGTTTGGCCAAAAATGGAACTAATATCACTATCATTATCAGGGACAAAATTGAATTGTACGTATCGAGCTTTCTGTATGCGAGTGCGTTTCAAAATAGTGGGGATAAGTCACAGAATAGTGGTCAAAATTCAGTGAATAGTGGTGACAATTCACAAAGTATAGGGGATACGTCACAGAACACTTTAAATGAAATACAGAATAGTTGGTCGTTCCCGACCGATGTAATTATGCCAATACAAAACACAAATTTTACAAATCAAAATGGCGGCCAAAACAGTATATTCACTACTAATAAACCTAATGACTTAGAAAGCACAACGCGAGGACCGGATAATGACATAGATTATGCTGATTGGAGAATGGGTTCGTCAAAAAAAAAAGATAAAAATAATAATAATAATATTAAAATATATGTAAGCTCAAATTATTCTGAAGTCTACGCGCATGCGCCGGAGTCCGCAATCGTGTTTCTTTAAGATCAAGCTGAAAACATAACGTACTAAGTTGGTGCTTAAGCTTAACTAATACTCACACATAGGCAATATTATATTTTCTTACTTAGTCTAATTTCTTCTAATTTTCTATTAGATTCTAATTTTTAAAAAAACCTACCCCGAAGTGTGGCCAACATCAAAAATGTTTTGGATTTTGACGTACGGAAGTTTCTGTAATGTCTGATTTCACTGTAGAGGCTGCCAAATATGGGCAAATAAATAAATTTACAATAAGCGTGTAAAATAAGAAAATACTGTAAACTTATTTGTTCCTATATTTATTGCTGTGTTCCTACTTAATACTCTTTCCTTATTTACGTTTACGTTTTGGCGGGAAATCTCTATTTGACATCTGTCATGGTTTTGTGATATCTGTAAAGTTGTGTAAACGAACATTTGCCATAACTACACAATGTTTACCGTAGACAATTTTTTTTAACTCGGTGCTATGCTTTGTTTCATACAGGGACAGTTTAAGTGGACTTAGGGTAAGATTAAGAATACAAACAGCGATATCCCTCGTTTGTCAAAATCCTAAACAATTTTGACGTGTAGGAGTCAGACATAGCGCGATGTCTTGACTATGAATCTGTGTAGACATGCGTATCTGTGTTACTCTCACATAATTTTTGGTAATAGCTAAATAGGATAATTTTATATTCAAATATGTATTGAAATATTTTTTTATTGACAACGTCTAATAAAACGATGAACGCCGGCTGCACGCACGAATAAGGATGACTCATTGTCCTGTTACACTCATTGTACGCAGCTATCTCTCTTCCACTCGATTGGTCTATGCGTGTATGGATACGATCCATACAACATAGTGATAATTCTATAAAAAAAAAACAATTTTACTAATTTTTTTACTAAAAAAAATCAATGTTTTGTTATGACGTTGTCACGTTAAACTATCGTCCGTAAACCGACTTTACAGACAGCCATTTTTTTTACCAAACATATTATGCTACCTCAGAATGTTCGAAAAAAAGTTATAAGAAGTTGCAGCTATGCCAAATTACCTTTTTTGTTACGTTGACAACACTGGTTATATTGACAATACTGGTTAATAGTTCCTAAACAATTATCTTGATAATAATTATTGATAGTGACAATTAAATGTCACTTCACTTCACTTTCTGCCAATGGACTTTGTATCCGGCTAATAAATAAATAAAAAAAAATCACTTCACTTTATTTATAATGGCGACATCTGTGTAAATCACAATTCCGCCAATGTCACGTCACGCCAGTGTCACGAGGAAAATTAAATGTCTGACAACTATTATTTCGCATAAGAATGGCGGTTGTCATTCCGCACAGACTACAAGAATATAGATTTAGTTTAAATTGACGTGTCATTTTCGAATGTCAACTTTGACAATTTGGTAATCTTGCTCCGAATTATGGCGCCAAATAGCAATATCTCCCTATTTACTCATTTTAAGATACATATACCAAAGACATATCCATAAAATGGACAATCTAATTGAATTTAACTAAAGTACTCTTTCGTCTCCTTCTCATTGTGCTTACGCTTTGAGGAGAGACGATTAATTAATTAAGTTTTCTAATGTATATACATTTTGTAAAAAAATATTTTCTGAACTTTATATACGCAAAACAAGTTTCTTCTGTCAAACACTTCTGGAAAAATCGAGGTATAATGATACTTTAAGACAAAAATGTATGTATTAATAGGATGGATGATAATAAAATATTTTTATTTATTTATTTTTGTTTTATTTACCCTATCCTCCATCCTCTTAATGCTATTAATAGATGTATAGCTACAAAAGCAAAAAAACGTGTGGCACTCGGGGATTGCCGCGGTAAAGCTATTGCATAGCATTTTTTATCAATTTATGCAATTATAATTATTTATTTTTCTTTGATATTAATTCAATCTACCACTCAGACTAACACGCCTATATTATATCTGTCTCACTGTAACGTGTACCGGCTGCACCGGCCGCGCTTACGCTACGTCACCGATCTCGTCAGAGAGATGTGAATACGCAGTATGCGTTCTGTCCCGCTCTAACGCGTATTGGCTGCACCTACATTACGTCATTGTGTTAGGTATATTCTCGTTACGGAATTTCTTATTTCGGTCGCCACGCTCAAAGCCCGCGATATCTATGCAATAGCTTAAAAACATTTTCACAAAGAAGTCAATTGTCATATTATTTTAACGCTTATAAAATAAAGGTTACGTCAACACGATGAATCTAACGAACGAACGTAGATTCAGCGTGCGATTCTCATCCCGGGGTCGTCGGTTCGCTTCCCGGCTGTGAAGGCGGCACATTTAACACTCGCTCGAACTGTGAAGGAAAACATCTAACGCTTGCCTTAGACTCAAAAATTCGACGGCGTGTTAGGCACAGGCTGATCACCTTCTATTAGATTGACAAATGACATAAAACAGATTCAGAAGTATGAGGGCCAGACCTAAAAAAACGTAGTGCCACTGATTTATTTATTTTTTATTCTATATATTATATAATATACGTAGTATAATAATATGTACTATGCCAGTTTTGCCAGCTCGATAGAATTTATATTAAGTTCGCAGGATTCAGTGAAAGATATTATCAAAGTTCAATGAGTAAACAGGCTGAATATGAATGAATATCCTTCCAGAGTGTGGTACGGCCACTCCTACTGGGGTGGAATTGGCGATTGGTGGTTTGCCGGCTGAACGCGGTGAGCTGCCGTGGCATGCAGGCATTTTCAGCAAACACTACACTCCATACAAGCAGATTTGCGGTGGCTCCCTGGTGAGCACCACCGTTATTATTTCTGGTAAGTCAAGCCCATAGAAGCTGAAAATATAAGAATGTTTGCTGAGTTTCATAATCGGACGTCGAGGCAGAATACAAAAAACCATCCGTAACACCTCGACGTCGTTCCACAACTGAGCGTTTCTTAAGGCAGTTTTTGCCTCCACTATGCGGAACCAGTCCAATTTCACTTAGGCTGCGTCCTCAGTAGGCAAACAGTTAGCGCCTTACTGAGTGAGCCGCAAATTTGCAGCGAACGGAAATTTGAGTTAGCTGCAGACTCAAATCAATTTTCGTGCCAAAACCGGTTTTGGTAGTCGGCCGCTCACTAAGATAGTCGGCGCGCGTAACGCTGCAAACTGCGTACAGTGAGCGCAAAACTAGCAAACTGTGAACACTCCATTTGAAATATGTATATGGAAGGGCGTACTAAACCAATACGCCGCTAACTCAATCAGCCGCTAACTGTTTGCCTACTGGGGACGCAGCCTTAGGAACCTTCAAGAAAAGAGCGTACCAATTCTTAAAAAACCGGCAACGCACTTGTGAGCCTTCTGGCAATGTGAGAGTCCATGGATGTATTACTTAACATCACGTGATCCTCCTGCCCGTTAGCCCGCATAAACAAAATGTAAATAATGTCGGAATTGGGGGCCTCATAGCCTAGCGGTCTTATTAAGTGGCAGCTAGGTGAGGGGTACCGGGTTCGATTTCCGGTTCGAGGGCAAGTTTTAATTTAATTTAAATTTGTTCTCGGCCTTTGGGAGGTTGTGCGGTACCGGGCTTAAACCGTACATGGAGGACATGATCGAATTTCTAAGGCAAAAAAAAAGCACGAATGATGAAAATCTCATACTTGACGCTGGCTTATGCACAAACCGTGCCAGAGCCATAACAAAAAAAAAAAAAAAAAAATGTCGGAATTGATGTTGAAAATTGACTAATCTATGATATGTTAATTGTCATTTCAGCTGCTCACTGTTTCTGGGACGACCTGTCAAAGAAGCAGCCAGCCAATAAATACGCCGTCGCAGTTGGAAAGCTGTATCGGCCATGGAATGATAAAATGGATAAAGACGCCCAAAAATCTGATGTAAGGATTTATCGGAGTTAGTTATTGTTAGATTAGATAAACCCAGAAAAATAATTTAATTTTTGTTTGTAATAATAATAAAGGCGATGGGTCTCAGTCTCGAAGACTGACTATCTCACTTTCTTTCTGACATATGTCACCGCAGCCTCCAATCCAAAAATTGTAGACAATTCTTTTTCTTGTTATCTCACGATATTTGCCTTCACTTGACTAAGTGCGCTGATAAAAAAAAACCAGCAGTGGTTCTTTTTATGAGTACATATAACAAGAACCACTGCTGGTTTTTTTTGACTGAAATTCAGATTAAATGCGCCATATTTTTATGCAATTTTAGCACATTGCATTGAAATTTGAAATCATGTATGGTATAAGATCCCGCTATACAACGACCTTCACCGAGATGCTTATTTAATGAAACTTATCTTATATATAATTTAATATGTCAATAAATATAATCCATATGGGTTGCCTAGAAAATTTCAGTCCAGAGTATGTTTAATTAATATTAAAAAAAATTTTTTTTTTATAATTTGCATGTAGTAAATTTTTTGAACTTTTTTCAATCAATATTTTTAATCAGGGTAGTATTATATATGTATCACTATAAAAATTTAATTGATTAAAAACAACGTAACGTTTGCATATTCTATGGGCTTCATACTTTCGATTGGTATAGAATTTATCTAATAATAATACCGGTGAAATGTTTAAAAAAAAATATTTTTTTTTAAATTAATTAAACATACTCTGGACTGAAATTTCCTAGGCAACCCATATGGATTATATTTATTGACATATTAAATTATATATAAAATAAGTTTCATTAAATAAGCATCTCAGTGAAGGTCGTTGTATAGCGGGATCTTAGACCATTAATTTTGTACATGGCAACAATTAAAAAAATTTGAAGTTATACTTCCTTTGGCGCGTTAGGGAAAAATATGAGAGTAAATTTTGACGATGCGCAATTCACAAATAATTTTGAAATAAAAAATATCAATTTCTTTAATTATGTAGAAATATTTTTTCGTGACATTTAAATATACTTTATTTAACTAGTTAATGCGTTATAATAAAACTATCAACTTTGTATTAAATACCTTTTTTCTATTGATAGTGTCATTTTTTCTGCAAACGTAGGATACAAAAGATTTTTATCTTGTTATGCCAAAGAATAACATAAGTAAACACACGTTTTTTTTCTATAATATCCATTGAAGAGGTTCTATATTTTTATTTCCAGGTACGATCGATAGAAATTCCGGTCCGCTTCCAGGGCTCGGCTGCCAATTTCCAAGAAGACATTGCCGTCGTGATTCTGACCGTAGCCATTCAGTATAAGACCTACGTGAGACCTGTCTGCCTAAGTTTTGACTATAATTTCGATAAGCGGCAGCTCAGTGACGGGAAACTTGGAAAGGTAATATATTAAATTTCACATCATATAATTCTATATCAACAGTATATGTTACAGGTTATATTAGTTACTAGCGGACCCAACAGACGTCCTGTACACACATCTTAATTAAAAATTTCTTGTAAATAATTCTCGAATCCACTTATAAACTCATCAAAATCGGTCCACCCATTTATTGCTTTGTTGGAAAAGATTGGTTGATGTGTAAATAAACACATCAACTGATCAACTTCAAAACTTCTAATTGTCAAATTTTCAATCATACTTAACCATAGATAACATCACGTTTAGCTGTCAGTTGCGTTTTGTTATACCATTTTTAACTAATAAACGGCTAGACTGATGTTTTGACTGATAAATTTTTCGCTTTTCTGTATGTTGCGTTTTATTATACCACGATTTTTATGTTACGTCCCACAGATTAAAAGTATCACCTGGTTCTAAGCTACCTTCCTACCAATTTTCAGCCGAATCGGTTCAGCCGTTCTTGAGTTTAAAAAGTGTAACTAACACGACTTTCATTTATCTTAATATATATAAATCTCGTGTCACAATGTTTGTCCTCAATGGACTCCTAAACTACCGAACCGATATCAATCAAATTTGCACACCATGTGCAGTTCGATTCAACTTGAGAGATAGGATAGTTTAAATCTAAAATTATAGTCGCAATATTACATTTTTTCAAAATATTTGTTTATTGAAGTGAAGACTTCTTTAGTGGCGTTGTACACTTTTTTTGGAATGTGTAAAAAAAATTAAACTCGCGTCACGACACGTGACCTGATCGAAAATTCGTAAGACGGATGGAGAGTAGACAGCTGGCGCAGCGTATGTAATGTAATATAAATTGTCATTTTTGTGTACGATAACGCAACTAATCAATATTGTATTCTACCACATAAATTATAGTACTTTTATATTGATAATTAAAGCAATTCGTGCAAAATTATTCCCCAACCATTCCAAAAGATCAAAAATGCACAACGTTAATATTCAAGTTTTCACTTCTGCCGGCACTCCCGGAGTGCAAACCGTCGTTTTTTTATTTGATAGTCACAATTGTAACAGATGGCGCTGTGTTGAAAGTACCAACGTTTCAAATAAGCTACAATTTAATGGCATTACCACCAAAAAAGCATGGTGGTCCCCATGACTGGTGTTCTCCTACCGTTTCCCTTGAATAGTTTACTACTATGTAACATAAGTCATAACAAAAACCTTAGCCACAGCAACGCTTGGCCGGTCTGCTAGTATACCTATATATATTTATTGACATTAGTAAATATTTTTCTTATTTTCAGATCGCTGGCTGGGGACTCACAGGTGAAAATGGCAAGCCATCTCCAACCCTCCAGGTGGTACAGTTGCCTTACGTGGATTTGAATAGGTGCATCGCTGCATCTCCGCCTGGATTTAGAGAGTATATCAGCAGTGACAAATTCTGCGCCGGATATACTAATGGTGAGTAGTGGCCCATGCCCCATTAATGTTTCTCCGTATGTTGTGGTTTCTGACAGATTATGTTGTATATATGGTTTTTAACTGAGTGGTGCCCCATGGCCCATACCCTCACTAATATATTTTTTCATAAATAGCGATGTAGTAATTTTCTATTTGTTTCAAGTTTTGTTTTTGGTATAAGATTCGAGCTCTATGATCTATGCCATGGCCCATGGCCCACTAATTATATTATTCTTTCTAAATAATGCTTTACCTGTGATTACATTGCAAATTTTGTTCCTCGTATGGGATTGAATTCTGCCCCATGGTCCATACCTCATGCTATAATTAAAATGTATACTTGTAAATTTTATCAAGGAGGTTAATTTATGCATGAGACCGTTGAATTCTATAGAATTATTTTAGAACATAGATTAATTGATTTTTAAATTATATTCTATAGTCTCTGTTCTCCCGCAGGAACTACTCTCTGCAAGGGAGATAGTGGTGGTGGACTGGCTTTCCCCGACTGGGAAATGGGAGTTGAACGGTTTTATCTCAGAGGGATTGTATCAACGGCGCCGACTAACGAAGATCTCTGTAACGCACGCACTTACGTCACATTCACACAGATTATCAAACACGAACATTTTATTAAGGAGTTTTTACAATAAATCTATTTTTATTACTTTTTCTTTTATTCAGCCAGCCAATATGGCTATGAAAACGATTGAGTATGTCCTATTTTTAAACAGTGGAAACGCATTCGCGATGTAGTGTGACTACTCATGGGCTGCTGTTTGTTTAAAATCTCATGTTTCTAACTTTTGAAGTACACAGGTTGGGTAAAAAAATATAAAAACCTCCTCTCTCTTTTAATTTTAGAATACCATAATGCAAATAAAACACATAGTTAAGAACTACAGTGTTCATAAGATTTTAATCAGAAATTGTACCTAGTGATATCGAGTGGCAGTTAAATACTGACTTGTTGAATACGGCAAATAATGAATATCCGTAAAAATACATTTACTTTATGGTTATATGTTTGGTTTTTAAACAAACGGTGTGTTTAAAAATCTACGCACAGATTAGGTAGCACAGTAAGAGTATAGCATGGTCAAAAATTTAATTCTATTTTTTAAGAATTTAGTATGATATTGTACTTGTATTTATTATTATTTATTTTAAAATTTACGACTCAACACATGAAATTACATAAAAGAGACATCATAAAAACTAAAAGTTAACCATGGACCATTGGCACAACTGTCACTCATTACGAAACGTGTCATTGTTTATGCTTTAGCTGTAATTTGTCAATGTCGTTATCAGCAGTAAGAATCGCCAAATGTTACAAAAATTTAGGATTCATAAATTCAAGGTCAAGTCGATTTTGAGATTTGATAATTATAATATATAATGTGTAGCTAACGGTATCTTGTTGTGTCTAAGTGAGTTTGTAGCGAAAAATATTTCAAAATGTTTAGACATTTATTAAGGACTATGGCAAAGTCGAAAGTGGTTTCGACTAGATTTAACGGTAAATTATTAAGTTTAGGCAATTACAGAAGTATTGTGCCTTTATCAACGACTCGACTTCACTTGCAAGAAGATAAGTAAGTAGATAAATAATCTTAAGTCCCTATATTATATTACAAATTTCTCTTCCACTCTGTCGCTGTATTTTAACACAACACTTAAGTAATATAAATTTTCAAAACCGCTTGTCGAAACCTGCTGAACTACATGTCTTATTAACTTATATAAGTTATGGTAGCACCTCTTCAAAATTGTTTGTAATTCACTGAGCAATATTGGGGTTATTTCAATTTAGACCTCACAAAGATATATTTATACAGAAACATAATACAATTGACATAATTAAATGAAAAGGAGGGCAACTGGCCTTATCGGTTTTGGGCGATCTCTTCTAGAATGATATAGATATTATAGAATGATAAATTAGTTGTAATGAAGATGTGAGAAAATAATAATCTTTGTCTTATAATTGAAATATGACAAGATCTAAAATAAATTAGGCTTTAAATTGTTTGCATGTAAATAATATAGTTTTTAGTCATCCTAATTTCCAACATGATGCTTGATTTTAAGTAAACAATATTTATATTATTATTTTTTAAATTATATTAGGAATATTAAAGAACAATTATTAAGTATTTTATATTAAACCATTTTCAGGATAAAAGTAACATTTGTAATGCCAGATGGACGGAGTCTGGAGGCTGATGGTAAAGTTGGCGACAGTCTTCTTGATGTAGTGGTGAATAATGACCTTGATATTGATGGCTATGGAGCATGTGAGGGAACTGTGACTTGCTCAACATGTCATGTTGTGCTTAAGCAAGAAGATTATGACAAGTATGTTTTTAAATATTAAGGAAATTGATTGTAATTGGATCTTCCTGCATCAAAATTAGTCAATTGTTTTATGGATTTTATTTTTTCTGGTTTTCAATAGACACAATAATGTTCTATTATTGAATTTATTTTAATTGAAATTGACATAATAATTCTTATTTATCAGGCTACCAGACGATGCTTGTGATGAGGAACGTGACATGCTTGATTTGGCCTATGGTCTCACAGACACTTCAAGACTTGGCTGCCAGATCACCTTAACTAAAGATTTGGACGGTTTGGTAGTGAAAGTCCCTGCAGGAACGTATGATGCACGCAGTTGATATATTAAGATTGTATTGGGACTGTGGCGGGTACATCTGCATCTGTTGTATTTATTTTTTAATCTAAGTAGGTGATAGTTTCACCCTCAGTTTGTGCCCTCGAACCCAAAAATTTGTTTATGTTTAAACATATCCTATCTTAAAAATTACATTGAAAAAGTAGGTGTGTCTGTTTCATGCCTATAAATAGCAAATTGGGGAAGGGCACTTCAAAGAAGAATTAATTATTCATGATTATACTACAGTTGTGAATTCATATTTAAAAAAATCATTTTTAATACTTAACTTAATTCAGTCTCAGTGAAAGGAGAATGTTAAGTGGACAAATTAAACTAAAGTTTAATTGAAAATTAACATTCCTAAACTCTAAATCAAGTTTTATATGAAAATTTCCAATTATTTATGTATTAATAAAAAAACTTCAATATGTGTTCACAAATTGCACAATTTTCATAACTAATAATTTTATTATTAAAATACTTGAAATTAAATCATTAATTTCTTTTGACACAATATTTTATAATCTGTGATTAGGTTTCAGGATATTGAATTCTGATAATTATCATGATCATTATTGACACATAGCAACATTATATTTTTCATTCCTGTGATATCAATTGACAAATCGTGAAACATGGATGTTTTTCTTCAAGAATTAGAATTTTTATCTTTACCAGTGTGGGAGCGTCCAAGTTTTACGTAAAGTATTTTTTTCTTTTGTAAAACGTCACGAAACGTTTTACTATACTTGGGTACTGAAAATCGTTACGACGAGTTACATGGGGGGGGGGTCAATATTGTCCAAAAATTGCGTTACGTAATATTTGAACGCTCCCTGTAGTATATTTCTTGAACTGATCTTGGAGTTGTTTAACTTCTATAAAAGTCCAATTTCACTGGGCATTATAATTAAGACATCCCAGTGAACTATTCTGTGATCGGGCCACGACATATTCTTTTGTCTTTGGAATTTCACAAACTTGACTTGTTTAAAAAGTCGGCCACTAGATGGCGTTGACCAGTTTACCAGTGTTACGTAAAGATGTCATTAGTATAAGAGTTAATATTCATAAACGTTATTCATTTGTTTTTAGTCTTTTTTTGTATATTATTGAAATTATTGTTGGACGTCGATGATAACCTGTAATTTTTATAGTACTTAAAGTATTGTATGAGATATTTATTCTTTGAATTGTCTTCCTAACACAAAAATCTTTGTTATTGCGCATAATTTATTAGTTAAAATAATATATGAAATATTTAGACGATTTTAATAAATTATTTTCCATAATAAATGTTTTATTTACCGACTTCAGAATATTGAAGCAATTGGGTAATTGATTATAGTGGACTATGCGCAACTAACATTCGTTCGAACGGTGAAGGAAAACATCGTGAGGAAACCGGCTTGCCTTAAACCCAAAAAGTCGACGGCGTGGCAAGTACAGGAGGCTGCTCACCTACGTGTCTATTAGATTGACAAATGATCATCAAACAGATACAGATCTGAGGCCCAGACCTAAAAGGTTGTAGCGCCACTGGTTTTATTTACATTATATCCACGTATAATAAAAACACAATACTAACATTAAAACGTAAGTAAAATACAAAGTGAAGTTAAAATTAATTAAGACTAAACATAATTAAGATAAGGTTTACGATTTAAGGCTTATTTCATTAACTTTACGAATATGTACAAGACATTTTTCATGTTAATTTTGTTTTGTAAGTACATTTTAATGTATTAATTATAATAATTTATTGCAAGAATATGGTACAAAAATGTGTAAGGTGGTACAATCGTAAGTTCGCATATTCTGCCACACACAAGGAATTTTACATTTTACGGACTTTTCAACGGAACTTCACCAAGTTTGGTCCCTATGGCAGTATACCTTTAACGCTGGCAGCATTTTCACGCTGTATTGTGATACAGCTACCGGCAAACATCTTTAACAAATGTCCTTGCCTGCGCAGAAGCTATTTTTAGGTATCACTGGGAGGGGGTGCGGCGAGCGGTGATGCGCGACGTTTGTGTCCCAGATGCGCAAACTTTTCCCCACTCCCTTGTTTAATGCTCAAGAAGTTTGCCGGTATCTGTACTTATTGTTAAGCGAGGAAAGTACCAGCTCTTCGGTCACGGGTACTATCTACCAGGCACCAACTTATATCTTTACTTAACGTACTTAAAGAGAGAGAATGCTATGCCCAGAATATTTATGTATATATATTTTCAGTTGAACTGTCCTTGAGCAATCGCCTCACAATTCACAAACGGAACAGACTACGAAAAGGCTATTGGCAATCCCCACTTGAATTGAACAATAAATACCACCACGTGACTTCAGTAGAAAATATGCAAATACGGAAGAACACACCACGAGGCGACATTTTTGATGAGAATAAAATGTTATTTTTAACGAAACCAAAGGAAAACTCCGACAGAATATTGAATAAGTTAATCAATGATGTTGTTGAATTGAAATCCCATAAATATTTGAGAAAGAATCGTGATATGGGAAGAATGGAATTTGATTTCAACGAATTAGTATTGTAGTTCATATGATTTTAAATAACAACCCTGGTTACTTTCAGAAATTACTTTAAGGTAGTGGTCACAAAAACTAAAATTCGATGAAATTATTATTTGTTTTGTTAATAAATAATGTAATGCAACTACGGAGCGGCACCAGGCGAGCGAGTGCAGCCCTGCGATTCTGTAACTCACTTTACGAACTCACACAGCGGTTTTAGCATCGGCGGTCGCTCTCAAATCAGTCGTGAAGCAGTCATTTTATGATTTGGCATTCTGAATAGGTGGGAGCTTGTAGTTTATTGTTTATCAGAATGCCAAATCATAAAATGACTGATTTGAGAGCGACCGCCGATGCGAAAACCGCTGTGTGAGTTCGAAAAGTGAGTTACAGAATCGCAGGGCTGTTCTACCGTCTATCATTCGCTTCCGTAGCTGCACAACTTTTACGAAAGTATTCTTTTATTTATTCCAGTTTCCATAGAATAAAGACTTCCTCGTTTTTTTTTTTAAATGTTTTGCAAACATTCTGAAAAAAATACTAAATACATCACCAAAGGAAGTAAAAAGATGAGAAAACTAAAACAGTCGTAATACTGCTTTACGACTGTTACCAGAGATTTATTTGTGCCACTAAGCTTTACGAATTCGGACATTATACTACTGCTAAGAAACACAGATTTCTAAAGGCTAATAAATCTATGACAATTTTGAAGTGAAGTTTCACTAGGCGCATGAAGGTAAAATTTTTACGGATGTGCGACGTTTTTGTCGAAGAAAAGGGAGAGAGCCATTGAGAGAGTGAGAAGGGTAATTCACCCTTCTCACTCTCTCAACCTTATAGAAATTAAAATTTCGTAAAGAGAATTTATGAAATTTTAGTGTTTTATATTTGATGCAAAATAATTTATTCAAATCTCAAATGACGAATTGTAAATTAAAATGCCACGTGTTTTTATTATAGAAGAAATCAATTATTTCCTATCTTCCTTTTTCCCTCCCTTTAAGTCTCGGAAATCTGAAGTTGTAGATTTGTATAAATGTGAACAAGACTTGAAAATTTGTTATTATTACATTTGCACTTTGTACGAACGCACTTTTTTTTCTTTCTTAAAGCACAGAAACAGTTTTTATTGGAAAATTTAATTGTTTTTAGTATTTCCCTTTACTTATTGTTTCCCACCGTTTAAACCTTCCCTTAAATTCCACAAATATTTCTAGATATTCAGCCCAAGTCCAGACTTTCTCTAGTTTTAGCGAGACAACCGAACAGCAATTAATATTTTTATGAAAAAAATATTACACAAATGCGGGGAAAAATAAAACCCAAAAAAACCAAATATTTTTTATTTCGGACAACTTAAAACCAATACAATTCATCATAGTTATATGTTGTAGCGATTAATTGTTACTTAACATTATACAAAAGTACTTTTAATAGATTAAATAAGATTTTTTGATACATAAAAAAAAATATACATTTAAAAATATCATTTTAATACATTAAAAAAAATATATAAATTATAGCATAAATATAGTTTAATCTTAACAAAGTAGAATGACAGTTTTGAAAAATATAATAAATACAATGAACACCAGTTTTAATCCAATAAAAACGTAAGTAACAATTACCGCTTAACGAAACTAGAAAGACACTTTGTGCATATTCATCAAAATCAATTCATCATGTATATACCTTCGTGAATACTTAAATAAGCCCCCTTTATCACCGTGCCCCTAAATATCAAAAATAAATTAAACTAATCTAGTAAATACAGCGAGGAAGAATCAGTATATTAGGCTTTTTAGACACGAACGGGTTTGTAGCAGCTTTAGGATGTTTTTTTTTTTGAACGGGCAGAAGGTGAGCCTTCTGATGATGTTAAGTGATACCAAGCAAGTGTTTTTTTAAGAATTGTTTCTTTCTTTTCTTCAAGTACCCTAAGTCGAATTGGTTCGAAAATACTTTAGTGAGCATCTGGTTCCACATAGTGAAGATATTCCATAGTAAAGAGGAGTCGCAACAGGGAATGTTGTTTTTTATTGAACATGCTTTTCCGAGATTCTTGGATTTCTCCAGTTTTTAGTGTCAATATCACATTAATGGAATAATTAATAAATATAACTGGATTAATATTAATAATTATTATTATTTAGCGTTGCGTAAATAATGGGTTAGGCAAAGATAAAATTTGACAATTGTTTTATTAACAACATATCAATTATAATAAAATAAACTGAATGATAAACGCTCGTGTATAAACAGCCTAACTATAAAATATATTTGTGCATACATTATAATGATTTCTAAAACATTGAATAAATCTATACCCATAACATTTTCTCTAACTTTTTCCAAAGATTCACCCCAAACTCTTGGCGAAACATTTAACTACTCTTATACAGGATGTAACAAATATCATATTTTGCTTTTTAATTATTCTAATTAATTTTAACAATACTATATAGTATTTCTTTAATTAGGTTTGCCTTGAAGAGAACGCTTTTAAACGATCACCCGCTGCTGTCCCAATATATTAATTATTATATTTGTTTTACTTAACTTATCGTAACACAACAAAATGTTAAAAATAAATTTTATAGCTTAGATTTACCTATATAAAAAAAAAATTAAAAAAAAAAAGTTTTTTTTTAACCAATGGCAACTTTTTAGGTCTGGGTCTCAGATTTCTGGATCTGTCAATCTAATAGACAAGTAGGTGATCGGCCTCCTGTGCCTGACACACGCCGTCGATGATGAGAGTTGCTATACACTGTTCAGCGCTCAATACCACAGATTAAAAAACGAATAGTTTTCCGTTTCCTATAAAACTCTAAGCCAAAATAACTTTCTAGACTTCGTTACACCCTGTATATATTTCTCATAATATATTATTACAAAAAGTAACGCCTATATTTTTTAATGTGGCAATATTGGCTTCATTCGTCATAATGCATACTGGTTTACAAAAACGATATAGCGCCAAGCACGAGATTTATCGTGTTAAACGTCAACTACGGTCATTAGTTTCAAACAGTGTAAAAGAAAACATACATTTTTGTATGAAAATATAGTAAAGAATTCTAATAGAATACATATAGTAAACTAATATAGTATGTATGTTAATACGTAAAGTAAAAATAGAATACTCGAAAATCTGACATCACTGTCAAATACTTGACGTAATTATCACAAGCTTCATGCTAAGGTCTGAGGTTAGGGAGCGTTTAAGTATTACGTCACTCAATTTTTGGAGGTTATTGACCCCCCCCCATGGAACGCGCCGTAACGTTTACAATAACGCGTAATTCAATCCCCGCCCCGCATCGTAACGTTTTATAAAAGGACAAACCCTCCCCCCCAATTCGTTACGTAATACTTGAACGCTCCCTGATACCGCTGCCCATGCGCTGATGAAATGATCCTAGTGCTATATGATTTGCTCAAATCCACCATTATCTATTTAAAAGCGATTTTGATAATCATAATCCACTTATTTCACAAACGTTATCAAAACGTTATGGAGACGATAAAACTCGTGCTTGGCGATTACGATTCTTTAAGTATTTACAGTATTGTAATATCATTATTCACAGGTGTTTCGTTATACAGGTGTAAACAAATTTGATATTTTAATCAGTTTTCAAATAACAAAACACCCCATATAAGGCTACAGATTCACCTATCCGTCTGAGCATTCTCTGTGCAATTTTGTTTATCACTTTTACTCTCGTAATGGAGTAGACAGCCCACAGCGCCAAAGTACCTAAAAATACAGATCAAGATAAAAAAACATGATAATATAGCCAAGTGATCAGGCTTCGGTGTCCACCAACTGGAACTCACCCTTCATGTTCCAAGAACAGCGCCTTCAAAGCCCCCTTGGACCAGTAAGACATGGCATAGCTCAGCAGCTTCATCGACAAGGGGTTCACTCGGAGGAAGTTGCCGCAAAACACCACCTGCAATTTTGATTATCATTTCTAAACCGATAGATGGCGCTGTTCGTTTATTAAAAAATACTAAAACGCGGTACCGACATAAGTGTCGATTTATATAATATCCCAATTTCATTATTGGTATTACATCCCCATCGGCGGCGCGCAGCGAGTTGAGGCCAACATCTCCTTGCGCGCTGCAGCCCCCACCAAGAGCTATAAGCTCGACCCCGTACCGCCCTGTATCAGCAGGGCGCGAACCAACACTCTACCCGAAGGGGGCATAGCCCCGAACGGGCCTAAACACACCCCTCTAGAGGGAGTGTGTAGTAATATCCACGACGGGGTATTACATAATCTAACGAGCGGCTTGTGCAATAGTACTGCTACTCATTCTAGTGGAATAAATGTGTTCTCTACTCTGACATTCTGCATGCGGATGTGACATTCTGCATTAAAAATCGATTTTTTCTAATTTTTGAATTGAGATTAACTAAAAACACCATAAATATTTTATATATGGTTTTTAAATTAAAAATAAACAATAGAAATTATGAACACAAATAAACGTTTAAGAATAATCAAAATCGAAATTAAATTAATCTCGTTTTGATAGATTTAAATAAATTGATTTAATTAGTTTAATAAATTGATTTTACTTTTAAATTATAGTATTCCATTCAAACTTGAGTTTTTGTAAAATTACCTGCTTTTATCATCCTTTCGATGTTTTACAAAAAACATCAATGCATCGAGTATATCGAATATCCCTAATAGTTCGAGGTCCGGGTTATAAATGACCAGATATAATGTCTGGAGGTGGCAGATGTAAAATCGATTATTTTAAATATAAAAATCGCGTACAAAAATCGATTTTTACTTTAAAAAAAAACTGTTGTTTTAATCATCGATTATTTTTTCACATCCCTACCCTGAGGACATGGGTCATCATGGGCTCCAAAAAATTAATCTGTCAATGAGAGTAGTAAAACTCGTTCGTACGATGAAGGAAAATCTCGTGAGGAAACTGGCCTTAGACCCAAAAAGGGACAGTGATGCCAACTTGGTTTTCCTCCAAATTTAAGCTTAATCATTTGATCGATATTAAGGGGCATTTGAAGTTGGTCCTGGTGTCGGTCACGAAAGGCTGATCACATACTCTGTTAAGGAAATGATCACGAAAAATACAAAAATCAGAGTTTTTATAGTTACCCGCTGTATATTCTGGTTGGACGCGCAGAGCCGCGCAATGGAGCCGATGTTGTTGGTGATGGTGACCAAAGTGGCCCGAGCCAGGTCTTCGCGGGAGACCTTCGCTCGACGATCAGCCGAACACATTTGTCCGAAGCTAGAAAATTAAAAAAAATATTGTTTCGACCAATCAGAGCAGAGAAAATCTCTCAAAAGAGGCGCCATCTTGATCTTGGACAGTGCGTACACATAGACAATGTACAATTTGTAAAATGTCTATGATATTGCGTGGTGTTGCCATTCTAATAAATAATATTGTTCTATTACGTTAGTATATACTTAAAATAACAAATGTAAAACTAAATAAATAATGTCTTTCTATATATTATTTATTAATTAAAAATTTAGCCAAGAACTATCCGACTGTGTTGAAAAAAGAAGTACTATGCCAAGTTAGTATTTGTCTTCTTCAACATAATAATCAAATACCTGCTCGCGACTAAATCTCCTCTCAGATGGAACCTCTCGTAATCCCCTCCATAGATGTCTCGCACCAATTTGTCAACGGTCGTATTATCGCCGGAGGCCGCCAGCGCGATGGCTTCCTCGAAACTGCTGCAGCCGGTGAGCAGGCAACAGAGACCGAGGAATGTCCCACCACCCAGGCTGAAATTATTTTTAGTATTTTATAGTGTGTCAATTTGATTGGTTGGTAGACAAATTTTAAAAAATTATCTACATTGAACAGTCCAAATTTCATATAAATATGTTCAGTAGTTTTATATCTATTGGTAGCTATTTCAGAAGTTATACTTCTTTAGGCGCGTTATGAAAAATTGATGAGAGTGAAATTTTACGATGCGCGCGCACCTGAGACAGAAAGTTGTTAGTGTGATTATAGCGTGCGCGAGCGAGATGGGAATAAGACAATCTACAAGTAAAAAGAAATAGAATATGCGTGAAGTTCGTATGCCAAGAATTTTGCATGATCATAATGACATTTGTCATTTACCTTTGAAACAATTAAGGAGTTTTAATTATTTTTTTCAAAGAAATTTAGCAATGCTTTTTGAATTAGAAGTGATTTAAATTGAATATTTAAATCAATACTAATTATTTTTGGAAAATAATAACAAATGTAATATTAATAAATATTTATTTATTTAATTTTTCAAATGTTAACTAAACTTTATTGACTATAATAACTCTTTTTGCAGTCTGATTATTTAATTGTAATTATTTTTTTTTTAAACATACCTGGTCCCACTGACTCGGCTATAGTCAAGGGGCGAACTGACGACTAACATGGAGACCCCACTCCCAATGTTCACCAGCAGGAAGGGATATGGCGATGAGAAATCGAAGGGTTTCCGCACGTACTGGCTGAGGCACGGCTCCAAGTATGGCGGCTGCAATTAAATTATAAAACCTCAATTATTGAAGAAAACCTGGCTACCAATCAATAAAAATTATAAATTGTCCCGCTATATATTGCTAATTATAAATTGTCCCGCTATATATTACAAATTATAAATTGTCCCGCTATATATTACTAATTATAAATTATCCCGTTATATATAACTAATTAATATAATTTTTGATTTAAAATGATTGCTTATATGCATATATGGTAAGACTAGGCCAGGCCTTTTGATTATGAGGTGACCTATCTAACTTCATGTTCAAATCAGTTTTACGCTATTTTGATTTTATATAAGTATGTTTTAAAAATATAAAAATGTCATTATAATATATATCGCAGATACGGAGTGGTTAATATTTTACTAGCGAAATTTTAGTTTAATTTAAAAAAAAACTCATGTGTGCAATTCACACGTGGTAGAAGTGAAACCATCAAAAACAAAGTTTTTATAATGAATAATATGTAAATTATACTTTTTTCACTAACTAAATGTAGGACTATGTTAAATTTTCATTTATAAGTTTAATATCAATATCAATATTTAATTTGATAAAAACTAAAATAATGGAAGTTTGAAATTCGATGATTATTACTTATTAAATTTTTTGCACATCTGTTTTTTTTTAATTCAGAAAATGATCAAATACACGCCAATTTAAAGTTTATGCACTGCACAATTCTTCCCATCTCATTCTCTCCCACGCCAAATCCTATTAATTTATGTGTCTGTCTCTTTTTACTGTCGCTTTTTCCGTTGCTTCCGGTTTGAAATCACAACGATTCTAAAGAAGTTTCACTTCAAAACAAGGAGCCGATCAGAGAGCAACTGAACTCAAGTTGAGACAGACAGATTGGCAATTTACAACCTGTAAAATGTCTTTGTTATTGCGTGGTGTTGCCATTCTCATAAAACAAATGACATCGTAACTATATGCCATTGTAGTACTAATGTATTTAAAAAAAATGAATTAATTATCGACAAGTGATGTCAAGATTCATTTAAATTATATATTTAATTGTGTTTCTATTATGGTTTGTTGCCAGCTGCAGTGTTCTATTATCTATGCCATATTCCGTGTATAATAAATGTACTGAGCACGATTTTTTTAACTACCCTCATTATTCAAGTTTGATAACTACTAATATAGGTACAAAAATTAGTATCACTTTTCACTGCACGAGGCCCTAATAAATTTACATACATAATACACACACACAAATACACACCGAGTCATTGTCAGTCGTGGTGTCAGGGTTCGGTTCCCAGTAATAACACTCGTGCGGGTTCATCGAGTCGACAAATTGAACACCCGCTATCAACGCGTCCAATTCGTCCAATTTTGACAGTCGCATGTTCACCTCCTGTAAAAAAAAGTTTGCGGTTAACGCACGTACCACAAAAATCATTTTATTTCCGATCAATTTTTTTATTAAAAAAAAACCCTTCCTTACAAGCTTATGCTAATGTTTAACCGCATTCCGTATTAACCGCAGCGGTTAGGTTCACACTTATTGTGTAGATATAAACTTTATATTCATTTATAATATTATCTTATGTGTATGTTTGATTGCATTTAAAACCGCAGCGGTTAAACCACAGTGCGGTTATACATAATAAGAATAATAAAGTTCATCTGAAGTCACTTCCGGATGTTCTTAATATAATTTAGCCCCAGCGATGTAACAGCAGAATCGATAAATAAACATTGGTTGCGCCGCGTAATCTCCTACTCTTACTATTCCCATCCCTTTCCTTCACATACAACTATTCGCGCGGAAACGTGATGGAATGATACAAAAGAATCCTAAGCAAGGAGAAGACTTGTCAAGAAAGAAATCGTCGTGTAACGCTTCGCATTGTATCGATCCACGGAGAAAAATGAAATATCCTTACTAAACCCCCATAAAGCGCCGTAACGTTTTTCTGTACCCAATATTAAAACGTTTCGTGACCACCAAAGTGACTCTTTATACCATTATGTGGTGTAAAGTACTGGAAAGTCGAAAATAATATTAACAATAACGCGTAATTCAATCCCCGCTTCGTATCGTAACGTTTTACAAAATGACCCCCCCCCCAAAATTCGTTATGTAATACTTGAACGCTCCCCACACCAAACATCTTAGGGGGCGTCCATAAATTACGTGAGTTGTTTGGGGGGGGGGGGGGAAAGGGGGTCGAGTCAAATCTCATTTTTTTTACGTAAGAAACCCATATTTTGTAAATCTCACGTGAGATTGAGGGATGGGGGAGGGGGTTGAATAAAATCTCACGACATCTCACGACATCTCACCAGGGGGGGAGGGAGGTACGGAAAATTAAAAAAAAAACACCTTACGTAATTTATGGACGCCCCCTTACTCACTTGAAAACCCGCAGCGGTTTAACCGCAGAACAAATACCTTAATGAAGTCCTCCTCAAACTTGTAAGCGCCACCACCAGTTGCGTAAATGGTGGTAAGGAGAGTGGCCATTCCTTTGGAACGAGCGAGTTGCAGGAACGAGCCGACTTCGCTTGTGGGGAACCTGATGAAGTGGAGCGTGCCGCGGCGGCCGCGGATTGTCACGTTGTCCATCTGTCAATGTCAAAAAGACATTAATTAACTACACTTTAATTTCATTTATTTTTAGAATATAAATATTTTGTCAGTTTGCGAAAACAACATACTTTTACATGTATTTCTGACGAACTATAATGACGTCACAGTGTTGTAAACAAAGCAACAACCACGATCCACGACCATGCAAGGTGAAGTTTTACATAAAAGGCTGTGAGAAGATTAAATATTTAAAAAAATCCAAATAAAACATTCATAATTTCAAGAAAACCAAAACGCTTCTCTAAACAAGATGGCGTCGCACCAGTCTTATGACGTAGCATGCTTGTAAACAAACAAATTTCAAGTGCTTTATGATAAACATATAGTGATATGATTAAACTCCAGGGCATTATCATTATCACTGTAATTGACATAAATTTAATAAAGTATGATATGTACGATACAGATAATATAAGAATTGACTTTGACTAATAATGTAAAAAATTAAAATTCCTTAAGACAAATTTGCGCGACATTGTGTGTGGCAGAATATGCGAACGATTTACGATTGTACCACCTTAACATTTTCGTACCATATTCTTGCAATAAATAAATTATCTAATATATAAAATTCTCGTGTCAATTGTGGTTAAACTCCTCCGAAACGGCTTGACCGATTCTCATGAAATTTTTGTGTATGTATGTCTGAGAATCGGACATCTATTTTTCATCCCCCTATATGTTAAGGGTATACCCCTAATTTTTTTTTATTTCTAGATAAATTTTTATTGTTTAATTTTATGAATGAATGAATTAAAAAATACATACAACCCCTATCTTTCATTCCTCTACGATCAACCCCTATTTCATTATAAATGATATACATGACAAAGCGACGTCTGCCGGATCAGCTAGTTATTATTATAAATCACCTGTAGATGGACATCTCTCCTCCCAGTTTTGCCATAGGCCGAATTCCTGGTGAGGTACCGCCGTATATTCTTCAATATCTCCGTCTCCTTATCTATCTCCCGCCGGTTCGTCTCCCTGGGCTCGAAGTACACCAATTTCGTGAGCGTCCCACCAATGTCCATACCGAACCAGGGCATGGCTGAAATCAGAAATTTACCTTAAAATGCCCATGTTTTTGATAGTAGATCGGCATTCTGAACATGTGGGTAACTAATGTAAGGGCTAGTTGATCTAATTCTTTCTTTTAAAGAATAAAAATGTGTGCGTGTACTAGTGTACACACGTAAGAAGTGAAACTTCTTTATGACCTTATTTTTCGAAAAATATCTACTATATGCAACTTAACGAAATTGGTTAAATAAAGTTTAACAAAAGGCTTTTATTATCATAGACATCAATACAAATACAATTATTTCATTTTACCTTATTACTATTAAGATTATTACAGAATTTCATTAATTGTAATAGAATTATTACTATCATTGTTATCGTTATTATATATTTTTGTTATTAATGGCTTCGAATCTCTTCGGATCAACCGTGGTAGGGACAAGAAAAAGATGGCGCGTAACCGAAAACGTGACGATTTGCTACAAAATTTCTCCCATACGTCGATAAAGAACTTTCATTCCAACGCCGATAAAGAAGTTTCACTTCAAAAAACCTTTTACCGGATTAAAGTTATGTATTATTATTAATTTACAATTATTTAACAAAATTTTAAATCCATCTTTTAGTCGATACCAACTCCGAGGAAATAAATACAGATAATACAACTTTCTCTACAGCTGTGATACTTTTTGACATTCAACACCTTTTGCCTTCAGTCACCGTGACCACGCACGCTGTAAAGCACGCGAAACGTCGGTTAAATTTAAAATTATGTTAAATAATTGTAAATTTATAATAATACATAACTTTAATCCGGAAAAAGCTTTTTTCTTTGAATGTGTAAAGGTTATGTCAATCAAAGACAATACTATAGTTCTTTCTTTCTTAAATTAAACACTCCAATGATGACTTGATTCACTATAATTCACTTCACTGATATTACGTAAACTGTATAACTTCAAACTTGAACAAAGGAATTGCCCGTGCGCATGTGTACAACCTCTTTTAATCCATTCCCTACTCCGGCTCGACCATCCCACTTCGGGTAGCTGTACGAGTCTATACGTAAATAAGCGAACGGGTCAAATGAGTAACTATTGCACACACGCACTTATAGCAAAATTCTTAAGAATATGTTTCAAAAAACGTTTAGAATTTATGTATGTAAATATTAAAAGCTAACACTAACTGGTGCTCTGAAAAGAACCTGATCTAAGACCGTACCGTTTCAATAGATGTTATGACCACTGTTTAATGTGAATTTAATTTACACTGTCACAACAAAATTTTCATTTTAATCAAGTCGAGTCGACATTGAGAATGCTACTGACTGATTAAGGAAATTATATTAAGGAAATAATTGTTAATACATAATTGCGTAATTCATTATTTAATAACACGCTATTTATTTGATGTTCGCGAAGACAAAGACAAACTCGGGTCGGTATCCATTACATCATCACGTCTATGGCCTTTTAATCTAAGTCATGGAAATCCACCATATACATAGATATAACATTTATTACTAACAAAAAAAATATTGGTTGTTTGTAAAGTAGATTTACGATCGAGATGTTTACGTGATAACGTCTTATTGGTGATATAAGTTTTTGGGAAGTAAGGAATTAATGAAGATAACAATTTTTTCAAATTTTAAATTACATCTATCGTTTTATTCACACTTTTGATGATAAATTTCGGGTGTAAAATGACAAGTTTACTTATTCGACTATGATATACATTTTTCTTACAAAACTTAACAGCACGAGAAAATCTCCATTCGTTTGTATGCCGCTAGAGTGAGATGAGACGGGAGATCGGTCCGTCTCTCTCTCGTTATACCTGAGATCGCGCTCGTGAGGTTTTGGTGTGACACAAGTTTCTGAACATGTCACCCGACTAAAACGATTTTAAAGACGTTATCACGTCAAAAACACACACACACACACACACACTTAAACACGCAAAATAACAACAATCAAAGAAAAATAATAAAATGAGAGAGATAAAAAAAATGCCCTTTTCCCATTCGGTTGGTTTCAAGTGTGTAATGCGTGTGTGCTGTGGTTGTAATTGACACTGGCTCAGCAATATGTTGAAGAGCAGAATGTTTCACAGCGCTGGTCATTCTGCCAGAGACCACAGCAGCTAGTTTGCACCTCATTCGCAAAATAGAAAGAAAAGGAATGCAATAATACTTAGTAGAAGAAAATAATAACAATATTATTATTGTTAGCAGTGTACGTAATTAAGTCTTGTGTAAAGGCGTATAGTAAATAAAATAAAATTAAAAGTTAAAAATAGGAATAATTAAAAAACTGACTAATAAAAATACAAATCACAGGAATAAAACTGTTGTTTAGTTAATGTTTTTGAACGATTTTCGGAAATACTTCAGTGGGCAGCTGTTACCACATATGGTACGTGGCAAAACTAGTATTTTACCTTGAAGTCCGATGATGAAACTCAGCAGCAGAGAGACCCCAGATCTCTAGGTAACGCCACCAGATCAAGCTTTACGTTGAATACGGTCAAGGGGAAGGAGCTGGTACTGGGTAACTCCTGCCCAGACATGAGAACAGTACTCCATGTGGGCCCGTGATGGAGCTGCAAGCGGTGGCCTGGACTGAAGTACCGTCTCACCTTGCTGAGCAAGGGGCGGGGCAGGGGTGTGTCAGAGACGCAAACATGTTTGCCGAGTTCATTGATATACAAAAAACCCAAGATGCACAGTCTCGAATAAAAGTAACGCTCGAAAGTGTCCCGAAACACTATTTCTGTCCCTTTCTATAACAGTATATGTTACAAGCATATATTATTGCAAAATCAACCTTACGCGAATTGCTTAAAGTTGTTATTACAACGCAGTTTATACGTACATAAAGCAATAAAATTTTACGACCGATCGTGGTCGGTAGGACAAGGTATTGAGTGGAGTCGAACATGACTTTTTTATTTACAACTATTTAACATAATTTTAAATTTATCCGACTTTTCGGGTGCTTTACAGCGTGCGTGGTCACGGTGACTGAAGACAAAAGGTGTTGGATGTTAAATAGTTGTAAATTTATAATAATACATAACTTTAATCCGGTTAAAAAGTTTTTAAAATTAATTGGAATTTGAATAAGGTAATTCGCCCTTCTCACTCTCTCTCAATCGGTTTCAATAGCTCTCTCCCATTTCTTCGACAAAAACGTTGCACATCTTCGTGACGTTCCGTAAAAATTTTACCCTGATGCGCTTAAAGAAGTTTCACTTCAAAAAGGGAGTTATGTTCTCTATGTTTGTTTGTATACTCACGCGGTGCATCGCGGTCGGGCGGCGTCGGGAGTGTTGGCAGGTTTGCCATCACGTGGGTTTCTTTCAGCGGGCCGTATGGCACCCTTCTCGCTCGCTTCAAGTGATTACTTCTGCGGATAGAGAACACTTTCACTAATACTATAGATTATAAATTCTGCCTAATTGCCTTGTGAGGGCTAGCCTCTGGATCTGCCTTGACTTGTTTAAGCTATCGCGGAATATGCTTAAGAGAAATAAAAATATCCATAGCGCTGAATCATCCGCATCATGAGCCCACCCCACATACATACACTCACTTCACACAACATCACACAAGACAGCCAAATTAGGTAAATGTAAAATATTTTTTACTGATTTTTTTTCCTTTCGTAAACCTTTTTGTATTATGCATTCCACCTTTGGCTATTAAACGCGAAAGTTTGTAAGTATGGATGGATGTTTGTTACTGTTTCACATAAAAACTACTAAATGGATTTTAATGAAACTTTACAATAATATAGTTTATGTGTAAATCAGAATAACACATTCATACAATTTATAAAGATATTGTGTGAATTGTCTAAAATATGATATAAGTAGGAAAAAATCTACGATCTGCGAGCTATTCTGCCGTGCGCTGCCAAAACCGTAAGAGTTACATTACATATATATATGTATGATGGAAATGTATATCTTAAATAGTCCTACAAAAAAGCCCGCCACAGCATATATCTATATCTTATATGTAAGCTGTTATAGCCAAAATAGTGAACCATAACTACAATAAAAATTGATAATTTATTTGCACATTTGGTAGTAATAAATTGATTCCTAAATGAAAATAGATCCTTTTATCGCTTCTGATCTAGATAAAATCCTAACCTAATCTTACCTGGTAGTCGAATTTGCAAAGTCGTAGAAATAAGGTCGAATTTCATTTGGGGCCTAATCAATAATTCTTGTTTAAATAATGAATTACCTGGTAATAGTATGTTTATTGTGCGCGACGCGGCGCTCCGGTCGGCAAGCCGCGAGGCAACCGTCACACCGGTGTAGGCGCATCTGTAAACACAATAAAATCTTATAAATTACGTAATTCGAATTTCATCAGCTGATTGGCGGGAATTGGCGCTGGAAGATTCTCATTTCGGAGACACTTTTGGGACGCAGGGCCGGCGGAGTTCACGAATTTCGTATTAATTATGGACAGACATTTTTCTGCGCACTATGTCGAACCAACTGCCCACTGAAATATTTCCGAACCAATCCAACTTAGGGTCCTTCAAGATAAGAGCGTAGTCATTCTCAAAGGCCGAAGGCCGGCAGTGTCCATGGGCGGCGGTATCACTGAACATCAGGTGAGCCTCCTGCCCGTTTGCCATTAATACGTAAAAAAGTCGTTATCTATAATAGTACTTTATAAACAGAAAACTAATTATTATGCTAGGAGCATGCGCCTAGAACAAATAGTAAAACCAATCAAATCTTAGGTTTAAAGTAATACAAAAATATCCTTTTAAGGTCTGGATCTCAGATATCTTTATCTGTCAATCTAATATACGAGTAGGTGATCAGCCTCGTGTGCCCGACACACGCCGTCGACTTTTTGGATCTAAGGCAAGCCGGTTTCTTCATGATGTTTTCCTTCACCGTTCCAGTGAATGTTCCGGCCGGGGATCGAAGTCGAGAATCGAACCTACGACCCCAGGGATGAGAGTCTTAGTTATTAGTTTAGAGAGAAGTATATTCTCGTTCAAAAAATAAAAAGTATGATATATCACGCCGTCGTATTGATACTGCAATACAGTCCATTAATTTCGTGCCATATGGATATATGACTCCAACACAAACAAAAAAAATAACAACTTGTCAACGAGGAATGGAAATAAATTAAAGGACAAAATAAGAATGAGAAATATAAAAGTAAACAAAAGCTATTGATGCCCCAACCTCAAAAAAAACTTAAGTGGAAATGGGGGGCCAGAGAAAAGAGAGGTCGCCCGGTGTCCCGACGAGCTTAAAGAAGTTGGTGGAGAAGATTGGGAGGAAATGCTCAAGATAGAGAGAGATAGAGCCAGTTGAAGGTATAAACACTTTAAGAGGTACTTAAAAAATATATTTCTGTATAGTGTGTGTATCTCAATATATCAAACAAAGTCGTGTTAGTTACACCACTTATAACTCAAGATCGGCTGGACCGATGTTAGTTATATGTTTTTTTGTGGATAAATATCGGATAAGTTATCGAATAACAATAAATAAACAAACAGTATGTGGTGCCATCTGTTGACAAAATTACGCACCATTTTAGACCGAACTAAGAAATCAGATCCAGATTAAAAAAAAGGGGTTTAACATGCAGTGTCCATATTGCAATATTGGCACTAGAGAGAAGAGGCCTAATGTCTAAAACTGTCATTCTTCTTTCGCAATGGTAAGCAATAAAACATTTCTGTATTTGCAAAAAAAGTTGTAACTAAAGTTAACACGATATTATTAGACTGTTAGGCGGAACGAAGTTAGCCGGGTCAGCTTGTCTTAATATATATAAATTACGTGTCACGTTGTTTGTCCGCTATGGACTCCTAAACTACCGAACCGATATCAATTGCACACAGTGTGCAGTTTGATCTAACTTAAAAGATAGTATAGCTTACATCTCAATTTATACCCGCAATATTATTTTTATGCATTAATTTGTTTATTATTTGATACAATTCTAACAAATGGCGCTGTGTGAAAAGTACTAAGGTTTCACATAAGTTCTCCTTCCGTTTCCCTTGAATAGTTTACTACTATGTAATATAATAAAAACCTTAGCCACAGCAACGCTTGGCTGGTCTGCTACTCTTTTATAATGATGAATGTTATGTAGGATAAAGAAAGAGTATTTTTATTAATTCATTTTGAAGTTTTATTTTACTAGTTGAAACTCCCCATGCTCCTATCAAATGTGATTTTACTAAGTAATTCTATATTCGTAAGTAACTTTACGAGTAAGCTTTAAGTAAAGTTGAGAAAACCATAAGAGTAAGTAAAAAACTTAATAGTTAATTAATTCCACAACACTTTTTTTGTTTTTCCAATTGCTATTTTGTTTTTTTTAACAGATTACATCTCCCAATGTTTTAATAACAAAATCATTACGTGAGAGAATGAGTGAGTGTGTGGGTGCGTGCATGTGAGTGAGTGAGTGTAATTGGCGGGTAGATATTAAGCAGCCTATTTAATTTATTATGCATAATATATGCATATTGCAGACCTTTCGTCTCTTTCTATTAAATTGTGTTTACGCTGTGATGATGAGGGACATGAGCAATCAAAAGTTGGAATCTGTTTATGAGATTTCCTTACATATTTTTAACATGGAATCCGCGCGACCTCCAAAAGCCTTTTCATGTGCCGTTCATTTAAACGGGGTCAACACATTAGCCACGCTTATATCTCTTTCTTAGCGTATGATTTATATAAATATAACGTGTATATTTTTATTTTATTTATTTATATTATCGCCGCCGTTCAAGTATTACGTAATCACTATTGGGGTATTTGATTATCTCTTCTTTCTTTTCTATTGAGGGTACTTATTTTTGATGACGTTGGGGCTGGGGGAATTTAGATGGTTATTACATAGAAAATATAAATATTTAATAGAAAATATATTAAATAGACTTTAAATTTACATTTATTACCAGTTCACAAGAAGAACTGACTAGAAACTCTCTGCCACTCCTATTAATCGCGAAGTTTTAAATCATACAAATTGTTTGAACTGGAGCACATCAATCAAAAGGATAAAAATAATTTAAATAATCGTAACTATTTTAAACAGCTTTATTAATTAATGTACATTTAAAGAGTTTTGAATTTACTCAGTGATAATTCTCTAATTTCGCTTGGGAGTTTGTTGTAAAATGAATACAATTTCCATGAGTGTTTAGTTCCAGGAGTGGTTTATATTCATGGATACTTGGCGGACCCATGCGAATTCTTCGATACAGAGAGTTCCCTCAGGAGCTGTGCTGCGATATTGCGGGCTACTTGATTGTGAGGAAGTGCATGGATCTGGTTAGCGCTGTCATTTTCACACTCACTCTCTCTCTCTCTCTCTCTCACACACACACACATATTTTAATAAGAATTTACTTGTCCTCAATGTGTGATATTTTAGGGCAATTTTCTCATAATAATAATATAAGCCTTTATTCAGACATAAATTTTACATAATTTTAATCTTCACTATTGTCTATAGTGAGTCGGTGACACCGATCTGTTTGCCCAACTTTGGCAAAGGCCTTCTCCATTTCTTTCCACTCTGCTCTGTTCTGTTCTTTCCTTGTCCATATTTTCCCAGTTACGGTTTTTATTTCGTCGTCCCACCTTCGAAACTGTCTAGCTCGTTTTCTTCTCTTGTTTCTTGGGTACCAATATATAATCTTTTTGTTCCACTTTTTACACTGTTTGTTTTAAACGTCAGTGGAAGTGATAATGTACCTTTTATTATTCCCATGTCGAAGGTCAGTTCAATTGTACTACGTTAGAATAATTACAATGTTATAAATAATAGGTGATTTGGCCGTGGATGAATGAAAAGCAGCAAACCAGGAGATATACATTTTACAAGGCAACCGTGGATGGTCAAGTGCGGTTGAGTAAGCATTGTTATAATAATAATAATAATAAAAAATCATTATCTATATACAGTCAAAACCGTTAATAACGACATTGAAGGGACCGTATGGTTGCCGACGTTATATCCGATAGTCGTTATAAGCAATGTCATATACACAAGTACAGTACATATGTATGTACAACGTACATAGTTATCTATCTAGAATAGGTAGGTATGGGTTATAATATGGTATGTTAATATTATAATATGTAAAGGAGTCAAAAAAGAAACAAAAATATTTATTACGAAATAATTAGGTACAAAAGTAATCAGTCATTTGGGTCTGTTTTTTTTAGCCCAGTCTCAAATATTTTTTGCATTTTATCCGTATGACATGAGATTTTGATTCAATAGAAAACACTTTTCTCTTTTTTGCAACATGATAACACATAAATGCACAATTGCATCGTCTAAACAACACCAACACTTTTAAATCAAACTGTTACTCACGCAGTCAATTAGCGAACTAAACATGTGTAAAGTATGCATAAAATTTCGTCGTTGTAAGCGATATGTCGCTGTATCCGATGTTGTTATAAGCGGTTTGTTTACTGAATAGTTTACTAGGCATTCGGACGGGACCATACAATCTGGTTGTAATAACCGATAGGTCGTTGTAAACGATGTCGTTATAAACGGTTTTGACTGTATATTATAATTGGGGTGTTCTTTGATTTCAATGGCTTCGCGTACCAATCTTGGGAAGAATCATTTTTCAATAGAGAAGACGGTCTAAAATTGTCAAACAACGAACAGGGGGCAAGCGGGCAGGAAGCTCACCTGATCTTAAGTGATACCGCCGCCCATGGACACTCGCAATGTCAGAGGGCTCGCGAGTGCGTTGCCGACCTTTTTTGTTATATATCTGTATATTTATTTAATATTATAAGACAAAACAAAGGAAGACAAAGGCTGTTTTTACAAAATAAATAAAAACACTAATTATTTATTTATTTTTTATAAAAGAGTGTTCCGAAGTGCAAAATATCGTTATCAACAATGATAAGAGCCGAGCCCATGGTTATCTTGTTACCTCGAAATTGAATTTGATAAAATTAAATAATTTCGAAGTTGTTCATTACGATATCTATTTGTCTCTGGTCCACTAGGGACATTTTATAATTATTAGAAATTACTAGTTAGAGGAATTTCGCATTTAATAAATATTTTTTAAATCGACCTTTAATTAGTTTTTGCGTCATACACATAATTAATTCAATTAAACATTACATAATTAGATAATTACTGAATGAATAAAACGTTTTAAAACACCGAAAACACACGTTACTACTTGGTTTGCCAATAACTTCCGAACCAATTCGACTGAGGGTCTTTCAAGAAAAGTGCCAACTCTTAAAAGTTAAAAAAAAGGTACTACATAGAGATTTTGTTTGACACAGATGTCATCGCCGACCACGGCGACAACATGAGCTACAGACTGAAGAGAGATAGAGAGATTTGCTGCTAACTTCCCAAGTGTATGTCTACAAATTCCTTGGAAATCATTTAGACCAGTAGCGATCGAATTTTCATCTAAATTAGTTTGAAATACAGTGAACCACACAGTACAAAATATCTCATTATAACGAATTTCATGGGACCGAGCATTTTTGAAGCTATACTTCTTTAAGCACGTTATGAATAATTGATGAGAGTGAAGTTTTACGATGCGCGCGCGCCGTGACACAAAATTAACAGAATGAAGTTGCCCACGGAAGATGCTACGGCATGGGACATAATTTAAAAACAACATTCGAATAATAATAGAATTTATGTTATAATGACTCCTTTTCCAGTCTTTGATTATTTGATTGTAATTAATTATTTGCTTGCAATCAAAAACTATTTTTAATAATGCCAGAAGTATAACTTCTTACGCGCGTACATAAGTACACGCAGCCTTATTTTTACTCGTTATAGAGAGGTAGCGTTATAGGGAGGGAAGAATTAATGTATGGGTATAAGGAGTAGTAGTAGTATATAGAGTTTACTGTAAGTACAGAGTTTTATTTGTAAGTATGGATGGATGGATATGTTACTCTTTCACGTAAAAACTACTGAACGGATTTTAATGAAACTGATAGCTTACATATCAGACTTACACATAGGCTACAATTTATAAAGGTATTGTGTGAATTGTCCAAAATATCAAGATACATAGTAGGAAAAAAATCCTACGAGCTATTCTGGCGTGCGCTGCCAAAACCGCTAGAGTTACATATAAATAATGTATGTTCCTACAAAAAAACCCGCCTCAGCATATATCTATATCTTATGTGCCATTATAGCCAAAAGAGCCAATAACAACAATAAAAATTTATAATTTATTCTAAATGCACATTTGGTAGTAATAAATTGATTCCTAAATGAAAATAGATACTTTTATCGCTTCTGATATTAAAAGTAGATAAAATATGTCTTTCACACAACATAATATGGACTAATATTATTTTAATGCAGCAGACGAAGTCGCGGACAAGTAAATATTTTTACAAAAATATGGAAGATTTAAATAATTCTGTTAAATATTCTCGTTTAATATAAACGCGAATTATAATAAACTCAAGGTGACCTTTAGACTGTTAACCGTCAAATATAATATTCAACAACAGTTATTACTTATTAACTAAGTATATTGGACAACTATGGAAAAGACCAAGGGCAAGAAGAAGAGGGATTCCCAAAAAAGGTGGATAGAAGAAAGAAGGTATGGACAGAGATAGTTGGAAACTCGTGAAGTGGTTCCATCTTCCTTCAGTATCAAGGGTACTGAAGGAAGTTAGGATACATTCTACTTCTGTAATTATTGGAATTTAAACGGGTTTTTATTATCTTAATATATATAAATCACGTGTCACGTTGTTTGTCCGCGATGGACACCTAAACCACTTAACCGATTTTAAATTAAATTTGCACACCGTGTGCAGTTTGATCTAACTTAAAATATAGGATAGCTTACATCTCAATTTATATCCGCAATATTATTTTATTACAAAATATTTGTATATTATTTGATAGTCACAATTCTTACAGATGGCGCTGTGTTGAAAGTACCAACGTTTCACATAAGCTACAATTTAATGGCATAACCACCAAAAAAGCATGGTGGTCCCCATGACTGGTGTTCTCCTTCCGTTTCCCTTGAATAGTTTGCTACTATGTAATATAACAAAAACCTTAGCCACAACAACGCTTGGCCGGTCTGCTAGTTATTATTATAAATAGGAATATAAGCTTCTTTATATGAGAAAATAACGTTTTTACTATCTATATAAAAATTCTCGTGTTACAGTATTTTGAAACTCATTTGAATGGGTAGACTGTTTCCATTTTTTTAATGTAACACCTGGCAAATGCACATGCACACTCACATTGCAAGTGCGTTGCCGGCCTTTTAACAGTTGATACGCTCTACGCTACGTTGGTATTCGGTACATCATCTAGACCACCTAATTCTATGCGAACACCGATTCCAAAGACAGTGAAATCATAGTTTACAGAGTCACCCTGCTCAAAGACAATTTTCTTATAAAATCATTGATTGAAATCATAATAAGTATTACGTACTTTGCATTATCTAACTTACAAAGTTCAAATCAAGTCAGATATAAATCAATAGAAATCATTGAAAGGTCGACGCGAATACGTCGTTTAGATTTAATCACCATCTCAATACGTTTGGTGACAATTGTAAAAATCTTTTAATTACGGAAATGTTTACGCAATAACGGCAAACAAACATACACACTTACTTGATGAATAACTATAACGCCGCTCTTCTCTTCCATTTCGTATCACAGATATAATAATCACTATATATCACAGCATTCACTAAGTTTACCTAATAAATAAATTAATATACAATCAATAATTTTACATAAAAATAAATTATAATAAACTAGAACACACCATACTTCTATAACTATACGTAAATCTAACATACAGAAGCGCGCGACGCGAGCGCCGAACGTTTTGTGAATGACAATTCACCGTGTTGCCAGATACAAGTAAACAATCCGCCATTTTTAATACTCAACGAAAAATTTATTTTTGAAGTGAAAACTTGTTTAGCGGCGTTGTACACTTTTTTTGGAATGGGTAAAAATGTTAAACTCGCGTCAGGACACGTGACCTGATCGAAAATTCGTAACACGGATGGGGAGTAGACCGCTGGCGCGGCGTATTTAGTGTAATATTAATTGTCATGTTTTTGTACGATAGCGCAATAAATAAATATTAAAAATACATAAATGATAGTACTTTAATACTGATAATTAAAGCAATTCGTGCAAAATTATTCCCTAACCATTCCAAAATATCAAAAATGCACAACGTTAATATTCAAGTCTTCACTTCTGCCGGCACTCCCGGAGTGCGACCCGTAGAGGATGTTCACGTGATTTTAGGTGATACCACCCATGGCCAATGTCAGAAGTGCTTTTTAAGAATGGGTACTCTCTTTTCTTGAAGTACCCTAAGTCGAATTGGTTCGAAATACTTCTAGCGTCCACCACCGAATGCTTTATGTTCAGCTGGTGGAACATTAATATGTATTTTCTTCCAGAAACAAATTGCTAATTAAATGATGAAGAGCATAATGAGCACACCCGACAGACATAACCTTACTTAAACAGCCGAATAATGTATCAACATATTTAGCTAAATGAATTTAAGATTTTTTATTGATTTTCCCTTCGTTCTAGAGCAATCTGAGGCCAAGACCTGTTGCAGCGCTAACTATTGTTTTAAATATATAACAAATCGTACTTCCGAATGCAATTCTCAACACTGTGTGCTCTAACGTATTAAAATCAAAATTAATAAAATAATTTCGCTAAAATTTCAGCATTTCGCTGCATGTTGCAACACAGAAATAGATATTACGCACGCACATTGATAAGGAAAGTGATCCAAACGGGTCACTCGGTGAATATTTTACATAAATAATATGTATACAAATACTCAATTATCACATTCAAAACCAGACGCAATTCAAATGCCTCATTAGTTTTTCTTATACATAAAAATATCGTTTCAATAAGTCCTCCATAAATGCTATTTTAAAAACAAATGAACCTATAATGTCTAGTTCATAAAAGGGCCTAGGACTTGTGCTAGGCAGGCTACTTATAATTAATTTGCGATATTTGTTTTAAAAATTGTTTGCTGACTTACTATTTTAAAAGAGTTTTTTTACGGCTTTTTCTCTCGGCCTACACCCTCTGTCTTCTTTGCCGATAAGTAGGGATGCCTACAGATTGAAATTTAATGACTTGG
Organism: Pieris melete; assembly: GCA_963693345.1. Taxonomy (NCBI): domain Eukaryota; kingdom Metazoa; phylum Arthropoda; class Insecta; order Lepidoptera; family Pieridae; genus Pieris; species Pieris melete. Next base: position 487,571 of record CAVNZK010000300.1, on the reverse strand, counting down.
AATAAGTCATTCCTGTACCTATCTTATGTTCCATAATAAACATATTTTTATTTTATGGTTAAATTTGAACGAAGATCAAGAAATCTAACATTCGGGCTGCTTAGTTTTTATTAGGTCAAATTCTTGTCTGTGATAGCCTGATATGTCTATATGTAGATATTTATGATAGCAGCAGATCAAACGACGCAAGTGGAAATTGATATTCAAAATTCAAAAATCATTTATTCACGTAGGTAACACAACACAATATACACTTGTGATTCGTCATTAAAGAAATAAATATTAATGCTTCTAATTTTACATTTAGTGCCAGTTCTCAAACCAAGGGCGTAGAATGGAAGAGAAGAACTGGCAATAAACTCTCCGCCAGTCTTTTTAATCGCCATGTTTTTTTTTTATACACATCGTTTGTAAGGAGCAAATAGACCATACACTCCGAAGGGATTATAACTCCAAGCACCTGCAAGGAAAGCAGAAGCGTGGCCGTCTCAAGCAAACCTAGCGACGTACAGCTGCAGATGAGGCAAAGAGAACACCTAAAACGATGGAAAATCACTGAGTCCTACCTACCCACTTCTTGGTATTATTTCGACTATGTATTTGCGTGTTGTTCGCACGAGAATTTAAGTGCGTGCTCCTATTTCACCATGCCTCCTGCTGATAGAGGACAAATATTTGTTTTTAATTTATTTTATTTTTATTTATTACTTAAGATATCATGTGGAACATGGTGTAATGGTTGCAGCTCCTTATAAACGTTGTGTAAAACAAAAACTTGGCGATGAAAGAGTGGCGGAGAGTTTATAGACAGTTCTTCTCTTCCGTTCTACGCTTTTGATTTGAGAACTGGCAGTAAATGTAAAATTTAGAAGCATTTAATGTATATTTCTTTTTTGACGTACATAAGTGTACATTGTGTCACCGAAATCCTTATGCCATGGATTAAAAATTTAATTAAATCTATTTTGACGTAGAAAAAACTCTCTAATATAGATAAATGAGAAGGTCGTAACACTGGACTATGATATTAGAGCCTTGAGGCGCGCGGAAGTCAATATTATTTTCGATAAATCAAAAAAATTAATGCGCAATACTAAATAATTCATATAACTTTTCAGTAAATATTGTGTTTGCCGCGGTTTGAATAATTTTTGACACGTTAAGGTTATATGCATATAACGTAAATTAAATATGCAGTCATGGATAAGTAAGAGCTCACCGGACTGCGATCTCATTTTCTCTTATAGATGTTTCTCCTTAACCCGAGCTTACAGAACGGTTAGACCCATATAGAGGTCTAAAAAACTATAGAAAACAATAACAGACGCACATTTGGTGAGAATTAAATAAAAGTCACTCGAAATTTATTAATAAGTAATAAATAACTAAAGTTAAATGTCTAAAAAGAGGATGTGAAAAAATAGTCGAAAAGGCGGGAAGATTCGACTTTGTTTAGCAATAACGATTTAGTTTTTTCTTTGAAATATTAAGTATTAATTGCCGTTTGTTTAATGTTACATTTCAGTTTTATTTTATTCTTTGTGTCTATTAATGTACTTACTTATTGTTTATCTATGTTGTCGATGTGTTTTGTTTTATAATATATATGTTAGCTGTAAGATTACTAATAATTAATAAATAAATAAAGAAAAGATTACGAAACATAATGCTGCTCCAAATGAATATTTTTCTCATCCCAATATCAATCATTAATACTCCACTCCTGTATGAATGAATGATACGAATGTATAACATAATTTCATCATGAAAAATAATAAAAGAAGTACGGTAATTAAAATGGGGCATTTTCAATACTTGTGTGTCAGAGATCGATGGAATTTTGGAATTGGATAACATAAATAAACTTAACTGAAAATGGGCGGGGTACATGACAAGAGGAACGGAAATGTGGAGCAAGAAAGTAAACTGGTGCCCATGGTACAATAAACGCAAAAGAGGAAGACAATTTAGAAGGTGCATCCAGATAAACAGCAGGTGATACATGGCACAGTGTAGACAGAAATGGCGGTATTTGGAGGAGACTTCATTGTACCTATCAATAGTACGGCACACAAACCTAAGCGTTATATTCAAACTTTTGAGCAACTTGAAAATGGTACTCGGCGAGTGCCGAGAGCGGTGCAACGCAATAACAGCTATTCTTTTTCTTTCTCACGATGAAGTGGAATGTCCACTTCATCGTGGATCAAAAATTACGGAAAGTGATTGTTTTTTCTTTTAAAACAATAGTCAAACATTCAAAAATATAATGCAATATCTACTATATAAAAATAAGTCGGGTTTTCCTTCCTGACGCTATAACTCCAGAACGCACGAACCGATTTCCACGGTTTTGCATTCGTTGGAAAGGTCTCGGGCTCCGTGAGGTTTATAGCAAAGAAAATTCAGGAAAAATTCAACAGAAAAGCGGGATCACCAAACGAAATGTTACATAAAACGAAGCCATCTGGTGGCGAAACGGAGTTCGCCGAGTTTGCTAGTCTACTATATAAAAATAAGTCGGGTTTTCCTTCCTGACGCTATAACTCCAGAACGCACGAACCGATTTCCACGGTTTTGCATTCGTTGGAAAGGTCTCGGGCTCCGTGAGGTTTATAGCAAAGAAAATTCAGGAAAAATTTCAACAGAAAAGCGGGATCACCAAACGAAATGTTACATAAAGCGCAGCCATCTGGTGGCGAAACGGAGTTCGCCGAGTTTGCTAGTTTTTTTATAAAGTCATGTTCGAAATCTAAAAAGAATGTGACAGTGACAGAACTTTGGGACCAACTACGTAGTGTAGTGCGAGTGGCTGGTGATAGATAATAACGAATCCATGATGTCATGGGGCAAATGTTTTTTAAACCAATTTAACATTGTTAATAACGTTCATATATGTATTAATTGCCTATAATTCTCCTTAAAATGCTTACCAAAGCGTTAATATATATAACGCAATGACCTCTTTGCATTTGCGTTAGAGGTGTGCCTTACATATTTGTGTGTTTGTTTAATAAATTAACACTCAATGTTTACGAGTTTAACAAATTCACAGCGATGACGTCTGAAGGGAACGCGTATACTCAGCCAGAAATATGTACTTTGTTACGCGACGTCGTATGTAGGCATCTCTAAATTATAAAAAGTAATAAAAAAAGGGTGCGTGTACTTATGTACGTAAATAATTTATACTTCTTTGGCATTATTAAAAATAGTTTTTGACTGCATGCAAATAATTAATTACAATTAAATAATCAAAGACTGGAAAAGGAGTCAATATAGTCAATAAAGTTCAGTTTACACTTGAAAAATTAAATAAATAAATATTTATTATTATTCTCTTACATTAAGTGTCACAAATTCTATTATTATTCGAATGTTTTTAAATTATGTCCAATGCCGTAGCATCTTCCGTGGGCAACTTCATTCTGTTAATTTTGTGTCACGGTGCGCGCGCATCGTAAAATTTCACTCTCATCAATTTTTCATAACCCGCCTACAGAAGTATAACTTCAAAAACAGATATATAATACTGTGCAAAGACCGAGGTCCTAACGCAGTACTTGTATAACGATTTTTAATCTTTATGACATTGAATTTTTTACGAAACTTATCTAATTTAATTCAATGACAACATTATCAGAAGATAATGTATACAGGTCCGAATAACAATATCCTTAACAGTCAGAATTAATACGACCAAAACAAGCGACAAATGCTTTAATAAATCAATCAATATTGTGAGAAAATTTTAATGTTATGTGTGTGTGAGAATATGAAACCAAAGACAATAACAAAAATGCATCTACATATTAATTTAATTGGTCAACGGTTAATCAATCATAGCGACAAATTATTCTGTTTAAATATTTTATTTTGACTTAACTAGAATGCAACTAATCCTACTTATTGGAACTATTTTACACTGCTAAATGATATCACAACTGAAACTAAAAAGCTTACAAATTGCAGAACATGGACAACAGGAGTGCAGGAACATAAGGGAGGAAAGCGAGATAGGAATCCTGGAACAGGAAATCATGCAATTGTATCAAGACATCCAATTAGTAAACTATGTAACTATGGATAATTGTAAAGAACTTGACTTTTAATTGGAGGTAAACAGAAACATACATTTAGATTATTATTCATCTAAGAGTATGGTGAGCAAACAGGAACGCTCAAATCAAGAGTTGAATGGTGAAGGAACAAAGGACAGGAATTGACAAAATCAAAGAAATATGTTTTATATTATATAATGTTTCAATTCTTATATGATTGTTAAAAATGTCTCAATTTATATTTAATTTGACTTATCATATAATGAGAAATAATCAAAATCACTTACCTAATACCATATCTGAATAGTTGTGAAGAATTTCTTCTAAAAACCAAATGTGTACGGCTACAGAGATTGATGTCACCTTTGCCCCATAATTTCTGAAAATATTTTTTATGTCTCAATAATGGGAATTAATATAGCATTAGAAAATACAATAAGTAATTGAAAAATGCAAAATTCAAATATTTATTATCTACATTTGTCGTCTACAAAGACAGGCTCCTACAGTTATTTTTAAAGAGCTCATTAATTTCAATCTGAGTCTTGCAATATGAGTCTAAGGTGACTGATATGAGAATAAATACTAAAAACAGACATTATAAATTTAAATGTTATAAATCTTTGAAACTCGTCCTAAAGGTCCAAATTATCATTTGAACTGTACTTCCATTTATTATTTATTCTTTTGACATTCAATTCAAACTGTTCAGATAAAAAATCTAAATATCACAACACTGTGTTTATCTAGATCTCACTTGTATACATTTCTTTTGTACTGAGATATTTTTAGTTCTTTCCGAGATACAAAAGAATATTTACTTTAAAATATAAGAGAGAATATTTGCTTAGGAACTTATTAGATCACAGTTTGTACTTTCTACTCACAATATCATTAAGTAAGATAAAATACAATCGGTATGATTTAAGATGACTATACACGCTGCGTGTAACCCAAAAGACTGTGCTTTCACAAAAATAACTGTTTAACTACAATGTCTTAAAATATACGGTTAAATGAAACCGGTTTACAAATTATAAACATCTACGTTACTGGGGTAATTCAATATTTGCGTTATATTGCATCTTGGAACTAGTAAAAGTTTTATATACTTACATTTTTGAAGAAAACATTCGACCTAGGTATTTATTTAACCAACTTATAAATGAAAAGCGATTTCGCAATAAATGGTACAAATTTGCTATGTGATAAACTCGTCAACACATAAACCTATGTCAAAGGTTATCTTGTTTTTACAATTACTTACCTCTTAATTTGTGGAGATTATCGTTAGGGAATTAAAGCCTTGATCAACAAATAAATACTTTTCGCCGATTATAAATGCAATAGATTAACGTGAAATAGAAATTATACACCAACTCGATTTAATGACGTCTATTTTTAGAAATAGAATATAGAGGTGAACCACAGAAAGCACTGACACCTGAATAGACAGTAGACTGAAGTTAAAACTGTTGACAGAAAGTAGCCAATATCTGTCACATGGATACTACCGTTTCGATAGACGTTGTGCGTTTTCCAATTACAGCACTAGAGCGCATTTTGCGGCATAATGCTCAACGTTGAGTGTTCCAACTACAGCAACGCTTCGCACAATTGAGCACTCTCAAAACGAATGCTCTCGCGTGGTTCTCGCAAACAATACCAACACAGTGACAGAAAATTGACCAGTATTTTTCTTTAAGTTGGCAGTTATCGAAATTTTGGTTAGTAAATATTATTTATTGTTGAAAAATTTGTAAGGCTTCCGTTTCATCGTAGATTTTGAAAGTAGTTAAAGTTATTTCAAACTGCTAAAAAAAAAAAATATTAGTATGGATGAAGGTATAAATAGTTACTTTTTTATATTCCACATTTAAAATATGAATACAATTTTATTTTAAAATTCGGATCTGTAAACAAATTTACTTTACAGGATTATACTTTAGAAAAAATTGCAATGGTTTTGAAAAAGTATATAATTTTTTTAGAAATCATTAAAAAATATTACTCAAAACGTAAATGATGTAAACTTCTTACATGAAACTAAATATTTTACTTTTAATTTAGCTTGTTAAAACCTTATATTCTTTAAAGGTTTTCTCTTGTTTCAGTAAAAAAAATTTAATGAAATAATTTGATTATTAAATTAAGCGTAAAAAGTTTTAAACCACCACACGTGTGGTTGTTGTTTACCACATTATTTATACATTAATGAGGTTGCTAACTGTATTCAGACCATTTTTTTGTCAACACTGACTTAGCGCACTCTGCTGATGCATTTGAAAAATAATTCACGTTCCAATTAATATTCAGCATTATGCGGCATTGTGCGGCACTGAGTCGCAAAATGCTCTGTAATTGGAAAACGCACGTTGTCTAATTTTAATTGTGATGTCTAATGCGGTAATGTTTCTGTCATTTGCATAATATGTTATTGTGATTCTGTATTTGCTCTTGCTTTTGTCATCCCTCGTGTTTGAAAGAAGATAATTTTATAAACATTTTTCTTATTTAACGATTCAACTCATTGTGCAGTAACTCTTTGCGATGTTATACTATTTTTGAATTAAAGATTTTACAATGGGGCTCCATGATATTGGTCTACCGCAAGACCGACTTCCTCATTGTTGGTCGGATGATGTGCGAATGAATGCTTTATTTGCGCCCTTCCGTTTGAAGTCAGTGAATCCTGAATCATGGGAGATGAAAATGAAGTTCTGGTGTGACATAGTTCAACAATGGTGTAAATATAAAAAGGATCCTATTATATCTGCGTCCGATATAAAATGCGCTTTTCAGCGCAAAGGTCGTACAGCTGCATGCATCGACATTGTTGTTGAAGAAATGTTTCGGTAAGTTAACAAATGACCGCTTGCCTATTTTAGGCAGTTGTAGTCTCAGTATACGTATTGAATTTATTGTATATTATCACGTTTTACAAACACAACTAGTTATACAGGTAAACTATGTAAATTTAACCACACATATAATGTACACATATAGTGCTATGATATCTTTTGAAGCATTTCCTTTGTGGGCTCATTGATTGGGTTGGACTTGATGATACTCATTATGTAGGTGTCTAGGGGGACCTGGATTTTAACATTATTTTTTATTGATTGATTTTTCTTGCTAAAAAACAATTGAAATTGTTTGAAATTGAATTCTAAATTTCATCTTTCCTCTCCCTTAGAATTAATTCTTACTGCATTTGTTTCACTACTTATTAATAATATTACTATAAATTTAACCTCTTCCTCTAATAAGAGCTCTATTTTTAGTTATTTATAAGGCAGCCAATTATTTATTTATTTATTTACAGCCTTATATCAGAAATACAAAATATATACATTATAACTGTTATTTTTCTTAAACTACGATAACTGATTCTGTGTGCCTACGGGCAAAGGCCTCCATTTTTCTTAATTGTATACCAATTTCGTCCAGGTCTTAGTATTTCCAGCCATTTCCATTATTTCATCGGCCCACCTTTAAATTGCCTACCTCTGTTTCTTATATGACCTCTTGGTTGCCATCTGCCAAGGCAGCCAATGACATTCCTTAAATCACTAATAATATATTTTAATTATAGTAATGGAGACCTCTGTCCACTCTCAAAGTATCCGCAAATACTTCACAACGGCGCAGAAGGATGGATGTGGTGGGGAGCTAAGCTTGCCTTCAAACCAGCTGCATTAGCTTTAACTGCTGTGTCGTCACTGCTTCCAGCCAGACAGTCCATTGACAATGATGGATTACCCAAGAGTAATATTGATGCCACACAGAGATTTGTTCTTGAAAGTGCTGTTAAGGTATTTTCAAATTATGATGTCTACAAACTTTATATTCTCAATTGATAAAATTCATCTATTAGAAGTTATATATATGTATAATACATACACAATCTTTATTATATTTATAATTTTGTGTTGTTAAATTTATGCTATGATAAGAATCCAAAGATAAAGGTTTTACAATTATTATAACCATGATAGATGATTAAATCAAATAATTAAATTTGTAAGTCAATTAATAAGTTATTTTTAGACTCTTGGCAGAATGCTAACGCAACCGCGTTTTCCCAAGCATGACATGATTGGTGGGTGTGGTTTAGTGGGTAGTTATTTTTAGAAAGCCATTACACAGCATCATTTTTGGAAATAGATCAGTGTTGGCCTAGTGGCTGCGACTAGTAGTAGTAGTAGTAGTAGGTGCGCTCTCATACCTGAGGTCGTAGGTTCGATCCCCGACCGTGCACCAATGGACTTCCTTTCTATGTGCGCATTTAACATTTGCTCGAACGGTGAAGGAAAACATCATGAGGAAACCGACATGACATAGAGACCCAAAAAAATCGACGACGTGTGTCAGGCACTGGAGGCTGGTCACCGACTTGCCTTAGATTTAATAATGATTGTGAAACAGACTCAGAAATCTGAGGCCAAGACTTAAAGAGGTTGTAACACCACTGATTTATTTTTATTTATTTTTGGAAATGTGCATGGAACTCACATTCAAATGCTATATATATTTAAGACATAAATTGTTATAAAAAAAAATTTATGTGATCATTAATTATAAATTTAACTCATATAAATATTTTTATTTTCCAGAAGCTGGCTACAGAATTGCTTAATTCATACCCTCCAGGTGTGGAGAGAATAGGCACCATAGAACATCATATGAAGAACACTGGCAACACCAACCGGGAGACGTTTGAACTGCTCCTTGGTTATTTGGTATCTCAAGGTGCTGCTGTTAAGCAGGGAGATGTGGTTAAATTAGGTAATTATTCCCAACCATGTCTTATTGTGTTTGTTTGAACTTTTCACATCATTTTTAATCTTCCAGCTTCAAGGGGAGCGTTCTGGTATTACGTAACGAATTTAACTGTCTTTTTGTAAAACGTTACGATGCGGGGCGGGGATTGAATTACGCGTAACAGCCCGTTCCCACTAGTCGTAAGTAGCATAAGACTAAAAGTCGAATGCTCTGGTCACCATACACTTTATATGGAGCTGTTCACATTAGATGAGACGCGACTTTTAGTCTAATACGACTCAAAAAACCATCCGACGGGCCAGCGCCCGTTTTAAGACTAAAAGTCGCGTCGAATCGTGCTCGCATAGGTGCCTGCTTGTTGCTGTTAACACTAGTCGTACGTCTTTACGACTCGAGCGCGTTGTTACCTCTCTCCCCGCCCCGCTTCCTAGACACACATTCCTACACATTGCTTGCTCACTCCATTCGTGTTTTTTGTTTGTTGTGTGAAAATGGAGAAAGAAATAAAAGCCGAAGAACTTATTCCATTAGTTGAGTCGATCTTTCTGTTAGGATTGGGAAATTCTTGGAATTGACATTTTTTTCAACTTTTTTAATTTTCTTCGTAAGTAGTAGAGCACAACATCGCGAATTCGCTACGTACTGAATGACGCGAAACTACGATCTATACGACTCGCGACGCAGTGTGAACAGGGACATCAGACTTTCGACTTTTAGTCTTATGCGACTTAAGACTAGTGGGAACGGGCTGTTAGTGTTAATATTATTTTCGATATTCCAGTACTTTACACCACATAATGGTAACTTTTAGCTTTTAACGTTTTATTATACTTGGGTACAGAAAAGCGTTACGGCGCGTTACATGGGGGGGGGGGGGCTGTCAATAATCTCCAAAAATTGCGTGACGTAATACTTGGACGTTCCTTTGCTCATGGCTGTTTAGTTCACATTGTATTTGAAACCAGCCCATCTATAACTAAAATGAGGATTGAGCACGCTAATCCTGTATATAAAATTCAGTGACGATACAGCCTTTTTAGGTCTAAACTACTAATCTGAAGTTTAGACCTAAAAAGGCTGATGGTAGTCAAATATTTCAAAATTTACACTCATCAGTATTATTAGATAAGTAAAATAATTAATCCTTCTTAGGAAATTCATTCACGATCTCCGCCATTAAGTTGTGGAATACGCTGCCCGTACGATTGGCTACCTCTCTTTCATCTTTTAAAACTCTTCTGTATAATCATTTCTTAACCTTATCCTATCCTGAACAATCGTGACTTGAATAAATCTTATGTTTCCTTTTACATCACTATTTGCTGTCCATGTATTTGTAAGATTAGCTTTTAAGTTTTTAGTCTGTTGTTAATATTTTTTTTTTGTATTACTTTAGATTAAGGTACTATGTATAAATATATATATTTTTTATATAACATTTGTTTCTGCACTTCTCGCACGCATCATGTTTCTCTTTAACTAGGGTTGTCTGGAAGAGATCGCTTATTAGCGATAAGGCCGCCCGTTGCATCCCTTATATTTTTTTTGTTTTTGCAACGAAGTGTTAATAAATAAATAAACACCACTCACCGATAGTCCTCCATCTCTTCAACTTTCCATATGAGAAGACCACAAATAAAAGTGTAAGCACAAGAAGTACAAGAAGCGCGGGAGCATGAAGAATTGTCCCCTCCTACACTAGAATATAGAAAGAGAGATTGAGTGGTGTTTAGAGAATGAGTGCGGTGTGGAGAGAACAGAGAGGACTATAGGTACTTGGAAGGCGTGAACACCTCTTAAGACAGTGTTCAATTTTAATCACACTTCTCTTCCTGAAATTGTATCCCTTTATCCAACTATAAATTAAGGAATAATAATTTCAGCTGAGCCAAACAAAAAAGCCGCTCCCATATCCGAAATGGACGTAGCGTTGGTGAAATTGATTACTGCCGAACAGAAGTTGTGTGAAGACATGAGCAGATTGACGAAGGAAGTCCTCATGGTGGACAATGACGTCAGAGCCGCTTTGAAGCTTGGGAACAGGCTGGCTGTAAGTTAATTTTTGCTTCTACCCTCGTATTACCTAATAATATTATTTTTTTATTTATCAGTATGAAAGGATTGGATTAGGATATTTGATTATCATCTGAGTATGCTCCATGGAATCTGATCCGTCATTCAAATTCAAAAATCATTTAGGTAACACATTGTACACTTATGAACGTCAAAAAAGAAATGTATATGAAATGCTTCTAACTTTACATTTAGTGCCAGTTCTCAACTGGCAATAACCTCTCCGCCACTCTTTTTAATCGCCAAGTTTTTTTTTTACACAACGTTTGTAAGGAGCTGCAACCATTACACCATGTTCCACATGACATCTTAAGTAATTAATAATAATAACATAAATTAAAAACAAAAACTTATCCTCTATCAGCAGGAGGCATGGTGAAATAGGAGCACGCACTTACATTCTCGTGGGAACAACACACAAATATAATACATAGTCGAAACCATTAACATCACTGCATACACGAATTCAAGAACGACCAGTCACCACAAGTAGCACCCGTTCATGAGTATGATGCATGGCCATTCCCTTTCACGCTCATCTAGAAGCACGCTGGAGTTGTCAACATCCACTGCACAATTTCGTTTCTTATAAAAACAGCAAAAGTGTGAAACTCTTTGCCCTCTTCTTCTGCCCCATCTTCCATAGAGAGTTAATTATGGGCTCAATTAAATGACGATTTAATAGACATCTTTTGGACAGGCGTGTCTTCCAATAGGCTATATCCTACTTAACATCAGGTCAAATGTCAGTCCAGTTCTGTATATAAAAATAGTAAGTAGTACAAAGAGCACATGTCAGAAGTGAAAATTGTAAATTAATTATTACTAAGGTAACCCCAATAGATGATCTTGTACCAGTATATGATCACTCCATGTTGTTGTATATGCTTATGATAATATAATATATGAGACAGAATTGCCATCTAAAGTTCTAATATGTAACTATTAAACGAACATATCGACCAATAGCGTGTATTTTTACGCTCTCTCCTTCTCAATCTTTCTCACTGCGTGATGCGACGTTCACCCTTTTTCACTCTCTCTCAATCGCTCTCTCCCTTTTCTTTGACAAAAACGCTGCACATCTTCGTGACGCTAATATTATTATTATTGCGTTTCATCTGTAAAAATTATATCCTTATGCGCCTTAAGAAGGTATATGTTTGTTTAAATGTCTCTAAAATTGAGTCAAATCTCGATTATTTAATTATCGATTTTCTTAATTGAATTAAGAAACAGTCCAAGTTTCGTTAAAATCGGTTTAGTAGTTTTTGAGGTATGATACAGGCACCTAATTTTTCCTCTGGTTAGTTAAATTTATATATAAATGAAAGAAGAGTGTGTTACCCACATAACATAATATTATTCCAGGCGAAGAATCATCTCCGTCGGAAGCACATAGCTCAACAGAGGGTTGACAAATGCGAATCTGCGTTGCACAATGTCAAGCAACTGCTGGAACAGGCGAAGGACGTCGATGTCAATGCAGCTGTTGTTGACACGTATCGGTAATTTATATTCATTTACACGGCTTGGAAAACTAGTTATTTATTATCTATTTCGTACTACAGCCAATATAAATTATTTCTAAATAAAATAAAAATACTAAAGATGGAAGACATAATATATACAAAAAGGTTCAACCTAACACACGATGACGTAATAAAGGTGCGGGGACTGCCGCGGCAAAGCTATTGCATAGCATTTTTGAAGTTATACTTCTTTAGGCGCGTTATGAAAAATTTATGAGAGTGAAATTTTACGATGACACAAAATTCAGTATGGGCGCCGAGCGTGCGAGAGCGAGATGGGAATAAGACAATCTACAAGTAAAAAGAAATATAATATGCGTGACGTATGACCATAATGACATTTGTAGTACCTTTTAAACATATAAAGCAGTTTTAATTATTTTTTCAAAGAAATTTAGCAATGCTTTTTCACAAAGACCTATTGTTACTTAGTTAAAAGGTTATGAAAATAATAAATAATAATTATTATTAATATTAATTAATAATTGAATAATATACTAAATATTAAATATTGTTAAATTATTAACGCTATATCTATTATTAATTATTTAATATTTAAAAAAAATAAAGAAAGCCAAAGAAGTATAACTTCTTACGCGCGTACATAAGTACACTCACCATTTTTTTATCAATTTATGCAATTATAATTTTTTTTTCTTTGATATTAATTCAATCTACCACTCAGACTGACTCCGACTAACACGCCTATATCATACTCTGTCTCACTCTAACGTGTACCGCCTGCATCGGCCGCGTTACGCTACGTCACTGATCTCGTCAGAGAGATGTGAATACGCAGTATGCGTTCTGTCCCATTCTAACGCACCTGATCTACGTCACAGATCACGCCAGACTGATATCAGACGCAGTATGCGTTCTGTCCCGCTCTAACACGTATTGGCCGCACCTATATTACGTCATCGTGTATTAGGTTTGTTTTCGTTACGGAATTTCTTGATAAGATCGCCGCAACTAAAGCCCGCAATAAAATCTATGCAATAGCTTAAAAATTATAGAATCACCAACCTTAAAATAATACAAAAAAATAATAAATAAACTAAAGACTTATCTCACGGATTCATGAATATCATCACAATACAAAAGAATATAAAATACAAGAATTACCAAGGTCACGATTGAGCAGAATAGGATAAGGTTAAGAGATGTTTATTTCGAAGAATTTTAAAAGATGTTAGGGAGGTAGCCAATCCTATAGAGTCGGGCAGCCTATTCCACAACTCAATGGCGGAGATCCTAAACCAATTTAAGTATTTTTAAATTGCGCCATCTTGTGTAGCATTAGGTAACGTATATCAGCGCCATCTGTTTTAAATTTTTGTAAAACCTAAAGTTAGTATTCTGCCAAATTAGTTCATGATTAGTTCGCTATTAAGAGATGTAAAATATATGAATTATATTTCAGGACGAGTGCCAAAGCAATGAAGAGTACGATGAAGGAGGGCGGACTCGAAGAGGATTTGGTCCACGATACTATGGATGATTTGAAAGAGGTATATTTCCCTTATTTCAAATTAGTACAACAATTTTTGTCTCCGTGTCTTAGTCTCTCTTAATACTTAGTTCAAAAATTCAAAAAAGTAATTTATTAATTAAGGTACAATTTGTACACTTATGCAAGTTAAATTTACGCCATCCGTTCATTCGTTTTTAATAGCTTATAACGACATCTATGAACGCTTTTTAATGTCTAATAACGACATCTATGAACGCTTTTTAATGTCTAATAACGACATCTATGAACGCTTTTTAATAACTAATAACGACATCTATGAACGCTTTTTAATAACTAATAACGACATCTATGAACGCTTTTTAATAACTAATAACGACATCTATGAACGCTTTTTAATAACTAATAACGACATCTTTGAACGCTTTTTAATAACTAATAACGACATCTATGAACGCTTTTTAATAACTAATAACGACATCTATGAACGCTTTTTAATAACTAATAACGACATCTATGAACGCTTTTTAATAACTAATAACGACATCTATGAACGCTTTTTAATAACTAATAACGACATCTATGAACGCTGTAAAGCAACCTCGCTGACATATATATTATGAATGACAAAACTAAAGGGCTCATTTATTACCAAAACTAATGTTTTATAATCTATTGGCTACAGTGTAAGATGACTGTTAACATATGGTCTGCGCTTTTGATTATTATCTAACATATATACGTATATACACTCAGACCGAGTACTAAATGGTAAATTGCAGGTCATGGACGCATACAACGAAGTGGGGAAAGCCTTGGGTGGAACCATCGACGATGAAGACCTGAACGAGTTGGAGGAGGAGCTGAACGAACTGCTCTCTGGACCTGGAGGAGGAAGCGGTGGTACTCCCGAGAAGGAAAAAGGTGTGTTTTACATTTTTGAAGTTATACTTCTTTAGGCGCGTTATGAAAAATTTATGAGAGTGAAATTTTACGATGCGCGCACACCGTGACACAAAATTAACAGTATGAAGTTGCTCATGGAAGATGCTACGGCATTGGACAAAATTTAAAAACAACATTGGAATAATAATAGAATTACACTTAATGTAAGAGAATAATATTTATTTATTTAATTTTTCAAATGTAAACTGAACTATAATGACTCCTTAATGTGCATGCATTCATAAGTACACGCACCTTTTTTTTTATGAAGGATGGAGATGTTACCGACTTACTAAGATTTCTCTGGATATTCAGAGATGTATAAAGTATGTTTTTATTTTTAATTATCATCATTTTTATTACAGTACATGCAATATATCACATAAATTAATTAATGACCTTAAGTTTATTTTACTAAAATCAGAATAAATTAATTTAGATTTTTCCCCAGACGTCAAACTCCCGTCCCCGCCGTCGGTCAAGCCAAAGCGTTCGTCGGAGAGGGAGTTCGTGTTCGACGGCGAAGAGCAGATGTTGGCCGACCTCAACCAGTTGGGCTTTGACGACACCCCGCGGAAGGACCGAGTGGGCGTGGTCGTAGGAGGTGAGACACAAACATCTGTTTTAACAGGACACAGATAAATAATAGGAATTCTTAGTCTAAATTTTGACAGCTGACAGTTGACAGCTGATGTTTAAATATAACGGTTACAGGTGCCTTGTATGGGCAACCCAAAATGGATGGGGCAAGGGACATTCTGAATTCCCACATAATAATTTGTTTAAAATGTAATATTTTCAGAAACACACAATCCCAAAAGGAAGAGTAAAGACTCAAAATGGTCGCAAGAAAAGGGGAACTGGAGTGAAAAACTGGACTCGAATCTTCAAGATCTAAGTCAGGAGTATGCCGAACTGCGCTTGGATGAGAGACTGCATCCAGGTATTTCTGATGACAGATGACGCGAATGGTACTCGTGACCTCTTTTTTGTGATTTTTGACAGTTGACACTTGACATTAGATGGACAGTTGACAGCCCTTAGAGCTTAGGGGGTTAATGTATGTTCGACAGATTTGTCGCAAACTAAGTGATATTGAAATAATTCTTGATTTAAATTAAATATATTTTTTATTTATTATTATTTTTAGATTTAAGTTTGGTTTTAGTTATATTTATAGTCTAACATGTAATTTTATGTTCTTTTGTTAATTTTTATGCACGTGTGTCTTTTTTTCATACTTGGGTTGCCTGGAAGAATTCGCTTGTTAGCGATAAGGCAGCACATTGACTAATAACTTATGTGACCTGTTTTATATTTGTTTAATATATTATTTTATAGGCCAAGAGCTGAAAGTTGACTTTACACAGTCCCCTCGGCATTTCGCGTCCGATTTCCAAGTGCGCGACCACAAAAGTGAGTCCGGCGTGTGGCTGTTCAACAGCGAGGACTCGCGGAGGGCGGATCTCGCCACCAGCACCAAATATTCTCGGTGAGTATTATTGCTATAAGGCTGGAACTGTGGAATCGAGGGGGGGGGGGGTTCTTCCCTGGGCGATACGACCCCCAATTTAAAGAATGAGTACTTTACGCATCACGTAGGCTAACATGGTTTTATGATCGGATTAAAAAGAGTGGTGGAGAGTTTATTGCCAGTTCTTCTCTTCCGTTTTACACTGTAAAGTTAGAAGCATTTCATATACATTTCTTTTTTTTTGACGATCATAAGTGTACAATGTGTTTTGCAATCTAATAGACAAGTAGGATCAGCCTCCTGTGTCCGACACACGGTTTAAAGCCACATTTCCTCACGATGGATTTCAAGTCCATTGCTGTGCCGCGGATCGAACCTAGGACCTCAGGGATGAGAGTCACATTCTGAAGCCACTAGTTCAACACTGCTAGTGGTCTTGGCTCGTATTAAATAATTATATCGTTATAATTAAAAACACATTGTAATTCCAGCGCGTCCAGCCCCGGCAAGTCGGAGAGTTCGTTCCTGATGGCCGTGGGTGGGGAAAGAAGACCTCCGTCCCGCTCCTCCCCCTCCCCCACGACCTCCCCAGAGTCCTCAGATAGCCCCTCGCCTCCGAAGGATAGTCCCGACGAGATGCAAGATCTGCAGAAGCGGCTCAATAATTTAAGAGGTTATTAATTTTTTTTTTCATCCCCGTTGGTATCCTGGGTAAATCACGGAATAGGTAAAAGATGTAGGCACTGCCAGCGTGCCGCAAGAGGCAATTTGCAATATGGTCTAAGATCCCGCTATACAACGACCTTCACCGAGATGCTTATTTAATGAAACTTATTTTATATATAATTTAATATGTCAATAAATATAATCCATATGGGTTGCCTAGAAAATTTCAGTCCAGAGTATGTTTAATTAATTTAAAAAAAAAATATTTTTTTAAACATTTCACCGGTATGATTATTAGATAAATTCTATACCAATCGAAAGTATGAAGCCCATAGAATATGCAAACGTTAGGTTGTTTTTAATCAATTAATTATTTATGTGTATATTTTTTATGTGACACTAAAGTATATATACATCTTTAGTAAAAAAGAAAGTTATAGTGATACATATATAATACTACCCTGATTAAAAATATTGATTGAAAAAATTAAAAAAAATTACTACATGCAAATTATAAAAAAATATTTTTTTTTTAAATATTAATTAAACATACTCTGGACTGAAATTTGCTAGGCAACCCATATGGATTATATTTATTGACATATTAAATTATATATAAAATAAATTCATTAAATAAGCATCTCGGTGAAGGTCGTTGTATATCGGGATCATATATTAATAGGTTGTTTGACAAGCTAAAAACCATTTTAGATTAAGATTTAAATGTTAATAATTTACAAGATGACGTCACACCAGTCTTGTGCACACACTCGCAAAGGATGTGTGTAGGCCCGTTCGGGGCTATGCGACCTTCGGGTGATGGGTTTGTTCGCAACCTGCTGGTATAGGATGCCATTGGTGAGGGTTGAAGCACGACACAAGAGCTCCACTCGGAGCGCGCAGTCGAAGGTCAGGTATTGATGTATGGATCGAGGAGTGACGCTCGACTCCGGGTAACGGGTAGACTCCCGGATCGCGGTCAAGCCCCGATAGGTGAAAAGAAGAAGAAGCTCAGCCAGCGCCCAGCGGATGAAGCCACGGTTTCTGCGCTTGTGTCGAGTCCGGTGATGCTAGTACCCGCGGAGAATAGCTCACGCTGGTGCTGGAGTCGCTCTGGAGGCTCATGGCACTCCACCATGAGCCGTGCGACGATCGATGCACTCCATCCGCAGGTCTCGCTATGATGGCATTCCTCACGAAGCGATGTGAGGTGGTATTTTGTCTTCGGCGGTTGGTTTCCTTGGTATAGGAATACCACTTGGCTCTCCCTACTGCCCTGGAGATGTAGTGCTTCATGGAGAGTCACCGGTTAATGGTGACCCCCTAAGTAGGTGACCAGCGTCTTCCACGGCACCTCTCGATCCAGGAAGCGTAGGGGTGGTGGCAGCCTACCCTGGCCGAAGGCAACAGCTTGGGTATCGTCTTATGTCAAGAGGTTGTATATATACTCAGCGAGAAACACTTCGCTACCGCGTTTTAAGGTGTGACGTCATCGCTGTGGTTGTGTACATATTTGTCTATTCCGTTGTTTATATCTTTGTTTTTTTTTTATTGAATTTGACCAGTTTTTGATAATTTTTGATTCATGTATATATGTACATTACATAATTTCGCTATTAAACTTAGTGCGTGCACAAAATGTATTTTTAGATATGCGAAAATTTTGAAAAAAACTATAAAAAAAAATCGTTAATTTTAAGGTAGTTACAATGTTAACGGATACTCACAGTCGTTCATTAGTTAATTATAGTTGTTAATTACTAACAATACATTTTTGACATACTTAATAAACGCGGACTTAATGAACGACTGTGCAAGGCAAATATAATTAATAGGCCTGAAATAGTTAATTAATAATTAGGTATTCGACGCTTATAGTATGTTAGTGATTTAGGTAATTAGAATATCTTCTAAAAAATTTAACCCGATTAAAACGAGTTCAAGTTTTGCTTTATCGTGTCAATGTAACCTGTATGATCTAATTTAATTTAATTCATTATCATAAGGGTTGATTAATTTCTTCCATATTTTAAATAAAAGTGTGTGAATTTATGACCATGCACTTTGCATGGTCACTAATTCATGATATTAATAATTTTAAATGCAGTGAATATAGTATTTTACACCTATGTGAGATTTTGTTTAAATTATTAACGGATGCAACTTAGCTAATAAAATATACAACAAAAATTTTTGATTGACACGTTTTAATCGGTTTATTAAGTTTATGATATCTAAATGGATCTTATTCATCTATTGTTTATATAATAATCTACGGCTAATACGATTACGATGAATTTTGTTGAGGAATTATATAATCATTTTAGGTATAATTTGTATAAAAATGTAAATAACAAAAAAAGTGATGTAAGTGCCTCTGAACACGTCAAATTTGAAAGTTGCTTATACATATTTGAAAATTTAAGCAGCTTTTAATTTTGAGGTATAGTAATGTTTAAAGCTTATTTGTGATAAATTTAAAGTAGATTGAACCCCTTGTAGCTAATTGGCTCTAAAAGTCCTAGGTTTGATTACTGGTCCCACAGAAGGCTTGATTATCTTGAAACAGATGCATCTTTTGGGGGTTACGGTGCTCCAATTAAAAAAACTAAAGGTCTCATCAAATATGTGTACCATATACTTTATTTTTATAGTATGCATGGTCACATTTTGCAGCGCATGGTCACATTTTGTTACTTTAAACATCAAATAGCTATCATAAAAGAAACTAAACGTTATTTTTGAATATGTTAAACTTCAGAAGCACTGGGCGTATTTAGTACTATATAATAGCTTAACACTGGCGCTGCAACCCTTGCTCTTAGCTTTAGTTTTCTTGATCATTTGCCTGTTCGAATCGAAGACTTTGGGGTTTTTCCATTACATCATGGTACACCGCTGGTCGACTACTTCACGTGATTATTAACCTGTGTTGACCTGTGTACAATTGGTTCTTGGTACGCTAGAACAGTTCACTTATCGGCGTCAAGTTATGAAATAAAAATGTATTTGTGCCAATATCTATAATAATAATAATTACTTATAAATATATTTTAACTAGTCATTTTTAATTGACACGAGATACTGACTTGACGATCTCCATACTCCATTTGTTTTATATCTTTAAAAAGGCGGGAAATTTATTAAAACTAACCAAAATGACAGTTGACACTTTAGTCTTTGAAATTATTTCTTAAAAAATACATTCTGTCTACAACATGGCGGCTGGTATAAAAAGAAACTTTGACAATTGTCAATGTGAGGCGGTCTATGAAGCAGTGATGCCAACTTGGCGGTTGTCCCAAATAAAGGGGAATCGAAATGTCTTGGGGGGGGGTATTTTGTAATTTTTTTTAGAAACGCAAGATTATATGCAATTTACTAGCTGACCTGGCAAACGTCGTTTTGCCATCATAATATCATATTTATCATTTATAATAAAATAAGGGTTGATCGTAGAGGGGTGAAAATTAAGGGTTGTATGTATTTTTTAATGCTGTATCATAAAAATTAAAAAAAAAATTGTCTCAAAAATAAAAATTTAGGGGTGGACTACATTTAGGGGGATGAAAAATAGATGTTGGTCGATTCTCATAGATACCGGATGAGCCCAAAAAATTTCATCAAAATCGGTCAAGCCGTTTTGGTATGGCAACGAAAATTTTATATATTAGATAATAATTTAACGAAGAAAATATAAATATTCGTAACACCAAGCGTGCCTTTAACAGAAATATCAAAGAGATAATACTCCAATAACGCAATTTTCTACTATTTTAATGTATTTTTGTAGCATTTTTAAAATAACAGATAACCGACTATACAACAAGGACTAGAAATTTTTAAATCGATATTTAGGGGTATTTGACTGGTCCTAGAGGGAACTTTTGTAGGAGTTGGCATCACTGCTATGAAATTGCGTAGTAAATATCGAATGCAGGAAGCGCCAAGTTATACATGACGGCTTTTATATTATAAATTAATGTTAACTTATCATTGTCTTAATCACGGATTATTCAAAAAGTTATGATTCTTTTAACTAATACTGAATCCCTTACAAATTGCGTCTAAAGATATTAATTTTGTTATTTGTTTCTGCAAGTTGTCTAAAGGCTGGTGGCTCAACTCTTGCGTTTGGACCTCGATGTCCGTCGTTCCACAACTGTGCGTTATTTAACTATGTAGAAGTTGCCCACGAAATTAATCCATCAAGAAAAGACAGTACCAATCTCACGAGCGAATTGGCATTACGTGTCAATATCACTTACCATCAGGTGAGCCTTCTGCCCTTTTGCCCCTTGTTGTATAAAAAAAAATGCGTGCGTACAAAGTACACATGTCAGAAGTGAAACTTCTTTGGCAAGTCATAAAGTTCATATTTATACAAATCTAGAACTTAAATTTCCGAGACTTAGTCATCAATAAATTATTTTGCATAAAATATAAAATACTTCATAAATTTTCTTTATAAAATTTTAATTTAAAAAATAGAATTTCTATAAGGTAATTCGCCCTTCTCACTCTTTAAATTGCTCTCTCCCTTTCCTTCGATAAAAACGCTGCACATCTTCGTGACGCTAATATTGTTATTGCGTTTCATCCGTAAAATATTACACTTATGTGCCTAAAGAAATTTCACTTCCAAAAGACTAAGAAGTTATTTGAGTGTCTGTTTTCGAAGCATATATGTATGTTTGTTCTCAAATTCATCGGCAACTAACATCCACATCGAGATGATCCTTTTAAAAATCGGCTATTTAAGTACCAAGGGTGCAAGTTTTATTAAATGAGGTTTTGAAGATTTCTGGAGGGATTTTCTTTACATATATACTACTAGCAGACCGGCCAACTGTTGCTGTGGCTAAGGTTTTTGTTATATTACATAGTAGTAACCTATTCAAGGGAAACGGTAGGAGAACACCGGTGATGGGGACCACCATGCTTTTTTGGTTGTTATGCCATTAAATTGTAGCTTATGTGACACGTTGGTACTTTCAACACAACGCCATCTGTTTGACTTGTGACTCAAATAATAAACAAATATTTTGCAATAAAATAATATTGCGGGTATAAATTGAGATGTAAGCTATCATATCTTTTAAGTTAGATCAAACTGCACACGGTGTGAAAATTTGATTGATATCGGTTCGGTAGTTTAGACAAGATGCAAACAAATGTTTTTAGACGATTTTATTTTTATTAATATCTTTTGTACATTAAAACTATTTGGGTGTAATGATTTCCTTATGGCAGGGAATTTTCTGCCCATGACCCGTTTAACAGCCGCTATCAGATTTCTTGATTCTACCATATATTGTATAGTATTTGTAAATATATTTGTATTTTTTTGTATAATATACGAGAAACGAAATTGTTGTTTTATTTTAAAAACCTTTCGCGTACCACAAAGAGCGGATGGCTGGCAGTTGATAAACAAATTTATCTTAAAATATTATTATTTAGTAAAAGAGAAAATAATAATATTAGAGTACATAACCTCCTTATATATCCTTTACACGAAGAAAGGCACACAATTATTGGTCTTAGTATGTGAACAAAAGGAGGTTAGAGTGATAATATAGTAACGAAAATTTTGCCTGAAAATAGTTCGAAATACGCACAAAGACTCACGAAGAAATTATACAATTATTGAGGGCGTAACTAATATAATTGGCTCAAATATAATCAAATTCAAAGTGCGTCTAGCATAACCCAAGCGAAACAAAAAAGTGCGTGCGTACAAAGTACACATGTCAGAAGTGAAACTTCTTTGGCAAACTAATTTTAAAGTGTTGTTCATATTTATACAAATCTAATACTTTAGATTTTCGACAGTTAGAGGGACGGAAAAAAGGAAGATATGTTAGGAATTACATTTTTTAAATTTATCTCCTTGATAATAAAAATACGTGGCATTTTAATTTACATTGCGTCATTTGAGATTTCAATAAATTATTTTGCATACAATATAAAATACTAATATTTCATAATTTCTCTTTACGAAATTTTAATTTTAAAAATATAATTTCTATAAGGTAATTCGCCCTTCTCACTCTCTCAATCGCTCTCTCCCTTTTCTTCGACAAAAACGCTGCAAATCTTCGTGACGCTAATATTATTGTGTTTTATCCGTAAAAAATGCGCCTTAACAAGTTTCACTTCAAAAGCAAGAGAATCATATGTTTTGGATCACCATGGAAATTTATAAAATAAAAAATGTGTATTTTAAAGAATCATCATCAATCCATCTTCTACTCCTTGCTCCATTACAAACACCTTTAGTCCCGAAGCCCTTGACAACTCCATACCACCAACACAACAGTCTACCAAGTTTTCTCTTGCCACCAGGTTGTGAGTTCAGTAAGGAGACCACGGAGTTCTGCCGTCCGCCATTTAGTGCACATGTACCAACCACTTGAGCCTGTTGCATGAATTGGACGATGATGGCGTCAAGGATGTTGTAGATTGACGCCTGAACCCAATAACCTATCTCAAACCATAACCCACCATCTGAGATAGTAATCTTAATCCAAATGTTGTAACAAGTGTGCCAATAACCAATCGACGGATTGTAATAGCGGGAGGTCGTATCGGTGTCTGTGGATAGACTTTTGTATGAAAATGACAGTTGACGAAAGCTAGATTTCAACAGTTAATTATTTTAACAGATTTTAACTAATAGATACATCAGTTTTTTAAATAGTTAAAAAAACTGTTTGTTATGTTTTAAACATACGTGCATGTATATTTTAATTGTTAACGTTATTTGTACGGTTTTATTATCAAATATGAGTGAAAACTCGGTAAAATGGAACGACAAAGAGCATTTTAACTGTACCCAAAAATGGATTGTCTTCGTAGGGTTTGGTTATTGGGATGCAGGTAGGATATCGATCGACTGTCACGGTCTGATCTCAGATTGTTTTCAATCTGAGATTGTGGATTCATTATTGGGTTCGGGCGATAGTATATAACATCTTGGAAACCACATTAATATTTGACAGTACAAAATAAAGCCGGTTTGGTTACCTAGATAAAAATAAAAGATTCAAAACGACTATAAAATTCATCTCATAAGACCGACAAGATTAATACCTTTAGACGCATGTTAACATTTTAAAATTCATACTGACTCTCGACGAAAACGATACGATTTATTGCTACTACATGACATCAACATCATCATCTCAAATAAAATTAATTGCAGCTAACTTCTAGAAAAATGGCACTTCCATTTTCCAGTCTACAAGACTCGCGATCGTGTATTGTTTCACGTTCCTCACATCAACACCATCTATGCAGAAAACTCAGTTTTGTATCGCGCAGCCCGGACATACAACGATCATTATTTAATGGGGCATCCACACGCTGGGTGTTTGTCACAAACACCGCAACAAGGAAACGAAGTCCCAAACACCAACCACAATCACCCAACACAAACAGCCATCCACATGCTTGGCGAACGTTCATAACATTCCGAATCGGCAAACATGGCGGACGACGAGCTTGTGGCAGCTATTACTTTCGGGTTGACATATTTTTATTATAAATTAAAGCAAGAGAAAGAAAAAAGGAAAAAAAGAAGAAAGCAAAGACGATGATGGATGATTAAAATACATAGAAAGCGTACAAGGCTTTAGACCTATTATTTGAGCTTTACTTTGCCGTGTTTTTTTTAATTTTACTTAAAAGTTACTTAAAAATGTCAGAATCGTAGGTGCTCCAATCAGACATTTTTTACGCTTTGCGCGCCAACTAAAGTGTAGCAAGTAAATACGTCCGCTTCCCGCAAGCTCGCGCGCATACTGATCGCTGCCAAACGTGTGGATACGTAGCAAACTGTTTGCCAAACATCCTTTGATCTGCCAAGATATACCGACACCGATGCCGAACACTGCCCAACACGAACACAAACAGGCAAACAACGAAAAACACCCATCCACACGTCCGTGTTTGCTGTTTGCTGTTGGCTGTTTGCCATTGCTTGTCAAGCGTGTGGATGGGCTTTTAGATTTGACGTGTTCAAGCTATCGCGGAATGTGGTTAAAAGGCGTTTTTAAGCATAGCGGTGAAACACCAGCACCATGTATTATTAATACTTTTTTAAAAGTACGTGTTTTATATTTTTTATAGAATTTTTCCTATATGAAAAGTATTCCATCTTTTGCTATACGTTTCGTATAATTGTATTTTGTTGTAAGTATATAATTTATGTTAGCTGTATTACGAAATAACTAAAAAGGAAGGCTAAGTAAAAAATCATGAAGGCGAAACGCGAAGGCAGCTATAGGTTATGTTATTATTTTTAATTTAATTTAAAAAAAATACTTTTAATGTTTAAGTTATTTTCTCTTTATCATTGTAATGTTTCCCTCTTAATGTTGTGCACACTTGATGCACATGCATGTATCTTGTTTTTCAATGTCATGTAGAGAACACAGTGTTTTTATTTGTTTCGTTAGTGTGCCTTTAAAAATAAATTATCGAGGACTGGAGTAACTGGATTCAATTTATGACATCATCGCATTGGTCGAAGATAGGTTAGGTAGAAATATTCTGAATGCGAATTAGTAATTACAAATATTTGGTAACAGCCGAGTTATTAATAAAAGTCATCTTTACATAATATTTTAATGTACGAAATTTTAATGATTGCTGCTCAATTTGAATTTCAAATTAGATTTCCACGTCAATTATTGTTTTTAAAGATATTTCTTTTTGAGAAGTAATATTTCTTTAGGCGCGTTACGAAAAATTGATGAGAGTGAAATTTTACGATGCGTGGGCACCGGAAGATGCTACGGCATTGGACATAATTTAAAAACAACATTCGAATAATAATAGAATTTATGTTACAGTTATTGTAAGAGACTGTGTGTGAGTGACTCCTTTTCCAGTCTTTAATTATTTAATTGTAATTCATTATTTGCATGCAATCAAAAACTATTTTTAATAATGCCAAAGAAGTATAACTTCTAATGCGCGTACATAAGTATACTAAAGATATATATATATATAATACTAGCGGACCCCACAGACGTTGTCCTGCATGATATTTCAACCGATTAAGATACCGATTTCATACAAAGTATGAAAGTACCAACTGCAGCGCCATCTGTCGGGCTGATTTGTGAATCTAAACCATTCCCAGATCCCCTTGAACACACACAAAACTTTTCATCAAAATCGGTCCAGTCGTTTGAGAGGAGTTCAGTGACATACACACTCACAGAAGAATTATATATATAAAGATGTGTGTAAATATGACGAAAGAAAAGGCTTGCAGACTGCAGTCTCTGGATTATTATTTAATTTCCGTTTACAGAATATATAGTCCATAATGGCTATATGAACCCAACACCTCATGATCTGCAGACGAATATAAACAACTAGCTGACCTGGCAAACGCCGTTTTGCCATGTCATTATATCATTTATGGTTATTGTGCCTCACTCGACATAGATAGGTATAGTGTGTCGCGGACTTTTTTGTAGATATTTATAAGATCTACAATTAGGTACTTAGACCATTTTATGGTTCTATCTTTAATAGTTTAGGCAGGGTACGCAAAATGAGTAACTTTTTTGGTTGATTTTTTACACCTTGTGTCCGAAAAACCCTAATATCTTACGGAACCCTATTTTTGTTCAAAATTAAATATAGCTTTCGTAGTGGATAATGTAGCTTTCGAATGGTGAAAGAATTTTTAAAATCGGTCCAGTAGTTTATGAGCCTATTCATTACAATCAAACAAACAAAGTTTTCCTCTTTATAATATTAGTGTAGATAGACAATTTTGATGTTCAAGAGTCACTTGTTTGTTGTTGTGGGCACCAGCTCCACTATTCTGTTCTTCTTGCCGTGAGCCCCGCCCATTTCCGCTTAAGATTATTTATTTTTGTTGTGATTATGATGTATTGTTTATTGTATGTATTCTTCTCTTCCCCATACATATTTCCATCGATCTCTGACACTTGTATGAGCTTTAGTGGGCGCCCAAGTTTGAGACCCATATGTTGGTACAGATAGTACACAAGTATTACTACTACTATTTAGCTATAAATAAATACTAACAACATTTGAAATGGAACTTAAGGATATGTCAATTGAAAAGACTTTATTATTATTTGTAATATTAATCTAATTATTGAAATTCCTATTCATAATACTGAATTCTATCACTCCTCCTTTACTATGCAAAGTATCCTGCTATAGAATTCCCTACCAATTGATATTAGACGAGCTCAGTCCTATAAATTCATTTAAAAAGCTTCTTTTTGATCATTTTCTCTCTGTCTCGTAATTAGCTCTGCTTATATGTATTAATTATTGTGACTCTGTTAACCTTTTGATTGTATTTTAAATTTTTGTTTCTACATATTTTATTATTACTACATAAGTTATTTTATCTTTAGATTTTACATTATTTTATTTTAGTTATAGTAACGAGTTATTTTAAGTTTTTTTTGTTAATAATTTTTGCATTACTTGTACTCTACCCTCTGTAGGTGTTTCTTTTTCATTGTTCCACATTAGGGTTACCTGGAAGAAATCGCTTGTTAGCGATAAGCCGCCCGTCGCCTTATAAATTTGTAACCTGCTTTTTTTATTTTTGTTATGTTTATGATTCAGGTAATAAAGTATAAATAAATAAATATTATAACAACTAACAAATTTGTATTAAATTGCAATACACAAAAATACAGTACTTACAATAATCTTAACATGCATAATAATAATATTAATTAGAAATAATAAACGAAGAAGAAGGTACTACTACGACGGCTCTCGCAAGCTATTCATGAAAATTCTATAATTCCAGATCCACCAATTCGGGTTTAGAGCACAACACGGCACTATCGAACAAACTCACAGGGTGTGTAAATTCATAAGCAATAGCCTTGAGCTAAAAGAGTACTGCTCCTCAGCTTTTCTGGACGTTCAACAAGCATTCGATCGCGTATGGCACAAGGGGCTCTTATGCAAGATCAAGTCACTTCTGCCTCATACTTTCTATGGAATCCTAGAGTCTTATATCACCGATAGAATATTCCAAGTGAAAGAGATGGATTGTACATCAGGTTTTCATGATATACTTGCAGGGGTACCTCAAGGCTCTGTACTTGGCCCAGTGCTGTACACCATATATACCTCAGATCTACCGCGTACCTCTGAAGTCAACATTGCAACCTATGCAGACGATACGGCAATCCTAGCTTCAAGTAAACAACCCGAAGAAGCCACGTTAAAGCTGCAGCGAAGCCTAGATGAAATAAGCAACTGGTTCGATAGGTGGAGAATTAGGGTGAACACTAGCAAATCAGTACAGGTGACATTCACACTGCGAAGAAAGACATGCCCCCCTGTAAACCTAGGAGGAAAGGAACTGCCTCAGAGTGACACAGTTAAATATCTTGGACTGCACTTGGACCGTAGATTGACATGGCAAAAACACATCGAAACAAAACGGCGTGAGATCCACATTAAATATAAGAGGCTGTTCTGGTTACTGGGTAGAAACTCGAAATTGTCCATCGACAACAAACTCCTTATCTACAATTCTGTTATAAAACCGGTGTGGACCTACGGGATACAATTGTGGGGAGCTACATGTGACTCTAACAAAACTAAAATTCAAAGAACACAAAACTACATCCTTAAACAAATAAGCAACTCGCCTTGGTTCATAAGAAACGCTGAAGTACATGAACACCTAGGCATACCTACAGTCAAGGAGGAAATAAAAGTATACGCTCAGAAGTACAAGACTAGGCTGGAATATCATCCTAACCACCTAGCTGTTCAACTCACCCTACCGGAGTATATAAACCGACTCAAAAGACGAAGAACCTTGGAGCTCAGCAGCATTGACTGAGCTAATAATATTATGGTAGATATTCCTAATGAGGAATATCTCCACCCGCAAACCATCCTACAACTCATCTGCTCATAGTCAGAAGACTGATTGCACGATGCGCTCCATTAAAAAAAAAAAGAAAAAGAAATAATAAACAGAAAATTTAAATTAAAACAAATTTTAAACGGCAGTTTAGCTTTAAAGCTGGCATTTACTTACTGCATTGTGATACGTATTCGCTGAGAAAAGCACCAGCTCTGGGGTCACCGGTACTATCTACCAGGCGCCAATTTTAATATCTAATTAGCGCCTGTGCACTTGAACCCCACGGCCCAAGAGTCTCAATTCCAAAGGGAACAAAATCAAAGTTGGAGGAAATACTTTATATGTGAGCCGTTTATTATTTTCAGCTTTTTTGCTTCTTGTGTGATAACGTATTATTATTGTATTGTAGTCTTTTATCTTAATAATTATCTGGTATTGTTTAGTAAAGGTATTAGGTTCAAAGATACTTTATTTCTCAAAGAATTACATTCGCTTAGCGATAATTTAGAGTAAGTTAGTTATGTACATCGTGTTATGAAATTATTTGAAAATACACTATATAAAATAAAAATACTAGTTTCTAACAATATACAGTACCATATTTGATACAAAAGTGCAGGTAGGTGTCATCGATGTTACAACAGGCATTATGTGACAATGTTTAGTAATAATTTCTAAGACGCTCGTTCGCAGACATAAGTAAATGCTAGAATAGCCTTTTTGATGTTTTGGTATTAATTGCGCGTATCTATTAATCCGGTGTTTGAACGCTCGATTTAACCGCTAAGAGCACATGACACGCCACGAGGTTCATATGTTTCGTATTTGCTAAAACCTTGAATTTATTTGTTAATACACATATTAGACGATTACGTCTCAATGATTTTATTCACAAATACATTTTAGGAAGATTTCGTAAACCGCCATAATTACGCTAACCTCATATTTGAACTGACAGCAAAACAGCTCTGTCGCAATACAAATGTTTTAATCGCCTTCAAAACTGTAATCAGTTTGGTAATCCAAGTATTTGCTTAATAAAGTCCCTTTGTAGATGAGCCCTGCCCTTTTTTATGGACATACATACGGGCAGGATGCTCATCTGATGTCCACCATGGATACTCTCATGCTCGCGTTGCCGGCCTTTTAAGAATTGGTACGCCCCTTTTTTTTTGAAAGACGCTAAGTAGAATCCGTTCGGAAATTCTTCAGTGGGCAGCTGGTACATAGTAGTAGGCTATTAGATGTCCTGAATAAAAAAATTGTCTACAAATTAATTTTACAATGTAGTAATAAAGAAATACAGTACAATTAAAATAATTAAATAAAAAGGAGGGCCGCCGGGGAACTGCCGGCCGCTTTCGAGCGATCACTTTCAGACAAATGCTGTGAAGAAAAACATTTAAATTAGATAAGGTGAGCGCAAGAAATGCAAAACTACATAAGATATAAAATTACTTAGACAAAACTAATGGAACAAACCAATTAAAACATATGTAAACAGTGAAAGGGAAATCGAAAACACATGTAAACGATAGTTTTATAACGATAGTTTCAGTTGGTATGAAAGTTAGGGATACGATGTGGACAGGTAATGCTTGTACAATAGAGATTTAAGGGAAGATAGAGGAGGAGATGGATTGGGACGGGAAGTGAAGTCTATAGCCTCACTTCAGAGATCCTAAAGGATTCGCCAAGAAAGGAAGAATTGAAGCTGCGCTTTCGAATTGAGGAGACACGACATCTTTCTTGACAGAAAACGAATAAACCTGAGTCTTTGTAGGATTAAACTTAACAAGGTTGCTACTACCCCACATATAAACTTTCTCCAGCCCTGCGATTCTGTAACTCACTTTTCGAACTCACACAGCGGTTTTCGCATCGGCGGTCGCTCTCAAACCAGTCGTGAAGCAGTCATTTTATGATTTGGCATTCTGAAAAGGTGGGAGCTTGTAGTTTATTGTTTATTAGTGTGAGTTCGAAAAGTGAGTTACAGAATCGCAGGGCTGTATCTAGTAATTTAAACTTCTTAAGGTAAGAAGAAGTTTTAGGTTTGAGGATGTAATATTACTGTACATCCTATTTTAGCGTGAGTTTTATATTATGCAAAGTAAATCACTTTTGTGGTTCTACGACTGTCATCGTATTTTCTGACTGTACTTGTGGTATTTGTGTAATGACAACTGTGTGATTTTCAATAAAATAAAGTTTTAATTAACGTAAAATTTCATAAGACTAGCAACTAAAGTATCGTCGTCTCTTTCTGATAAATTGTGTTTACGTTGTGACTAAAAGAGATAGATTACTTTAGTAACTTATTTATAAAGAAAAAAATATACAACTGACTGATGAAGTCCATAAAGTTACTAAAGGTTATTTTTTTATCAATATGACAGGAACACCACAAATACAACATAATATGTCACAAAATATATACAAGATATAGTCATAGAAGTGTCCTTAAATTGTGAAAAATATTTTTTATATAAAGATGTATGAGTAACACAACTAAAATAAAAAGAAATACAATACAGTCTACAATTCCTTTTTTCCATTAGTTTTAAAGGAATTTATACAGTACTAGCAAACCCGGCGAACTCCGTTTCACCAGCAGATGGCTTTGTTTTATGTAACATTTCGTTTGGTGATCCCGCTTTTGTGTTGAAATTATTCCTGAATTTTCTCTACCTCATCTATATAAACCTCACGTAGCCCGAGACCTTTCCAACGAATGCAAAACCGTGGAAATCGGTTCGTGCGTTCTGGAGTTATAGCGTCAGGAAGGAAAACCCGACTTATTTTTATATAGTAAGAAGATAAACTCCATGTAACGGCCCTCGATTTAAGGTTATACAGCTTAAAACGACGAAATCACTCGGATTTCATACAATGATAATTGATAAACTCTACAAAGCATTACACCTACCCGCAATAACGACAACAATTAAATACTAAAAAGTATTTATAAGTTGCCGAAATTGGTTAAAACTGCGGGGCTGTGTACGTTGTTTTGTCGCTTTATTTCCTAGCAAGACATAAACTAGGCTGTCGGTACTTGTCATACGAACCGACCATTCCAAGAATTTCTTCAAAGAAGCTATTACCAATCGTGAACGGATTATGTTTTTCACGTCAATTACATATATAAACAAACTGTTGCAAATGTATGGTTATATAATAATTGTTAAGTCGATAATTTAGAAATCAAGTTGCATTCACTGATCTACCAATCGGCTAGAGGTTCAAACATTCTAACTTTTATCAGTTTGCTTAGCGACTCATTTTGACACGCACCTTTTTAAATTAGCTTCAAATAATGTCAAATGTCAATAAAGCGCGCGAAGTTTAATCGACATACAAATATAGAACTTGACGAAGGAGGTTTAGTGTTGTGCTAATTATCACTATGAAGGTTTTATTTGCTTTGTTAATGGTGAGTCGAATTTGTTATGTAAAATAATTAAAACCTAAGGCCAAAACCAGGAAATGTAGTGTCATTTTCTCGGTTTAATATTAATAATTATAAGCCTTTATTTATCTTATTTACATACAATATAATTTTTTTATTATTATTCTATGATGCGGCCCCCGTCCGGGAGAAGGGCTTTTTTTTAAACTGCCTGTTGCATCTGTTATTTTTGTTTTACCGCAGACACTATCATTTTTCTGTTTGTCATTTAGTTTAGTTCCAATCGTTAGTTATGTTTAAATAATAAGTCACTATCTGTAGATTAGTTAATTTAAAATATCCTGTTTGATACGGACTTTTAATTTATTTATTAGTCCGTACTGACACGCCATCATACACATTACACCTGTGCAAAGTAAAAACCTCCAAATGCTGCGAAACGACTCGACAGATTGTTAGGAAATATAACGAATTTTTTGAAAGGTCGGATTTTTTTACCGCAAAGTTATAAGAGTGATCTAGAAATTTTAATATGTTTTAATGAGTAGATTAATTATGCTACTACCGAAGTAACGCAGCTACCGCGGAGAACGACCAAATAATAATTTTCATTTAAATCTATATATATAAAAGAAAGTCGTGTTTGTTACAACACTTATAACTCGAGAACGGCTGGACCGATTGCCATGGTTTTTGATTTGTTGGATTTGTTTCCGTCCCGAATAGCAGAATAAGCAAAACGAATAGAAGAATAAGTAAAATATCGGATAAGTTATCGAATAACAATAAATTAATTAATTAATTTTACGAATGCAAAAACCATATGGTGCCATCTGTTGACAAAACTACGCATCATTTTACGTCGAATTCGTGTCAGTTCAAGAAATTCCGATCTTGAGGTGAATGAGGAGATGCATGCTTTGATCCTGATCAAAAGATGTTGGATATCAGAAAGTGCTTAACATGCAGTATCGCCATATTGACGCTAGAGAGAAGATGCCTAATGGATAAAACTACCATTCTTCTTTCGCAATGGCAAGCAATAAAACATTTCTGTATTTGCAAAACGTTGTATTAATGTAATACTTAACATAAATGAAATCCTAAAATAAGTTAAATTAAAGTAACAACGATATTATAAGGTTGTAGGGCGGAACGAAGTTAGCCAGGTCAGCTAGTAAATAATAATTAGCGTTACGACACTATGGGACATACTTTTAGTGGGATAATGAGCACACGAGCAGGTTATGAATGAAACTGTGCTGCTTATCTACCGGCCCATAGACAGTTGATTACGGGCCCCAGTAATGTACTACAGGGCGTAGCCCTAGAGATTCGCAGTGCATTTTCCGTTTTATGTAAATAAATATACCTTTCGTCATACAGGGAATTGTAACATACTAGTTGTAATATTTTTAAATCGGTTATTACTTTTTATGACCACATACAAATCGTTGTGGATTCATTTAAGTATTTGTTAGATACGAGGCAACTGTATATGGAAAGGACCAAGGGGAAGAAGGAGAAGAGAACAGCCCATAAAAATGCGGATAGAAGAAATAAGCGGTAGCAGGAAACGAATGGAGAAAGAAGCCATGGCTACAGATTTGGAAAAAGCTGGAAAAGCCTGTGAAGGGGTTCCGATCAATGAAAGGATACATTAGAAGAAAACTAAGATTTTAGGATAACAAGAAAAAAATTATACAACAAATCTAAGCTATATATTCTTTTAACTCGTATTTCGTATTGATAGGAATTAAAGTTCTGATCAATACGACAAAATTTTCTTAATAAATGAAATGAATTTTTACGATGGGCGCGGACACCGTCACAAAAAACCGACACCCTGAAGTTAGCTAGTTACTGACGTTTTTTCTACAAACGTAGAATAAGGCGAAAGATAAAATTTTTGAAAAGATTTTTATCTTGTTACGCCAAAGAAGAATGACTTCTAAGGCGTGTACACACGTTTTTTTTCTTCATTTTACAATGTTCCCTAAACACCAGCCTTAAAGGCAAATGATATAGTAAGTATCCTGTCTTTTTAGGGGATGTCATTGACAACGCAGCGATACCATGGCGGCAGACGTGGTGCTTAATATTCCTCATCGTATAATTGTCGCCATTA
Source organism: Pieris melete (assembly GCA_963693345.1). Classification (NCBI taxonomy): domain Eukaryota; kingdom Metazoa; phylum Arthropoda; class Insecta; order Lepidoptera; family Pieridae; genus Pieris; species Pieris melete. Next base: position 453,125 of record CAVNZK010000300.1, on the reverse strand, counting down.
AAAAGTCTGCCACACAAGCAAATCATGTAGACATTTTTCTCGCCTGCTATTTGTAATAATTGGAAACAGTGGCGGATTTACATATTTTCAAGGTAAAGGCTGTGAAGTTTTTGCCGAAAGTTTGCTGAAAACTTTTCCAACAATTTCATTGAAATTGCACGAAAAATAATATCTCATTTTTGAGCACAACATTTTACACAAATCCAGTTCGCAGCCTCAAACCAGTAGTAGAAATGATATGTATGGGTTGATAGGGGGAAGATGGAAATACATTTTCTGCAATTTCATTAGTTCCACTCGTACAAAACTGAGGACGTAGAGGTCGTTTACTGGTTGGGAGCGGCGAATTATCTGTTTATTCTATAATATTGAAGTTTGCTACACTGAATGTACAATGTTAGAGGGTGTCATCGGCAAAATTTTTTTGAAGACTTCTAGCTAGAAGTTAAAGAATTTTGCCGACCGTAACAGTTACCCAACAATTCGATGACGTGTGTCAGGCACTGGAGGCTGATCACCTACTTGCTGATTAGATTTAAAAACGATCATGAAACAGATTCAGAAATCTGAGGCCCAAAGAGGTTGTAGTGCCACTGATTATTATAATTTTTTATTGGAAACTAGCTGGCCTGGCGAACATCGTACCGACTAATAGTCGATTTTTTATTTGTTTAAAATAATTATTCTGCTATTCGGGACTCCGGTCTAGCTAGTAAGATAAAAAAAGAAAATTGATAAGACAACAAATACATTATGTCAAAAAATAAAAATTTACTTTCCCGGATCCCCTCCACTAACACTTGACCTTTATGATATGGTATTAAAGTTCAAATTAACTTTTAAGTATTATTACGAATATTTTGTATGGGAATATTTTAGAGTGTTGTTTTTAGACTTTTTCACTCAAGTTTTTTTAATTTTAAAACCATCCTCGTACTTCAAAGTATATTATAAAAAAAAATCAGACAAATCGGTCAAGCCGTTTTCATGTTATGTCGTGACAACGGAAAACGGGTTTCATTTTTATATATATAGATTGAAGGGACTTTTATTATTGTTGTCATACATCTTCAATATATTGACTAATCTATTAAGGAAGGCTACATAATATAATACGCGTTACCGCTGACTCAGCCATTATATAAGCCTCAGCCTTGTCTAATTCAATCAATTACTTAGTTACACAATATAGCTTTTAGTTTATCTTTCTATCTTTAGAATATCTTAATTCTTGGAATTGGTTATTAATGACATACTTATTTTTCTTAATTCATTGCTTATAAATATGATGATGATGATATTGAACTTCCAATGGGGCATAGGGCAGGCCACGCCTTTTTCCCGAAGGGGCAGGGACCACGATTCTCCAGTAGCTAGATATTCACCATGTACATGTAGCTGGTCCCTTCTCTAGTACGTCTTGAGTTTGGTCCACCATGTACGAAGACACTTACTCAATCCGATTACCTTGACTATATATACAAGTAGCGGCACGAAACTCTAGCGCTGACCGTTATTGCGCAGAAGTATAAATAAGGTACCTGAGGGGGGCTAGCGGAATGAAGAGTTTCGATTGGCTCTCCAGTCGCATTCCGTCCCCCGCGCGACAGTACACATGCGCAGCAATCCCCTCCACGTATCGGCCAGCGCTAGACTTACGTGCCGCTGCCTATACCATAGTTAAAACAATAATTAAAAACAGATAGAAAAAAACTAGAACAGATTCAAAAAGTTTGACTGTGTGACTGCGATACTTATTCGTTGAGGAAAGCACCGGGTTACAGGTGCTATCTCCCAGGCGCCAATTAACATCTTTAATTAGCGCCTGTGCCCTTGAACCCCACGGCCCAAGAGTCTCTACTCCAAACGGAACAAAATCCAGCTTGGAAAATTTATTGCAGTTTAATTGTGATACTGAATAAGTTTCGCGTATTTTTACGCACACCGGTCCGTAATGAGCGTCCAAGTGCGGAAAAACTTGTATTTTGGAGTTACCACAATACAAGTTTCGCGTAATCTTTGAACATTTTACGAATGTACGTAACCTTTACGATTGACGTGAAGCGCACTCGAAAATGTGAAGTGGGAATTTAATTGCGTTTGACCTAGAATCATTTTTATAAACTAGTGGCTTGAGTGTGCGACACACAGTGGTGAGGTTCGAATCACGTGCATGGGAGGACATTTCCTGTTTTATTTCAAAATTAATCCACGTCTCTTACATACAGTTGAGAGAAATTACTTATCCTACTAATATTATAAACGCGAAAGTTTGTAAGTATAGATGGATGTTTGTTACTCTTTCACGTAAAAACTACTGAATGAATTTTAATGAAACTATACAATAATGTAGCTTAAACATCAGAATAACACATTATGATGGAAATGTATATCTTAAATAGTCCTACAAAAAAGCCCGCCTCAGCATATATGTATATCTTATGTGTAAGCCATTATAGCCAAAATAGTGAACCATAACTACAATAAAAATAGATAATTTATTTCAAAGTTTGGTGAAATAAAAGCCGCGAGGTGGTCAATCGCGTGAAGGGCAGCCCTGCGATTCTGTAACTCACTTTTCGAACTCACACAGCGGTTTTCGAATCGGCGGTCGCTCTTAAATCAGTCGGGAAGCACGTTAGTACTGTTGTGAGTTTCTAAATCGGATCGGTAATTAACGTTTGCCGGACCGGAGCAGTGGAGAAACGCCTTTTGATTTTTGAAAGGGTATTATTATTTATTTTCTCACAAAAACTTAAACTTAGGACATAAGCAAGTGACAGTTATATTCTTACTTCTGTTAATGGAAAAAGCTAGTCTGTGTGAGACTGATGCCTGTTATAGGTAAGAGTACCTGTGTTACAGGTCATCAGGCCTCCACCACTACGGATCGACAGAAGATCTTGTACAATACAATACATTACAATATTACAATACAATAATATTATATAGTATACTAGCTGATCCGGCCAACGTCGTTTTGCCATGTTTGTCATTTATAATAAAAAATAGGGCTTGATCGTAGAGGGATGAAAATAAGGGGTTGTATGTATTTTTCAATGCTGTATCATAAAAAAATAAATAATTTATCTATAAAATATTTAAAAAAATTTAGGGGACTACTCTTGACATTTAGGGGGATGAAAAATAGATGTTGGCCGATTCTCATAGATACCGGATAAGCACAAAAAATTTCATCAAAATCGGTCAAGCCGTTTCGGAGGAGTATGGCAACGAAAACTTTGACACGAGAATTTTATATATTAGATAATCGTAGGTAAAAATAATAGGTATCCCAAATCGTAGGTAGTAATAATAATAGTAGGTATAATCAATAATCAGTTTTTATTGTTGTTTTCGTGTGTTTATGTAAGCTTTTAAATAAATACACAAAATGCCTTTAGACAGTTGCACAACGAGTGACTTAAACAATTCGTTATGCAAATTCAAAAACAATGCGACCATCTGTAGGTGTGTGGACATAAAAAGCAAAATATTCGGCATTAACCTTTGACCTCAAGAAGCGATTTCATAATGTCATTGTAAAGTTAAAGATAATAATCCTATTTAAATATAATAAAGATTTTTCTTAATAATAAATAATGAATTACATTTTGATAAAACTTTTGAAATGTGAAACATACCTAATTTAAATCGAAATTATGTTTAGTTACCGTGATATTTGTTGACATACACATACAGAGCGTACCAGTTCCTAAAAGGCCAGCAACGCACTTGCAAACCTTCTGGCAGTGTCCACGGGGGCGGTTTGTCTCCTGTACTATAAAATACACATATTCCTTTCTCCTAAGCTAAAAGCTTGGGCCTATTTTCAAATATCGAATTGAACGAAACAGATTTAACTAATAATTATTTTGACGTCGGTTAAATTATACAGAAATATGCAAATATATATTTTTATTATCTATCTACGTATATTAAATTATTATCTTCAATCTGTACTTGTATTGTTAATAGATTGCTAAATTATTCAAGAATTATTGAATTGATAGCTAGCAATCCGGTTTCGATTTGGACAAATAAAAGACAATAGAGCGTTAGGGAATTTATGAATCGTACATTCGACTATATTTTCCTATGATAATAATAAAGCTCGTGAAAGAGACGAATGGAACATATATATATATATATTTAGTTACAATCTATGTTATCGGTTAGTTTATTGGTAATCATAACAATCAAACATACAGAATTCACAATTTTCTTAACCTACAGAGTTCCTAATAATAATGAAAAATTGCGCTGGTAGCATTTCCTCGGTGTAATACGATACTTATTCGTTGAGCGAGGAAAGTACCAGCTCTGGGGTCACCGGTGCTATCTACCAGGCGCCAACTTAAATCATTAATTAGCGCGTGTGCATTTGAACCCCACGACCCAAGAGTTTCTACTTCAAAGGGAACTAAATAGTAGTTGAATGAGTTCTTATATTTGTTCATTATTTTCCGCCTGCTCTGCCGCTGCCCTAGCTGATTTGCTCGTCCGAGGGAGGTGCGAGGGCAAACGAGTACACACAAGTAGCATCCCATACCAAAGCCCGTCTCATCTTCCAAGGGATAACGACATCCCATCCAGCCGCTTGCCATCGTCTCTTGCCATGCCTGTTGGCTCCTAAATGGCTGGATCATTGACGGAGGCAAGAGAGCAGCGTCAAATGTCGTTGAGCGATGCGTGGCGAGTGAACGATCAGTAATCTTTTGGCAATAGAGGCCATAGTGTCGAAGTTTACTTTCAAAGCCATAGGGAGTCGGGGACACTAATGGGGAGTTATCGGTTAGATTCAAATTACGTAAATGTATTTGGTTAGCGTTTTATTATTTGGTAACCGTTCTTTTAGCACACGGGCCAAAGCCAAGTGAGCACAGTTTTTTATGGATTACCTTGAAAAATCTTGATGTATTTAATATGACTGCTTTTTTAAGGAAATCAGATTGGTTAAATACATACAGTTATTACACACTAACCAACATTTGTAAACCTAAAGTCTAATTAGATCTGTACATCATTTGAGTGGAATCTTCAGTGCTGGTTTACTAAAAATTAACAATTACATACAGTAAATAATATGCACGTTGCTGTGGCTAAGGTTTTTGTTATATTACATAGTAGCAAACTATTCATGGGAAACGGTAGGAGAACACCACTCATGGGGACCACCATGCTTTTTGGTGGTTATGCCATTAAATTGTAGCTTATGTGAAACGTTGGTACTTTCAACACAGCGCCATCTGTTAGAATTGTGACTATCAAATAAAAACAAATATTTTTCAATAAAATTACATTGCGGGTATAAATTGAGATGTAAGCTATCCTATCTTTTAAGTTAGATCAAACTGCACACGGTGTTCAAATTTGATTGATATCGGTTCGGTAGTTCAGGAGTCCATTGCGGACAAACAACGTGACACGTAATTTATATATATTAAGATATTAAATTTAATGACAAAAAAAATCGGGTAAAAAGTTATTCACTTATTCAGGTTACAAGTCTTCACCGCGAATAATCTTTTTAAATTCGTAAATACTATTGTGAACAATATCAACATGAGAACACATAGAATTATAATACTTGCACATTCTAGCGAGCGGACCATTCTGGGATACATTTTTGTTACGTGTGGATATAATAAATCGTTGTGGGTTACGCACAGAACTCGTAGGTACCTTGATGTCAAGTTTATCCAAAAGATAGCTGTCAAGTGAGCCATTTGCTATTTTATGTAAAGTGCACAGGTTCATCTTCTCTTTTCAAGACTTACCATCTGAAAGTGGGTAAGACGCTGGTGATATTGTTTTATTATGCGCCTACAACCATACTTTGAGCATAAAGCTGTAACAAACAGCCTTTGTATGTCTAATCTATCTGTATGAATTTTGTATATCGGGGCCCATACAGCTAAACAGTACTCAACCATTCGGAGGTCTAATTTATTATTAACTCTTTGTATGTACTTTTGTATTTTTATAGACAATTTTTTTTGGACTTTGAATAAAATAACAGAGAAATGGGAATTTATTTAGTAGTTTCGAGTGCTTTTTAGTGTGTGATGTTGTCCCCTCAGACCTCTTGTTTTATCTAATAAATAATGTTAGTCGTTTGAAGATTACATATTTTATTTAAATTATTCATAGAATTTTATGTATTTCAGTTGACTATAGTGACGCAGTCGCAAGGAGAAGTGATAATACGAAACGATTTTGACACTCCAGGCGCAGATGGGTCCTACCGATGGGCGTTTCAGACAGGTAATAACCATTTTTTTACCGATTTTTATGGCACAAGCATTAAAAAATGGGTAATAGATCATAGAATATTTACAATTTTCACCGGTACTATCTACCAGGCGCCAACTTGTAACGTTAAACCATGTAACGTCACTCGATTTAACGTCAAACCTCGTAAAGCGTCGAAATCACTCTGCTTTATTTGGTTTAGCTTGTCTTCCATACAATGATAAACTCTTCATAGCATTACACCCACTGGCAGTAACGAGAAGTGACAACAATTAAATAACATACTACATACGACTGCCGGCATCATACGTACCGAACTTTCTAAGAAATCTGTTCTTTTGTTTACAAACTGGGATTTCTCGCACGTGATTTATCACGAAGATGCCTTAATATCGCAAAGTAATAAATAAAACAAGTAAAAAATACAACATAATTACTGGTGCAGGTGCAGCAAAAGACGTCGGGCGAAAATAACAGACTATACGCAATAGGGTTCAAATAAAAATTGTTTTTATGGATCATCTGAAATTATATTTTTTTCTAATACAAAATTTTCTTTCTGTTTAACGAAAAAAAAACGCTCAATAATAGCTCGCTAAATAGCTCTTTGTAACGTCAAAATATACACAGTCGCTTGAGTGTCGTTATATAGAGTTACCTTGTAGTTTGTACTTGCGTTACTATTACTATAGGCTGTTTAGACATATGGTATATTTAAGTAATAGAACAGGACCGGTTTTATAGATGTCCCTACTGAAGGCAAAATACCGAAGTGCAGAAGAATTGAGTAAGTCTCGGTATTCTGTAAAACTATTGTTATATAAATAAAAAGCAATACGGACTTGTAGTTTAATTAGTGGAACAACATGACACGATATTTTTTTTAAAGTATTAGTCATCTGGAAAGGTAGTGTTACCAACTGAATTAATATAACATTGTCTACAGACTATATCCAACAAAAACCAATACAGATTTTAATGATTCATTCCATAACTATATATAATGAGGTCATTTAACAACAAAACTTTGGCTTGAACTTGAACTTTCCTATTGACCTTCCAGATGGTGGAATATACCACGAGCAGCGAGGGTCTCTCCAGCCAGCTGTCTCCGGTGTACCAGCTCTAGTTGTTGAAGGACAGTACCAGTACACCGCTCCAGATGGACAGGTTATTTACAATCCGATTTCAGACTGATCCGATTCTACGATTCGTATAGTTTACGACACGTATTTTTAAGTACCACATACCCACATGAAATAGAGATAGAAGGCACTTTTGAAAGTCAAAATTACAAGTTAGAAATATTTAAAAAAAAATGCCTAGTTGCCCCTTCCAAAAGGTAGTTTCATATGGAGAAAAATGGGTAAGAAACACCATATTCACTCTTAAAATAGTTTTTACAATATTTTGTATACATTGATTTGATAATTATATGTGAAGACCATGTATCTAGAATAAAAAAAACTACAATACTAAAATAAAATAAGCTCATAGTGATATGATTCGGACATTCAAAATTAGACTTCATAGTTCGCAATTTTTAATTTCACTCTTAGAGTAGTAGGAAATACCATCTCTCGTAGGTAATACTTGTGTGCTGTGAGTAGCGACCCCATCTTTATAAGGCTACTGCGTAGCGCGCTAAAAACTTACGTTAAAGTTATTTCCATCGCTAAGGATATATAAAACTTCTCGACACTGGGGCCTTAAGCCAATCAGTCAGTGCTTATTGATCGAGGATCCTCTCTTTAGGTCGGAAGAAGATCAGCACCTATCCTTCCGACAAATACGTATTGGATTTGATATAATAGTGATATGAGAGTATACAGCATAAATAACCCTTAAAAAACCCCAGAACCACCCTAAATTTGGGAGAAAATCCCCCAAGTTGGCGTCACTGGTGCGTGTTAATTCCTTATAGAATAAGTCGAGTACTCTCCAAATTAAAGATTTACAATTTTTATTTTACAGCTGATTCACGTATTCTACCGAGCAGATGAAAATGGATTCCAGCCAAAACTTATTAAGCAATAATAGATGACCGCCATTTTTTACATCTGTGTAGTGTCAAGTTCAGTATTCAGATTGTCGTTTATGTCAAATATCAAAATGAAAGAAAGTTTTCTTATAAACCGGTTCATTATTATTTTGAAATGTGATAATTACGACCTGTATAAAGGTAATAAAAAGTACATTAAATAAAAGTAATAAAAAAATATACCTTCCAAAAGTATTTACAAAGACTACTTACCGAATGTTAATCTTGAAACAGCCTTGCGATTCTGTAACTCACTTTTCGAACTCACACAGCGGTTTTCACAGCGGCGGTCGCGCTCAAATCAGTCGTAAAGCAGTCATTTTACGATTTGGCATTCTGATAAACAATCAACTACATGGAGGAACCTTATTTGGAATATGCATCTATTATACGAGTATGTATTTGTATGACTTAGTTTTCAGGAAATTTGTGAAAATATTAGTTGCGAAATGTAGCATATGTGGCTGACAGACTAAATTTAAAAATATACTCTTTATAATTTTAATATTGTCAAATTTCAACTAAAGACATAAAACCGATCATCATTTTGGTAAACAGTCAAAAATACTGTTTTAAATCGCAATCAAGTGGATTGCTTATCTTTAAAAAAAATTTATATAACTGGGAGCAAACGGGCAGGAGCTCATCTGATGTTAAGTGCTACCGCTGCTTATGGACAAATATGAGAGACATAGCCAGAGGACTCGCAAGTACGATTCTGGCCTTTTAAGAATTAGTACGCTCTTTTCTTGAACGTCCTAAGTAACGAATGTAACAGACGAAAGAATTTAGTACCTACGTTATTTACATTAATTGAATTATAGGAATTAAGTGAATATTATTTTGTTGAAATTGTATGGGAAAGTTATATTTCCGCTTGTGACGTCACTATTTCCATACAAATTGGATGGATGAGCGGGTCACGCCTGACACTATTTTTTTTGAAACCCAGTACAAAAATAGCTATATTGTTAAAATAAAACTATATTAAGCATAGCTATAGTATTATTTCGTGTAATATCACTTAAGTAAAAAACTAAAATCGAAAAAGTGTATTATTTACCCCATTATTTATATATATATTATGTAATCCCATTCCTACCTTAAATTAGGTTTTAACCTAATCAGCTACTTTTTAAGAGGTTTTAATATAACATATATACCGTATAACGGTGGTAAAATTTGGCGACACGAACTGTCATTTTCATACAACATCAGTTAACCTCCTGAATGCTAGGACTGTGTCTGGGTTTTAACTTTTAAGATAATAAAAAATCACTTACAATAAAATACGTGTATTGTAGCGACACCTACAATCCGAGACTACAATCACTGCGATGACGTAATGCGTTGAAACGCTCTAACGAAATTTCGGCCGACAAGGCTATAATATAATATATAACTTCCCGAGTCCCGACATCAGTCAATATAGCAACCCGTCACTCGTCAGTGGTTAAGACTTAAGACGCGATACCGCCGCGCCGCCTCTATACACACACTGCCAGAAGGCTCGCTGTTACCTTAATGGCCTTTACAGCTCAGCTCAGGCCAACAGGCCGGAATGGGCGATTTTCCCACAACTAGCGCAAGGGCGTCTCCTGCTTTCCCCAGTGAAGGTGGCTTTTTACCCTTATCTGTTTTTGGCTTATTATTTGACGCGTGGGCGGCTTTTAATTTGTCATTGACTTTTGAGATTGGATCATCCGGATCCGGTAGGACGTGTCGGGGCCTCCTACGGGGCTTTTTTTGGGAAATGGTGCCAGAAGACTCGTTAGTTGCCGGCCTTTTCAATTATATATTATATATTTATAAAAAGACGATACTTATTAATTGTAATCTTTATATAGATAATTGAATAAATTACATTTTGTATACTTAAATCTTCTTAAAAAAAAAAAATTTTTTTATTAAATCTTATAGCTTTTATGTAAATAATGCACGAAGCACAGAATACTTTATAAATGAATTACAGTTAAATTCTAGTCTAGACAATGTAAATCTTTTTGATTTATTAGGAAACACAACAACGGTTACAGTGGTACAAATAAACATGGAATAAAATGTTATACCAAGAATAAGCAAAATAACATCTAATAAACCCGGAATAACTTAATCCTAGTATAACGTCGGCGTAACTGTTCAGCCGCCAACCTAGTATAAGTCTGACATAAACTCAACCATAACTCACAGATTTTTAATGAAAGTTGTTTTAACGATCTTTTGAGAGGGAACAAGTTCATGGTAGGTTATATGAAGACTCTAGCTATGCTTACACTCCTTATTTATTTACACCAGTACTAAATCCAACCACTCGTAAAGAAGAAGCATACAATTATGCCCACATTAAAACTCGCAATAGTGTAGAAAGATGTTTTGGTGTTTGGAACAACCGATTTAGATATTTATTGTCAGGCGATTCAGAACATCTCCAGCAAACACCAAGATGTATATAGTAGCTTTGGCAGTCTTGCACAATATAGCCATTGAATTGAAAGAGGAACCTTTCTTTGATGATGATGATGAGACCCTGCCTCCACCACCAACAGCACCCTCATCTCAAAACACATTGTTTTCCTGCTGCGTGGAGCAGCAGTGAGAGGCATATTTATTAAAGAAAACATTTAAGTTTGATAGTTTTTAAACTATTATTTTAACATATAAATCATTTTTTATACATAGTTGTATTTATTTTTGAAATATTTTTATTAGATTATTCTGACTGACTTCTAAAGTCTTCACTAGAATGTCTGTCTGTAATTATAAATTTATTTTTACATAGCTGTGTATCTAGGCCATACACTTAATTATTTGTAAGTAACACAAGGTTGAAGGCGCTCATTTTCAAGATTTAGGTTTTTTAACAATCAAGTTATTTAAACAAATACAACATTTTTATTACATTATTCTATTTATTTATAAGTGACTACTAAAGTCTTCACTAGAATGTCTGTCTGTAATTTTAAATTTATATTATATTAGTTTTGATTATGAAGGTCCTCATTTTTCATTATCTGCATATGAGGCTTCCCCGAAACTAAATCTAGCTTTAATTGCTTTCTATAACAAATATGAGAATATTAATTTAAGATCTTTCCATGCACAACTGAACAACAATTAAACAAGTTTTTTCAGATACAGATACTTGTTAAAATGTGTTTTACTTCTCTGTTATTTCGCTCCAAGCCTGCATTTTTCCCTTATTGTGTTCGTACTTATAACTTTATTTTCAATTATGGATAGATTGGGTCGTAATATATTTCTAAAAAGTTGCTGTAATCGAACACAAGAAACAAATTAAAATACAACAAAAGCAATGAATGTTGTTTACTCGACATTCATAATTCTACATACCTTTTCTTCTTTCTCCCAATTAATTCAGCGTTCTCTTTTATTATTTAGCATTTTAAAATCTTTTAAAAACTGGTTATGATAAACAAAATAAACAACCTCGGATTAAAATAACCGCGAATGAAAACGTCAAACTGACAGCAACACGGTTATCATAGACAAGTTTCTGTTTTCTTCTTAATTTAATCAATGAATTGCGACGTTGCCGTCTTGTGCGTATGGCATAACGGGGGAATAGTAAAAAATTATGATCTCCTTATTCTTAGCTTATTCTAAGTATAACTATTCCTATTTCCTAGTATAAGGTTCGAATAAGTATGTTTATATTTGTACCACTGTTAGTTGTCAATATACAAATAACACAAGTACCGAAAATATTAATTCAAAACCACAAAATTAATAAATATTCATAAAAACATATTAAAAAAAAGCAAGTATATGCATACACTGTTTAATGGCACCAAAGAAAAAAACAATTAAAACTTATTATAAACTTCTTTTACTATTAAATCGCCAACATGTAGTCTGTGGTCAATCTTCTTGTCCTTGGCCTTCAAAACTCTACCGGCCAATGACACGTCACTTCTCTGACAATTACTATAGCCTGCGCATGGGTGAAAAGAAAAAAAAATCACAGTCAAATTACTAAAATGGCTTAATGGCTTCCTAAAATTTCAATTGTGGTTCTTAAGTTTTATTTGTTTTCACATATTAAGTTGTTAACATTTTCTATCTATTTAGCCAATTTAACTGTTGGTGTCTAGTGTCTACTTAGGTTGGGAGAAACTGAGGTTTTATCAATTTTGTTTCGTATTTTTCGTAGAAAAAATGGTTCAACTTGAAACGTTATTTGATATTTTAAGTAATATGGATGAGTCCAATTTAAACAAAAGTAATTGTGTTTAATAAAAAAATCTTCTAACCTATATAAGGTTAAAACAAGTAGATTTATATTGTTGTTGTTAAAAGAAAATAATTGAATGTGATGGTTTACATACCTTGCTATTATCCAATTTAATTACTATTTGTCTAAAGATGATTTTACAATCTCCACCATTATTTGTTGTTCTGTTATCCTCCACTCCAACACTCTAAACTTCAAGCTACATTCTTGATTTAAGATCAAAGGGTAAAGATCAGTATATTTTTGTCTTCTTTTTTCCCTCACTGGTAATCTTTCTGTTGGTAATATTCATTTCCAGTCTTTTTGTAGAAAATAAGGGTCCTTTTTTATTTTTATAACAACAAAAGGCTCTTTTTTCCTTGCAGCTTTAAGTACTTCATCCCAATCATCAGGGACAAATATATTTTTAAATAGTTTCCTTTTCTTCTCAATCAACACAACATCTTGGTTGCAAGCTAAGTAAGAATGACCACTAAGAAAGAACTTGTGGTCAATGCTTTCAACTATAATGTCTGGGTGAGGTGGTGTAATATACTGACACAAAACTGCCATTTTTATGTTTCGGTTTTGCCCACCACATTGATCAGAGTAAAGAATAAGTTTTTTGGTAGTCACATTTTCTTTAATATATCTCAGCAAACAAGATTCTATCTCTTGGGGACCTCTGGATGCAATTGTTTCATCCCATAAACACATAGTGACTTTATCAGTAGCAGCATCATGGATTCCAAGACAATAAGTCCACAGTTGTCTCTTGTATAACAGATGCCTGTTGAAATTATAGGCGTACTAGGTAATGTTTTCATCAAATCGAATACTAATACTGTGGTGTTACCATTTACTTTAGCCTCTTCTTTATCTTTATTATAGTTATATATATTTATTTATATTTTACCAAACATGTCATAAGATTGTAGGTGGTGGTGTAGCACTTTTGTTATGTTTATATTCAAATCTGGAGGCAAAAATAGTCTATCTGAACTTTTATGTAAAGTGTAATGGGATTCGTATATTGGAAATTTTTCTATGAATACATTTTGAACTTGATCATCACTTGAGTCGACTATTAACAAAGGCGGCCATCTCACTTTTGACACATTTATGGCAAACTCGGAAAAATGTGTATTGCAATACCATAGAGTGTTATATGAATGAAAAATTATTATGTTTTACAATATATGGCAATACTAGTGTACTAGTAGTTGCGAAAAGGTACTAGTTTAGCGAAAGATTACTAATATTTATTTCAGATAGCCGGATTTGATAGTGAATCTCATAGAATGCCAATTTTGTTACCAACTATGTGACCTCATGGCCGGCCTTGATTCTAATCATTTACAAATAGCCATTTTTGATTCTTAACAGATTTAGGGTTGGCAAAAATAGAAAAGCCCTGTTATTTTATTTATTTCTATTTCTCATCGAGTTCTAAACATTTTGAACATACGTCAGTTTTCGGAGTACCAAATCCAAGATTATAGTGAGTGTTGAAGATTCGGCGAAAATAGGAACCTTTCACATTGTGTGGGCGTCATCACTCTCCATAAAATTTTTATAAAGTTTTTAAATAGTTAATTCCGATGGCAGGTACCTTCTTTCTGCTGTTTCAGTCTTTCGGCAATAGTGACTTTCTACTCATTTTAATTTTTGGATAAAGTTATGAACTGACTGTTTCTACGCAGCATATTTTCTTTCTTTATGATTGCCTCCTCTTTTTTCGGTAATTGATACGTCTCCAGCGTAATAAAATCGATTCATAATATATGCGATTATGTTTTGTTACTACAAAAATTTTCATGAAAAAGTTTTTGCAAATTGGTAGTTTTTTCGTGTTAATGTAGACGCAGTACTTAATCGTCGTCTGCTTCCTTCTTTTATACATCGCATTTATTTTAGCTGGTACAATAGAACAAAATTTTCAAATCATTGCATGTTGAGCTTTTTTATTTTGGTGTGCGTAAAATTTTCAAATATTCCAAGTTTATAGAATTTTTGAAATAACTCTTTGTTGAGAAGGACTTATTTTGATGTGGCATTTTTCTACACAGGGACATAGTTGATCGACATCGATTTGTTTTTGGGGTATAGTTTTGCCTTTAGTATTTATGTATTGTTTACCTTTAGCTCTGTTATCCTTCCGTACATTTTTCTTCCATTTCTTTGGTTCACGTTTGCGTTTTCTAGTCTTCTTCTGAGGTTCAACTTCTTGTGCATTTTCTAATACTGGAGGTATGTTTTCGTCACCAAGAATCTCAGTTAATTCTATTAAGGATGGCGATGAGCTTTTTGACGGTAAATACTGGAACCCGAATCTTGGAATGGCTCGTCACTATCGTGAAACAAATCTACGAAAAAGAAGATTTAAATGAAATGGGACGAATTATTTAAAAAAAAACAATATTCCATTGATTTAGTTTAACTATTGAATTAAGTACCTTCAATTTTTTTCTCTACACTAAGATTTGTTTCTTGTATAAGGCTGCTACTCGGTTCCCCTCTGTCCATGTTCACTTTTTAACAAATAAATAAATCTACAACAGTCGAAATCGTAAAAGTAAGTTGATAAATATTGTCTAACCAAGTAACGCGCCTTATCGTCCTCGTTTTGACAATCAACTGACATTGACCTAAGTTGTCAAATTGAGATAACTTTTTCTGATGTTGCCAGTGCTATAGTGGCCTAACCCTCATAGGCCACTGTGGCACTTTGATTTTAGTCGATTTGATTATAAGCCGAAATGTATTTGTACCGCCATCTATTGTCGCGATCATGTAAACCAGTTTAGGCCACTCTGGTTTTGTAAATTAATATTTTTAAATTATGAAAATGTAATTAAGTCAAAAGTCGCTAAAATGCAGTTAGGCCACTCTGGTTCTAGCAGGCCCATATTTAGTTTAAACTTACAGTTTCCTAAACTTGTTAACTGCTAAATCTCAGTATTCACAAATGTACACACCGGATTCATAACCACTACAAGCACCGTGAACCAACAATTCGCACACGAAGCACTGTACTTCACCCCGCTTATCCTCGCTATAATTTCCATTACAGAAAAAACACTCGGCGTCTTCGTCAGTAGGGATCGCAGTCTCATCTCTAGTTGCTATATCAGTCAGTGTTATTTCCAGATGTAGCCCTAGAAATTGGATCTGATGAGTCACTGTCTGTCATATTTATTTTCTTGGTTTTCTTTGTGGTTTTTTTCTTGCCTTGTCCCTTATTATTTTTCTTTGTTTTGTTTTCTTTATTAGACTTTTTGAGTTGTGCATTCTCAAGCTCTTTTTTATTAGACTTGAGAATGCACAATTGCTGAAATTATTGCTGATCTTGCTGGCTTACGGCGTCTATTGTTAGTTGTCTTTTTTGATGTAGGCACTGGAGAAATATGAGAGGGAGTAACAAGGGTGTGAAAATCTATGCTACCAGATGGCCCAGGTGCTGGGTCAACATAATTCTCTAATTGCAAAGAAACAACAGTGGGGTGTAGTTGTAAAATCTGCAGCAGCAGCCATGTAATCGGCTTGAGTAAATATATTTCGATTAAATGGAAATATGCCACCTTTGAAACCATTAGCAGCGATTTTGGCACTTGATGTAGGCTTACCCAAATAACTCAACGACGTCGTACTGTGTTATAGGGCCTATTATTTTCTCTGAGAAACACCCGATTTTCCTCACTGTAGAACGATTTTAAGGGTCCCATGAAAGTACGGTCCAGCGGTTGAATCTTATGCGTGCAATGAGGTGGTAATGAGAGGATCGTCACATAATGCTGTTTTGCTAGATCTATTAACTCTATGTTCTTGGTGTGACTGTCATGGCCATCGAGAATCAAGGGCACTGGGGACGCTTCTGTTGGTTTCACGTATTCTATGAAGTGTTGAAAGCATTCTGTAAAGAGATGTGTTTGAATCAATCCCGATGGATGTACTTTTTCTATAGAACCAACTGGACCTCCTCTCATTAAAGCATTCGACATATTTTTACATAGAAAAATTATCAATATTCTTGCTGGGCTCATACAAATAACAATAGTTATTAAGGACCCCCTCTCGGCGGACGTCATTGCTCCAATTTGTTTCTTTCCTTTTCGCGCTATAATTTTTGGGATTTCACTCTGGACTATGGATAAACCACTCTCATCAACAAAGTAGTCTTTCAGTGGAGTGACGAGCTTCAGAAGTCTTTCTATCGCAGGAAACAGACTAAGCCATGTAGTTTTGGAATGATATTGAAGTTTGTATTCGACATCAGCTGTCTCACAGAACTGTGAAGGATTCGGTTCGAACTGTGTATATAGAAAAATAATTGTTAATTTTTAAGGCGATAGTCTCAGCGTCCACTGGCAGTAAGTAACATCCATGTTGAATGGCGTGGTTACTAACGTGTGCAGAGCAACCAACACCAACCAGGTTAGGTTAGGTTAGCTTGTTGAAACATTGTTGACTCCTTGTCGTTCTATTCCCCCAAAGTTTGTATTGCAGCTATCTCCTCCAAACGCTACACACTTAGACAAAAGATCATGTTTTCGAAGTTGGTCTATGATTAATTGAGAAATAGTCTCGGACGGTTCATTTACCGTGGTCTCTACTTCGAGGAGTTTTATAGTGATTCCTTAATTTTTTACATCGAAATTTTGAACTACCAAAGGAAATAGTTTGACACTGCCATGGTTGCTAGCATCAGTAGCGCGCTTATAAACGGAATGTTTTGTAAGTCATTTTTAGTTCGGCGATCGACAAAGGACTTAAAACTCCTGTAGCTATTGCTGCAGCTTTAGTACGATTATAAGAATGTTTTTTAGCTATTTCTGACCCCGAAAATATTTCGTGATTGAGAGCGCAAGTACAATCCAGAGAATTGAAAGACATGTGATGGTTGACTGTATGATAAACGAGTGCACCTTTAGCTGCTCGAACCCAAAAGTCTTCCGGGTTTTATGTTACAAAATATGTTGATTTTTTCCTGCTTGATTGTTTATATTAGTTTTATGGTTCTGTGTGTTCACATGTTCATTTATGTCAGAAACGCCTTTGTTTGCCATCGAAATATTTGTTGAACAAATTGTACAGAAAGCCTCCCTGTCATACATATTTTTTTTTAACATTGGAAATTTATTTTGCAAATCGCTGTTGAACAGGCATTTCCGTTTAGGCATAGTAGTTAATTCGTAGCAGTCTACCTATCTGAAAAGGATTAAAACTTTAAAGTAGTGGTCTCTCTCCGCGCCTCCGGCTACGTTATATACACTTTAGGGGTAAGACAGACAAGACCACGTGGATAGTAGGGTGCTCTGATTCGGTTTTGGCCAGTTTTCGAATATAAATAATTATATGAAGCTGTGATAGTGATAGTAAGCTTACAGGAGTACGTAAAACGATCTCGACTGCAAGGGCAACAAACGAACCTAAAACTTAACTAATATAAAAACTAAAATTTAACATTTGCTTGGTAATAATGGTATGATCGACTATAAGTTTTGATCTTGGCCAATCTCACTAACTAGTGTATTCTAGAAATAAGAATGATATTTGGTGATATTATTAAGATACATAAATAAAACTAGAGGTTAAGGTTTGTTTATTTATTTTATTGCCTCAATTAATTTAATAAATGGATCTTTTTTATTTTTGATCACGTCTCTTCGCGACAAATACTCCACAATCACATCTCCAAAGTTTTGAGGATGATTGTAATTGTCTTTGTAAAAAATCTTTTTACTACACGCCATTGGGACTCAATGCCCTGAATGTGAGTCCCATCTGATGCAACAAATTGGTTATCCGGGTCACTGTGGTTAACCTTCTTATGGTTATACCCGCGTTCTGCCAGGCAATCATAAGCACGCCAGCAAACTGTATGGATGAAATAAATGCATTTTAGGCTCTTATTACTTTATTAAACAATAAAGATATATTCATATTATTAAGGTTTAGTTATCCTCATACCATCTCTTTGAAGCAATTTTTTCGAACATTTTCTTTTCAATATCAAAATTAAAACATGTTTGATCTTCTGCTCTTACAACACGTTTAGTGTGAAGAAGCCCTACTATAGATTCTGTGGATAATTTATTGCGGGTTTTGGTTTTCATTAGATTTATTGAAGAGAAAATTCTTTCTACATTGGCAGAAGAGTGGGGCAATGATAATATTTTGAAGACGAAGGAACAGATGTTTTCAAATATGAGCGTACCATCGCCATATTTCATGTTGTTAACGCTATCCCAAAATTCCTTAGTTTTGTCAGAAAACAACGCAATTTCTTTCATATTGCGAAGCAAGCGCCATTCTGTATCTATGCATTGGTAATTATTAGTGTCCATTAAATTTGGGAACTGCCTACATAATGGAGCTATAGATGGCAGTTCGAATTTTTTTAAAGACATTTTTTTCGTTTTCAATAGGAATTTCGCCATTTCCACAAGTCCAATACGTATTGCAGACTTAAATGATTGGGTTGGTGATGACACTACAGGTCCGGTCAACCACATCAGTGCGTAGGCGTCCTCGCACCAAATTTTCAGGACACCATCTGAGAAATGGGCTTTACCCCGGAACCTAATGTCATTGGGTTCTGTTGTAAGAATAGCTGCAAAATCCGCCATTAGCTCGTCATGCAGCTTAGTAGCGGCATGCAGTTTTGTAAGCTGCCGCCGCTTCCGCGTAGCTGGCTCTGGCCGTACACGTTTCTGGCCCTTCTCGTGTTCATTGTTTTTTGGGATTGTTGCTGTTAGCGGGTGCCTCACCTTCAGACGCAGACAATAATGTTGCATCATACAGAGTGGCCTCCTTTGGCTCAACCGACGCAGTTAACCTGGCCGCGACGGAGGACGCTTCCCTGTGCAGTGGTTTTGTGGGTTCTGTCGGATTGGGTACGGTCCTATGTGCAGCCCGGTTTGGCTCATCCCCAGTCGATTCCCTTTCCTTCAGTTCTCTGGACATGGCGCATGCGCCGGCATGGGCGCATCCTTGTGAGAGACAGGGGCATCAAAGTGTCGTGTCACTGGCGCCTTGCACCGTGACCCGTCCTGAGACGCAACCCTTTTTATTTTGATAGTTTCCACATCCATAGATGTGGCCTTGTTTTTGTTGTATTTGTTTAGTTGTAAAGCCTCTTTATCCATGAGGTGTTATGGTAATAAATTCGCCGTCAGAGCTCTCCAGAAAAGCATAGGCCATATCCTCCCCTTTTTTTTTGTACTGCTTGCTTCGCAGCTTGTCGTATTAGATGTTGTTAGATTGGCATAACTAGCAGAGAGTTGTGCTCGTCATATGTGTTTAAGTATACCTTATCCTTATTCTTCGTTATTTCTTTATTATTTTTCAGTATTTGCGATCTTAATGAAACTAATAGTCATCGAAGCTCCTGATTATTGGTTCATGTCCCACACTACCATCATCATCCGGATCGACCACTGTAGAGGCACTAGATAAGGAAGTTATAGTTGATGGCTCACGAAAGGTGCTAAAATCACTTCCGCTCGCAATAGAGTTACTAGACACCTCGAAACTTGAGGAGACATCTGGGGGGTTATCGAACGTAACGTCCATAGTGAGCATCGCGAGTTCGTCCGCAGAGAAGGAAGACCTGCGAGAAACTGGAACGGCAGCGGGAGAAGAAGGCCCGGCCTGGCCTTCTGATGTGATGGTGTCCTCGTCATCCGAGACAGAGGGTGATAATTGCGCGTGCTTGCTCTGTTTGAAGATCATATTCTCGCCATAATACTCGTCTACGTACTGGGAGTCCAAAATGTTCCAACGTTCAGCCAGATCAACCTCATCTTCGCTAAGTTCATACTAATGTTTGTCATGATCAATGGTATATTTAAGAGCCTCTCACTTCTTTTCATCATCATAATTGAGAAAAGCTCTATACGTAGTATCTGTGTAAGCTTGAGTATCGGGAGTGGCGGCGCGCAGAAAACAATGCTTCACAATGAAGGTCTGGGCGCACACGTTGTCATGATCTCTTGCGTGGTGATAAGCGCCAAGTATCTCTGCACTCAAACGCCCCTGAAAAATCAGCAGAGCAAAATGTGCGACAGTAGTATTCAAGCCGGAAGACACAGACAGCAATCCCACCAGCTCATGACGGACTCAACAACCTGGCTCATGACGGATATAAGGGACGCGCCGATATTCACTCGTCGCTTACGTAAGCATGAGGAAAAAGCTCGACGGCATTGTTTCCAGTTCCGAGCCCGCAGAACACAACCATGTAAATCGAGCATGGATAGCAAGGTTGCAGTCTGCCGCCCAGTCATGTAGAAGGTCCTAGGAGCTTCACCTTCCACCAGCTTAACCTTCACGGGCAAACTAGTGTTGGCATAAGGTGAAGTAAGGAAGGAATGTTGCCCGAACGTCCGCAGGAATCCGGGCTCCCGAAGAACTCTGGAATCACTGTCTCCACAGGTTCCTATTTTCACCGACGTTCGCATTTTGGGGTAATACAATATACTCTGAGAACGAGTCAGCGATATTAAAGAAGTACTCGAAAGCTACGTCTGCCCTTAATTCTCTGAGGTATTTAGAAACGCAGTCCTGGCAGGTTCCCTGGAGCAGCCAAGCCTTGATCATCGTCGCACTCGCCCGCATACGATCATAATCATGTTCTTTAACTAAACTCGCGCACCAACACACGCAATAAATCAAGGTTCTTAGTCCAATTCCAGCTGTGACTCGACGTCTCACCCGCTCCAGCAGTAGCTTTAAAAACCACTGCCCCAACGTTCTGGGCGCATACGTACCCGCCAACTATCTTGAAGCCCACTCCCATAAGGGGAACTTCAAGTTCCTGATTTAGAATTGTGGAGAGCGTTCTGAATGGAGGAGAGAACGCGGGAATCCACCGGTCTTTCACATCCTCTATTCGGTTAATTTTATCCAGGAGCTGAGAGACTAATGTGTATTCCGTCAAATATTGCTCTAGGCCCTTGTCTTCCATGTGCTTGAGCATAAGATCAGTGATAGTAACAGAATGATTGTCCCGTAGGACAAAGGTGTAAATCTAAATCAGAAACATATGATGTCTACATTTCCTAAGTTTCTTTGCAGGTCTGTGATGGCTACATTAATAAAATCTTGTTTGTTAAGCAACCCTGCTATATTTTGATGGACGAGTCTTAATTTATATATAATATATTTATAAAGACTCGTTATATAATTCAAAAGTGATATGAGCTCTTCCACTGTTATTGTTGTTGTCGATACACTCCTTATATTTGTTATATAAGCGATTAAATTTCCATTTAACCTGATCTGCTGTTACCTGAACAACCGTAAATTAATGCTTATATTTTTAATGAAGATTTCTAATCAGCACACTATCAAGAGTTTAATACACCTTCAGCATTAATGATATGTATTTTTACCTGTATATACGTACATAAATCTTTTAACCCTTCTGATATTTTCTTCCACACCCTTGATTTCTTGCCGACAGCCATAAACGACTGTACATTTGCTTCGTATAAGCTAAGCTTTGCCATCGTGGATTACTTTGTCCGCACAGCATCTGAAATATTAAGAAACACAACATACAATTATAATTTTATTAAATCTTCAAAATATAATTAACATTCTATAAACTACAGTTAAAAAAAATGAAAAAATTAATTAAATTCTTACTTTTCTTAGGATTAAAATTTTCAGGCTGACATAAGTCATCATCACTTTCAATATATCCAGTATCACCTAAAATTGACAAAAAAAACTCTTAGTTCTAATCAGTTGATAATATTTTTAATTTCTTGCTAAGAAAATTGGACATTTTCAAACATTGAAAAGTTATTTAAAACAGAAACATTATTTATTACGTAACTGTTTGAAAAATAGTAATCAATTAGTGAAAGCCATTTTATATATTGTAAAACATTAAATTTTATTTAAATAAGAACTATTTGTACCTGATAATAACGAATTAAGAACTTCAGACTCTTCGTAGTTATGCACTTGGCCATGATGGTTTTCTTTATTTTTAATAAGTATAATCCTGTAAAATAAATTTGATTACAGATCCGAATTTAAAATTAAATTGTATTCATATTTTAAATGTGGAATATAAAAAAAAGTAATTATTTATACCTTCATCCATACTTATATTTATTTTTTTAGCAGTTTTTTTTTTTTTTTGTGGTAATTATAATGATACTACATTCATTTATTTACACAAATACAGTAATTATAATTTTCTTAACCTATAAAGTAATAATAAAAATAATTAAAAATAAATAAAATGAAAATTAAAACAAATTTAAAAAGTTTGGCCCCTGTGGCAGTGTACCTTTAACGCTGGCAGCATTTCCTCGCTGTATTGCGAGACTTATTCTTTGAGCCAGGAAAGTGCCAGCTCTGCGGTCACCGGTACTATCTACCAGGCGCCAACTTAAATCTTTAATAAGCGCCTGTGCACTTGAACCCCACGGCCCAAGAGTCTCTACTCCAAAGGGAACAAAATTGAAGTTGGAGGAAAGACTCTTATATTTGTGCCGTTTGTTATTTTCTGCCTGCTCTGCGGCCGCGCCAGCTTTTTGGCTTGTCCGATGAGACGGGGCAAAGGTGTCTACACAGGTAGCATCCCATACTAAAGCCCGTCCCATTTTCCAAGGGATCAAAGATCTTCCATCTGGCCGCTTGCCATCGTCTCTTGCGATGCCTGTTGGCTCCAAAATTGCTGGAACATTGGCGGAGGCAAGAGAGCGGCGTATAATGTCGTTTAGCGCGGCATGGCGAGAAAAACGACCTGCACTCTTTTGGCAGTGTAGGCCATGGTGTCCAAGGCTACTTACTTCAAAACCTCAGGGACACTTATGGGGTACTCCTAAGCGGAGGCTGATGGCAGTTCGAAGTGATTCCGGGTCTAAAAGGGTGCCAGTGTTTGGCGAAGGATAAGCATTAAGCCAATGTCCAGCTTCCCTAGACCCCACAGCCATCAACCTTGCACGGTCTGTTATTGGAATGTGACCTAATAACTTTTTGAATTCACTTTTGCAAAGTGGATCATCCCAGCTCCTTTGAAAGTTGACGCCAGAAGGCAAACTCAAGCCTGGGTTGGATGCTATCCACACGTTTCTTGCATCTGTTAAATCCGCAATCTCGTAGCTTGTAGAATAAGATCTAAGGATTTTACCTACCAGACTGCTAGATTTGTGAGCAGATGAGAGAAACGCTGGAAGAGCTACACTTGTTATCTTGCGTACTCCTAATCCGCCAAAGCGAACAGGAAGCGATGCTTGATTCCAAGAAGGTGTATCAAAACGAACATTTAAAATAGATTCCAAAGAAGTTTTTAAAAGATTATCCAAATCACTTAAAAAAACTGAATGATTCCATAGAGGGCTACAGCGAAGTACGTAAGTTAATTTGGGAACAATAAGGCAGAATTTTAAAATGAACAAAGCTGAGTGTGCTGTAATATCCAGAAGACGGTGAGAAAGATCTTTAAATTTTGATATTGTCGAGTTAATGTATTCTTCAAAACCTTCTTTGAAAATCGGTGCTCCTAAGAGGTACAGCGATTTTTTATTTTTATATTTGGGGCTAAGGTATTAATTTTTTTTATTGTATGGTCGGTGTCCATATTCTCACCATGGAGATATAATTCACATTTATCAAAATTTAAAGTTAGACCCATTGAACTAAAATCTGATATTATCTTAGATAGATCTGAAAGTACTACATCTGCGTTACCTCCTAGAGTACCATCGTCAAGATACCAGACGTTAAAATTTGATTTTAAATTTTGTATGCAAGAATTTATTGCGAGACTAAAAATAGCCGGCCCAAGAGGATCACCTTGTTGACAACCAACTTCTGAAGAGAGTTCGTAACTCTTGTATGTTAATTTTGATGGCTCTGAGTAACACTGTAAAAGATAGTTATATATTTCTGGAATGTTTTCAAAAGACTTAGTCAGCAAGGTGTCCCTCCTGATTGAATTAAATGCATTCTTGACGTCAACTTTCAACAACACATCAAATTTTTCGTTAGAAAAAAGAGTGCGCAAAGCGTGTATAGCAGCTTCACAGCCGCCTTTAGTGCCAAAGCCAAGTTGTGTTGGTTCAAAAATTTTGTTCAATTTACTAATTATATGTTTTACTGCAATTTTCGAGGTTAATCTGCGAAAAGTGCTACCTACAGCAATTGGCCTCACCCCACCATCTTTTTTGGTAAGAGCCACCAAGTTTGCCCCATATAAAATAGGAGCAATAGCTTGGTTTATCTCCCCGCAAAGCATTTTATTAACGAGTTTTTTAGGAGCTTCTAAAAGCCGAGCACCTGTATCACCAACACTGAATGAAGTTAAATCTTTAAGATGTTGGGGTGACAGCCCATCCAAGCCTGCAGCTGATCCTGGTTTAAACGAATTTATAGCGTTAAGAATTTCATCCGTAGACTGAATTTGAAGGCAGGCCTGGACGTCTGTGGGAGGGTCTAAAAAAAAAGGTGTGTCTGGAGCACTGGGGTGCTTTGACGTAAGAGCTGCAAGTGTATCCGGGGTGTCAGGGGCCAGTACATCATTTGAGAAAAGAAGTCTGGCGGCCCCCTTTAGATCTCCATTGTTAATTTTTTGTTCAACTATTTTTGAGACAAATTTCGGTCTTTTTCGAAAGGTTCTAATAGCCGGAATCAAAAATGGATTTATACATGTGGGATCATTACAATTGTTTTTAAGTTTTTGAGTTAGCGAAAGGTTATCACTGGACTGTACATGCAAGAACGCAACTATAAGGAACAGTTCTCCCATGACTCTGTACTGTTTTCTGTTATGCATTGTGTAATATATGATTCTAATAAAGAGGCGATGGAGATCCGGGCACCTCGAGGTATGCGTTTAACAACTGGACATGTTTTTTTTAAATTCGAAAGTAAAGTTTGAAGTTTTATGTGGTCTGGTGTTGCTTGCCTATCGGTGCTGTTATTAAAAGAAAGTTGTGAATTTTGTATAGTGTCTCTGTGTATCTTTGTTTTGTGTATTTTTAAGCCCCGGATTGTATTAAATCTTTTTTTACATAGGTCACAGGTCAAATTTTCCATATGTACACTCCACTCCGCGGTTATGAAAAATACAAAATTAGTACTCTTAAAATAAGTCAACAAAAAAAAAAACTTAAATAACCTTAAATTAACTTGAATACATCACAATAATATATAAATATACAAAGAAAATATGAAAATAAAATAAACACTCAGGCATCAGCAGGAGCACAACACAAGCAAAAGCAGGAGCACAACACAAGAAGAAGCAGGAGCACAAGCAAAAGCATAAAGAGCACAAGCAAGAGCACTGAGAAAAAAGAGTTCAGATTTAGGAAGAAGCAAATTTCGTCTGACCACTATTAAATTGTCCGTTTCTTAGACTTTACGTAATTTAATGTTTTATTGATTTTGTTTATTTCCATTTTTTACGCATTAAATATCATCATTTTGCATCATATTCCATTTACTTTAATCAATTTTTATTTCTAAATTCTCATAAATCAGTTAGTTTAGCAGTTTGATATACTACGACGAAATATTTACTAACGATAATTTCGATCAATGCCAACTTAAAGAAAAAACACTAGTTAATTTTCTGTCACTGTGTTGGTATTGATTGCGAGCGTCACGCGAGAGCATTACTTTTGAGAGTGCTCAATTGTGCGAAGCGTTGCTGTAGTTGGAACATTTAACGTTGAGCATTATGCCGCATAATGCGCTCTAGTGCTGTGATTGGGAAACGCAAATAAAATAGAATATAGACAAGAACTTGTATAGGAAAATATATTATGTTTTCCTTACATATATAAGATATATTATTGAGGATTGTCAAAATATACCACAAATTGTTTCTCTGAAAGTACAGTTTTGTTTTATATATTTCAACAATTATTGTTTAAGTCTGACAATTATTCCTGAATCTCACCTGAAATACAAAGAAACGACAATCAAATTTATTAATTAAATCACCGAATTCCGCTAGAAATTGTTCACTCATAGCTGGTGACCCATAGGACGTATTTGATGCGTATTTTGCATAATTTTGGACGTTCTATAGATGGCTATTCATACGAGGATACTTCGACAGTAACGGGTTTCCAACCTGCTACAGATTAGGATTGTAATAGAGGAGGGAGAACAGCATTAACATTTCGACACAAACTTTCATACTATTTTGTAAATCCCGCTACCATGGTAAGATAGAAGTATATTATAAGTTTAACAAAATATTAATAAAATATTGCATTTTCGTACGTAATTGGTTTTTTCCTTCATTTGTCGTATCTTCTTTTTCTTTAAAACCCCAACATTTAATTTTCAAGTTGCGGTCAGAGTACTCTTACAACGCGTTGTTCCATAAATACAGCCGATTTTACAATTTCTCTGATAAATCTCTCAGTCTACATTTTGCTCTCAATACCACGTACATTCAACGCGGCAACTAAATGGCGACTAAGTAAGTGACGGTGCATAGTCAGTGTTGCCAGCTCGATTAAAGCAAATGTCGCTAGACCGAAGATTAAAAAGTCGCTAGATGATGAAAGTTTGTTTGGTATGAAGAAAAATAGAAGAAGATAGGACGATGACTTTCAGGGACTACATTTTTAATAAAGTAATGTCAAACATTATATTATTGATAATACGTATAAACATTTTATGTAATTAAAAAATCTGCAATAAGTAAAGAACTTTAATAAGAAAACCCTATGCTAAGCTAATTATTGGTCTCTAAAAAGCACATAAACTATAAATTACTGTTTCGTCTTCATCCGCGTCGTCGTCATAATTATAAATTAGAGATGGTATCATGGTACTATCAAGGTACAATCTTCTAAATTTTGCTACACGTTTTTGACCAACGGATTTTGAAAATTTGAACCAAAGTCTTGTGATTTCATCATATTTATCATATTCTATGAGTAGTAATTATAAAAGTCCAGTAAAAGATATGATGGTAAAGCAAATTTTAGGCCATTATTTTTGTTAGGCTTATAGTCAAAGTTTTTGGTAAGTCGTCGATTTCGTGGACTTGAGGTTAAGCTAAGCCAACACTCGGAGAGATTCGCAGTTTGCTCTATAAATACCGACTGTGTCTTAGCTCGATAGTTAAGTCAGAGCAAAGTCTAAGTGCGCACTATAGATCTCACTCTCAGGCACGGTAGAAAGAGTGGGAGATACTAGTTCCTCTCCCTTCCCCTCGATCTTACACTTTTTCGATCAGCATCACGTGACCCTGACGCGAGTTTGAAAGTTTTTACCCATACAACACTAGCACTCCGGGAGTGCCGGCAGAAGTGAAAACTTCAATATTAACGTTGTGTTTAATTATAAGTATAAAAGTACTATCATTTATGAGGTAGAATACAATGTTTATTTATTGAGCTATCGTACACAAATATGACAATTTATATGTTGTTATTTATAATATTATATCGTTATTTATATATTACATTAAATTTTATCTCTCAGAAAAATCAACTTCCATCCATAATTTCGACGACTTTTACACCATCGTTATTATCAGAATCATCATCGCAAATTTTTACAACTGATACAATTGGTTTATGATAACTGAAGTAAGAAACAAACAGTTTTGATTCGAACCTATTTAAGTGTCTAATAAAGACCGCATCAATAGTAGTTTTGTATTTCGTTGTGCTAAAATTGCGATCATTTGACATAGTTAAACCAAATTCATTATTTAAAAATTCAATTAATGATTAATTTTTATCGTCTGCAAAGTTTATATTGAAATCTCCACTTAAAATCATTGGCAATTTATCAAAGCTTTTTCCAATTTTTTTTTGAAGCAATGCAGATGCGTCATGAGAATAAATAAATAAATTTTCGTACAAGAAGTCTCGTATATCACGCAAAGACTTATTTGGAGAGATGTTAACAGCAACCATAATAATGAACTGATTATCACCAGAGTGGCAACGACTTATACAAATATCACCAACATCAGAAACAGTAGCATTAAACATGCTATTGTGTTTCACATGCACATCCATATAATTTGTGCAATAATGAATTGAGTTCTTATTTTGATATATAGCTACTCCTCCCGCTGGACGATAATTTCTTCTTAAACTCGCAACATAGTTGAAATTCGGAATCTCAATTATTTCATCGTTACCCATATGAGTTTCTGATAAAATTAGCACATTCATCTTTTTAACGCGTACATATTTTTTTAGAGCGTCAATTGCTAGATCATCTACATGCGCACGTAAGCTTTGACAGTTGAATGAAAAAATAGACAATCTATTATTCTTAGAAATAAAATCTAGAAGTGTTTTGGTGATAGTTTGCAAAGGATTTTCACGTAATCGTTTTAATTCAACTGATAAATCTTGTCGATGAGTTGATGACCTCTTTTGATTTTTTGTTGCGTCTGACTCTTCCACCTGTGCGTTTCCTACTCTGCCATGATGAAATTTCCAGCTCGTCCTTGCGTTTTCTTCAGTGACTAAAAACAAACCTTCTATACTAGTTACTCTTGATAACGCAACGTACACCAATTCTCTTGAATGAGAACGATTGTATTCATAAACAATAGCATCGAAAGTACCTCCTTGGGATTTGTGAATTGTCATTGCCAAAGCCGAAATCAGCGGAAAATGTTTTCTTTTTGCCACTATAGTTTTATTTTTGTTGAGTGGTATTGACGATGATTGTTAAGAAATTGGAACAGCGTCTTTGTCGATTTCCAAGCGTGCAATGTCGCTTCTAAATTTTGCTACACGTTTTTGACCAACAGATTTTGAAAATTTGAACTAAAGTCTTGTGATTTCATCATATTTATCATATTCTATGAGTAGTAATTATAAAAATAATTGTAAAAATAGAATTCAAATTCAATTTTTCCCAAAGTCTATGGAACTCCGATACAAAATGGCAACACCGTTCATTAAAAACCGACAAAAATAAAAAGTCCAGTAAAAGATATGATGGTAAAGCAAATTTTAGGCCATTATTTTTGTTAGGCTTATAGTCAAAGTTTTTGGTAAGTCGTCGATTTCGTGGACTTGAGGTTAAGCTAAGCCAACACTCGGAGAGATTCGCAGTTTGCTCTATAAATACCGACTGTGTCTTAGCTCGATAGTTAAGTCAGAGCAAAGTCTAAGTGCGCACTATAGATCTCACCCTCAGGCACGGTAGAAAGAGTGGGAGATACTAGTTCCTCTCCCTTCCCCTCGATCTTACGCTTTTTCGATCAGCATCACGTGACCCTGACGCGAGTTTGAAAGTTTTTACCCATACAAAAAAAAGTGCTCAGCGCCGCTAAAGAAGTTTTCACTTCAAAAAGGATTTAATTAAAATAATAGGTACAATACAAAAATTAAACAACCACTCTCTAAGAATGATACACGCAGACAGAAGTATCGTAATCCTCTAAAAGTATGCATTGATGATGCAGATGATGAGTTAGCATTATGGCTAGCAATCTAGGGATGTAACATCTTCTCCCTTTAAGATAGAGCCTTTGGTGAGAAAATTAAAGGCTCTTTCATATTCTAGTTCTAATTGGAGCACTTAGGTGAACAATTTATATTTCGG
The DNA here is from genome assembly GCA_963693345.1 of Pieris melete. NCBI lineage: Eukaryota > Metazoa > Arthropoda > Insecta > Lepidoptera > Pieridae > Pieris > Pieris melete. The sequence continues at coordinate 423,033 of CAVNZK010000300.1, read as the reverse complement.
GATTTTCCTTTTCTGTAATTTCTATGTCCTCACTAGGAGGTTCAGTTATGTATATTGAAGAGGGCGGTTAAAATTATTAGTTAAAAAGTTATAATTATTGTTGCTGAGTAATGTGTCCCATATTCCACAATATGAGGTTGCTTAGAAGGTTCTAGCTCACCTAAGTCGGTAAGGATTGAGTTTAATTTTAACTTATTTTCTGAATTCAAATCGTCTAGATTTATACTGTTTAAGTGAACAGGAGATACATTATCAGCCTTATCACTAAGCTTTACTAAATCACAACATGTGTCGTTTATAAGATTAAAATCAGGGAAATGATTAATGGGTGACGAAACATTTAAAATGTTATACTTTGGTACAAGAGTAGTACTTTTGAAATATCCTACACTGGTTTTTGGTATATGAAGTGTTCCAGTACCTAGAATGTTTGTTTCAAATAATTAGGATCCTGAACAGTCTATGGATATCTTTTGTGGATCTGACTGTATAAACAACCATTTCGACACCTCCTACGTATAATATCGTAACTGTATTTGATCAACTTTACAGTACAACTATTTAAAGATTTGCAAGTAGATTATTGATGTTTATGAAATCAAATACTCTCGATTAAGAACCAAATTTGGCATACAGCTACATTTTTATGAGTGGAATATTACCTTTAAAAGGATTATTTGGTTTTTTTTCTAGATTTCCTTAAAAATCTTTAAATTTATTTTGGAAAGTATTAATCGTACTTCATTGTATGTAGTACTTACTATACTTTACGTCGAACTATATGTAGAATTAAATAATGTACATTACACATACGATAACTTACATGGATACTAACAAAATAATAATGTGAAATGTGTATAGTTACGACAGTATGCTATAGAACTAGGTCATTGCATAGTATCGCGAGCGACGTATATAATATATTGAGGGATGATTGAAATGAAATTCCTTTCCTTAATCTGAAATGTAATGTATTTCACAATTAAAGTCTAGTAAGTAAAGTCCAAATAAACATCAGTCACTCTCAAAAAACGTAAAAAGTTAATCAATGGTATTTTCGCTTATTATTATGGTTGTAATATTAGTAGTAATACTATAGTATACTACTTAGTTACTGGTAAACTTTCGAAAAAATCATGGTATAATTTGAGACTTGCACATGTTCATCAAGTCATCTTTTTTTGCCTTAGGAATCGGCAGTCTATTTTCATACAGTGCCTCTACATTGGATATACATTGTCTCCTGGTAGACGCCTTTATAAATAAAACATGGTAATCATCGGCAGCTAAATCATATTTATAAAATAACTTAAAAGGATCTTCAGGTTTGACAAAGACTTCTCTTATTTTATTCCATTGCACTTTATCCCCAGTAGTACTTTTAACCCAATTTCCCTTTAATAATGTTTAATAATTAAAAAAATCGGTGTATTGTATTTCCTCAACTATGTAACTTTCCTTTTTGATTAACCCAGCGTACTAAACAAAACCACTCAAATGGTGTGTAAATTAGTTTATTTTTGGCAGATTTTTCTATTAAGGCATGGACGCTGTCGCCCTCTTTTTGGGTGTGACCAACTTCTAAAAAGCAATGAGCAAGCCTACACTATTGTCCGACCAAAACCGAAATTCACTTACACCTTGATCCTTATATTTAGCAATGTACTTAAATAAGCAACTGGCTACCTCGTCTGCCCTGTCCCTCATGCCACATAAAACAAGTACCTTCTTGTTCAGCTAACTTAAAAACTGTCAAATTAAATACTGAAAGCTTTCTTTTGTAGTAAAGGACACTTATATTACCGTATGGAGCAGTTAGAACTTTTTGAAAGTCAAATGTGGCGACTAATAATTTACCGTTTGATATTTTGGCAAGTTCTTTATTACACAACTTCTTTTTGCGAATTATCTCTTTATTTTTAAGGTGTTCTTCATGTAATTGTGTTTCAGATAATGTCGGACTAGATATGTTCTTGTAAGTATGGCATTTGTCACACTGGTCTTTTTTTGGCACATAGAAACTAATCTTAAAGTTTTCATTAACGATGTCGCGGTATTGCCGTTCAGTACTAGCTTTTGAAGAGTACGTACGCGTGTCGAACCATTCATTATATAAATCAAACAAGCGCTGAAAATTAAGGTCTCCATCTAGGTAAAGTTTATTACTTCTAATGCGAGTATAATGAGAATCTACAGGCTGTAGAGATTTAATGTGATCACATACACTTTCGATAGCATCTTCAGTTATTATTTTGCGATGATTAGAATGACGGCCTTGCATATCTGGTTCTATTAAACCACTTGTGGTACTTCTTTTTTCTAAAGACGTGTACACAAATTGTTCACTTACTGAAAATGTGTTTAAAAACATCTTTTTACATACAGTTAAATAGTTTCCCTGATTTTCCATATCAGCTCTTGCCAGTCTATAAATTACAGTAAAATTACGCCTGGATTCAGTATCAGTAAAAACCCTGCGTTTTTTTTTGTTTCACAACTAAATTTGCAATAAAAGCCCATTGCTTTTCACGGTTACCTAAACCCCAAAACCTATTGAAAATCAAAATTCTTTCTTCATTGCTCATTTTGATTGAACACTTCAATCTGCAGTTCATATGACACGTAGGACCTAAAGATTTACCACACCTTACAGTACCATCGCGACTCTCGTACTCCTTGCCCAAGTTTCTTAGCATTTTCCTTTTGTTGTCTTTCCATTCAGCAACATGTCGACGTCTGATATTTCCTTTGTCCTTTCTTTGGTTGATTTTCCGTTTTCTAGAAGCTTGTGGTGTCGCTTCTGAGAACGAAGATAAAGGTGTGTTTGCTTGCGGAGTATAAACTGAATTAGTATAGGTTGAATCAACAGACTGTAGTGGTGAAATATTACACGGGTCAACACGAATTTTGAGTCTGCGTTCTGTACCTCTGATTTTGATTACTTATGCCTAACTAATTAAAGAAAAAATATTTTTATCTATTAAAGTTTGCTTTTGTAGTTACTACAACGAAATTTATTTTTTATGAAAAAGCTCTATTTTTTAATTTCAATTATTACATGTAAAAGAAAAACAGTTTTGAATTCACATTTTTTTATTGACTTTAATTATACAAGACGGCATATATAAACCCACAAATACAAAAAATAATACAAATAAGACTTTAAAAATGAACAGACTTGGTATTTCTTCTGTGTAAGTTGGAACTTTTTCGTATGAGCCCCCAAATGTAGTCACCCATCATGTTTTCATTATATTGTCCTTGATAACGCTTTTCAAAGTTTATTACATCTTGGTGGAAACGTTCCCCTTGCTCTTCCGAATATGCACCTAAGTTGTCTTTAAAGTTATCCAAATGAGCATGTATCATGTGGACTTTCAATGACATTCTGCAACCCATAACTTTGAAGTTGTGAAGCATATCAGTAATAAGCTCCGTGTAATTCTCTGCCCTTCCAAAATACCAGCTTTAATTTTAGCCTCTGACAATTTCGGGAAAAATGATTTTAAATATTGAAAGGCCTCAGAGTCTTGACGCGGAGCCTTTACGAACTGATTCATCAGACCTAATTTAATGTGCAATGGAGGCATTAAAATATGATCGGGCTTCACAATCGGTTCATTTTTGACATTATGTTGTCCTATTTGAAACTCGCTCCGTTGTGGCCATGAGTGCTGCTGGTAGTGAAGTGCATCGGCTCTACTGTCCCATAAACAAATGTAACACGGATATTTAGTGTACCCGCCTTGCATTCCCATCAGAAATCCAACCATTTTGAAATCTCCTATCACTGGCCAGGCGTACTCTTCGTATTTTAAAACTTGTAGCAACATTTTAACGCTCTCGTAATTTTCTTTAAGCATTACAGAATGAGCAAGGGGAAGAGATGGAAATTTATTTCCATTGTGAAGCAGAACTGCCTTTAAGCTTTTTGTAGAGAAATTGAGCTCAAGTATAAGGTGTGCGATTTAGTTGTTGAACTTTTATCTGTGTTTTGTTGACCTTTAATATGAGATATTTCCTTTTCTATAATATTAATTTTGTCTTGAGTTTTGTTGTTGTTGGATTTAATGTTTTCAATTTCATTCTTCATTTGTTCTAATTGTTTCGAAAAGTGTTCTGTGGCTGATTTTATGGTTTTTATTCCTTTTTTAATCTCTGACATTTCTTCTCGTATATGATTTATATTTTCATTTTGGGTTTTGCCGAATTCTTGGAAGAACGTCATCATCTCGTTACGGAAGCTTGAGAAATCCTCCTTATAATCGGTTACTTCAGGTCACTCCTTCCGTTTTCTCGGAGTGATGTTTTCTTGAAATTCATTATCACCCAAAGTGGATAAGTTTGGTACTGAACCGCCAGCGCTCTCGCTACCGATTATCAGCATCGTACGAGGCGACGTTTTCTGCAGGTTCATTTTGTCACAGTAGCGAAGTGTGTTGCGATGCGAGTGTGCGACGAAAAATAGCAGCGGTTCTCATTACTCGCGGGGGTGCGCGGTGCTGCTCACTCGCAGACACGTAAGTCTCGCAGCTACACAAGGTCTTTAATTGATTAATCACTTTTTAACTGATACGACTTTAAGACTGATTGGTAAGGTTCACTTTTGAGTGTAGAATTTTTAAGTATTTTAGGTATTTCCGAGAGGGATGGATATATAATTCTATCTTTGTAAATATGTATAGTTATCTCAGAGTTGTCAAAAAGAAAAAGAAACATGTTATAGATTTTAACAAACTGGTGCGTGTCAAAAGGATTTTTGAAATCTGTTATTGCTATATCAGTGACATTATTATTATCAGGGTTTCCCACTAATTCCTCCCTTAGAGTTTTAAGACTTTTATATATGTCTACATAGGATGACTTATCGAAATTATGAACTTTAAAGAATAATAAAAAGGAAGTTTTGTTATTGTTTTTAAAGGATATGTATGAGTGTAAGACTCTTTCTTGGTTGATTACTTCTGAATCTTCAGGTACGGTATTAAGAATACCCTGAACATATGGGTTGGATTCATCAAGGTCAATTGAAATTGGCATTATGATAGTTTAACATTTCGACTTCGTTATATCATCGTTGTACTCTAATATTTTTGTAGTGAAAATCTTATCGTTCTTATTCAGTCTTAAGGAAAGTAGAGTAATTTTCATCAGGTAAATTAAGGCCAGATGAAAGCCTTAAAGATGGAATTAAGCCCTCGACCGCATGATCAGTAAGTGGCTGCGTTAATTCAGGTACAGAAGTTTCTTCTCTCAAAGGATTTTCAGCAATGGTGGGCGAGACTAAGTCTGTTGAGGGAACCAAATCAGTTACTTGTTGAGGAGAATTGAGTTCGGGTAGCAATACAATATTTTCGTCGGATCGAAGCGGATCCGGAGTTGAAATCGTCGTTCGTCAGGGTTAAAAGAAGGTGGTGATGTCATAAGTCCATCAGATCTCTATCTAATTCTCGAGTAGCAGCGTTTTCTATATTTGGATTTGATTCAGTTATATTTTCAAGTTCAACAGGATTTACAGGGAATCTAGATAGAGCATCAGCGTTAGTATTGATTTTCCCTTTTTTATACTTAATATCGTATTCGAATTCCTCTCACTTTAAACGCCATCTTATAAGGCGTGACCCTGGACCCTTGCATTTGAATAACCATTCTAATGGTTTGTGATCTATTAGAACTGTAAATCGATGCCCATAAATATAGGGTCTAAATACTTTTGTGCCAAAAATTACAGCAAGACATTCTTTCTCTGTGACACTATAGTTACCTTTGGCTCGATTTAGTATACGGAATGCGAAAGCTATAGGACGATCTTGTCCTATGACGCCTTGTGATAATATTTCTGATATCGCATAGTCGCATATCGCATGCATCACAGGTAAGGAGAAATGGTTGGGAGAAATCAGGATACGCTAGTATAGGGGCGGAAACAAGGTTGTTTTTTAAGGTTTCAAACGACAATTGTTGTTCATGTTCCCATAAAAAGAGTACACCCTTCTTAAGTAAATTGGTCAAAGGTTTGGCTAATTTGGAGAAGTTTTGTATGACAATGTTTGCGTTTGCAACAATTGTTTGCGAACAATGTTCAGCGATAAAAAGTGCAAGTGATGCTTCTGCCTTACTAGAAGGTCTAATATTAGTATATTTTTGTATTGGCAAGGGCTTATGTGCAGATTTTATGTCCATTTTCAATTTATATTTCTTGGTTTCACAATGTTTTCTGATATCGCTTATTTTAGCATAAAATTCGGTTTGGCAGTAGCGACACATAGCTTTAGTGTCGTTGCCATAAACTGATTCTAGCCATCCCTTGAACTGAGGATTTTCCTCTCATTCCTTTGTGTATTTTTCAGTGTATGATTTTTTCTTCACAGGCATTTCCATTATAGCCAACTGTATTGATTCACTAATAGTATAAGAGTAGATACGGATATAAATATTACGACGAAAAGAATACAAATTAATTGGCAACAGCAACAATAATTAGTATACAATACAACAGTGTCCGTTGAGAAAGGTCGTCTCGATTGATGTTAAGGGGATTCCCGCCAATAGCCAATTCAAGCCAACCTATAACTGTATATTATATGAAAAATCGACTTGAACAGACTCAATATAAGGTTTATTTTATTGGCACGAACATCGGGGTTATGGTACATACAAGAGACCACAGAGTAAACACCTCGAAAACAACAGACTTACTAATATGTATTTTGCCATTGAGTAGCGCGTTCACAGAGTCTTATATACAGGATAAAATGTCGCTAAATGATTTTAGTCGCTAAATCGAAATGAAATGTCGCTTACACGTGTAAACAACTGGCGACATCGCCAGTCTGTCGCTAAGTGAGTTAGCCGGCATACATCTCAATAAGAACTAGTTTTTACTTATTTCATGTATTTTTTAAATTATAATTTAAACTTAACATGACGATATTGTGTCCAATCAAAAACATATTTGAGGAAAAGTAAATAAACCAATGATATTAAAATTATGTTATCGCGAATCATTCACATTTTTTTTCAGTCATCTTCATCGGTTTCAGGTTAAAAGTATTTTTTTTACAGCTGTACTTAAAACCGAAATATTCTTTGTAATCACTCTTTGCTCCACTAAATTTTTTAAGTCATTATATTTTTGTTGGGATATTGGTAACTTAGTCGAATATAAATTTGATTTCGCATTGCACATTTCAGTTTGTGGCAACATTGAGTTTTTCATGTACATCACATTTGGTTTACACCTTTTAAATGTTACATGCATCTTTGAAATAATAATTCTTTGGTTTTTCTTAAAAGTATTAAATTGTTTGTTATTTCTTCAAATCCCATAAAATTTGTTAATTCAAGTGTTACTTTGTAAGAAAAGGGGATCTTCCTGGCTATTTCTAAAATATAAAATAATTGTGTTGAAAATAGACTTACATGCTTCATATTTTAGTAGGCTGCGGACAACACAAGACAACGGCTCGTCGTCGGTGTTGATATTTCCACATTAGCGCCACATCCCTCGCCTCAATCCGTTCTCCTCGGCATCTATCTCGACAATTACAGCCTATTTAAACTTGATCAGGACCATCGGCCACCACCGTTATCGAACGCGCTCCACCGCAACAAGGGGTGCCCTCGGTTTCGGCACCCAGCAACTATACTACCGGTACCGCGCGCCTAATTTTGTCGGCGTCCCCACGCATAATTGTGCAGTAATTGGTGTCGGAATTGCGCAGGTGCAATTCCTAGTGACTCTGGGGGTTTTATGCCTGCTTGAGCGCCGCCATAGTTGCTCCGCGGATTTTAGCTCCGTTGTTTTATCGTCTGCCGGATAGGGACATAACCCACCAACCTTCCCATGGTCCTTCCGACCTCGCGGTCATGCGGACCGGGTCTCGACCGCATCAATGGCAAATGCGCCGGTGAGTCTATTCGCATTCCGTGCATCGTCACCGGCGCACTCTCTTGACTCCCTACAAGGGTCGTTTTCAAATTTGGGGCCAAAAAGTGATGATTTCACTATCATTATTTTTTTCAAATTTAACATATTTTTTGTTCTTAGGTGTGTTCAGAATAAAAAATACTTCATACCAATCAATTGAAACACTCATTTATTCCCATAATACGCAATATTCACCAAATTAAGTGACACAAATGAGTCACACAATTTGACTAATGATATTTTTAGATATACTGTTGAGATACTTGGTTACACTAATGAATAGATTAAATTTGTAAACAATAGTGACGATCATTTAAAATATTAATGTTTATAAAACATTACAGATTTAACAAAATGATCAATCAACAATATTTTCTTAACTAATATCACTCTCTCTATCAAATAAAAAACCTACATATTTCTAATTCCTCTAAAATTATATATTTTAGAGACTACATATTAATTCGGTAACGTGTACCTACTAATCAATGGTTTTAATTTCAGTCTTTATGATTAATTGAATCACTATTTTAGGAACTTTGACAACAATTACTAAATAATTAAAAACTCAACAATCATATTAACAAAAACAAAAAAATATTAATCCAAAAATAAAAGTCCTCATCTTTGGATTTTCTAATAAATTTAAGAAATTCCTTCTCATGTCCCAACTCTTTGGAGTAATCTCCTTTAAAATATTGATTTGCCCAGGAACGTCTAATACTGCGAAGGCTCGTAGTTTGTGAAGTCGAAGCTATGACATTCTGATTATTAACATGCTTAATTGTAACGTCGCTGAGAATTTGTATTTTTTTATGTTCGGGCACAATATTTTCATAATGTACTGCAGCTTCAATTGGAGTTTTATACATTTTAAAAAACCGTATATGTTTATTATGTACGCAAGCAGTATTTATACACTCAAAGCAGCTTTGTCTTCTGAATTTCAGACGACCACACAACCTTAAAAAAAGAAAAAAAAAAAGAATTAAAACGATGTAAAATCAAATTAAAAGTAGTAATAGTAGAAAAAGTTAAACAATCACCTGATGAACCCCCATAGTGCCTTTGAAGGTCATGATATCTTTTGGCAGCATCAAATCTTTTATTTTAATTTCGTCTTCCTCAACAATTTCAATTTCGACATTCTTAACGTGCTTTTGGATAACGCCTATAAATGCATTAAAAGTTCCAACATCCTGCTGACACTTAACTTGATAATCAGCAGTTCTCTTTATTACTGCGCCTATCCCATCGGGAGCACCTTTCCCGTGGCCAGCTTCTTGATAATTCCAAGTAACAAGTCTTAATTGAGGTAAGTCATTCTTCAGTTGCGTTAAAATATAGAAAATATATTTATTTCGGTACTGGCTAGAAGGGCCATCAGTCAAAATGTGAATACGATTCATTTCTGGTAATTTATTGGTAACAAATTTTGTAAGGTGGTCTAAATGAGCCCACACGGCCGCTGCATCATGACGTGTGCACTCACTAATTGTGCAAAGAGAATGGGCTTCTGTTGTGTGCTTCTCTTTCTTTAAATAAACAACCGCTGTGTGAAGGCACACTTGACCACGACTGCCACCAAAATGCATGCTCTGAACTTCCTCGGCATACTTGTAAGCATAATTTTCAGAAAAATCCATATGAATCAACGATTCGTCGCTTTTCAGAGATTCTTTCAATTTTTTTATTGTTATATACTGATTAACAATGTTACTTGTGTGCGATAAAAATTTAGGCAATAAATTCTCCATTTTTAATATCAGGTTACGTGGATCACATTTCTTAGGCTTCTTCTTTATTATTTTTATTTCTTTGGTGTCTACTATCTTCGTATCTCGTTCCCATTCCATGTATTGTATCTCTCGATCATTTTTGAATTCTTTATATACTACCATCTTATCTTTGCAATTATCGCATTTGCGGCTTAGGCAATCCACATTATATTTATCACAACAGATTTGCATTAACAAATTTTGACTGTCTTTTACTTCAATAATGTTGTTTTTACTTAATGCTGATATCAGTAAGTTAAAATTGGTGTGCAATGTACAGGCACACGTATCGCGATCATCAACTGGAAGAGAAACCCAAAAAGGCCTAAGCCTTCTAAATGTGGTATAACTGATTTTAATGTTGGTATTTTCTGATAAAAAATTCTTATGTAGATTTTTCATGGTATCCAAAATATATCGTATTTGCTTCACTGTTCCATTTCTTTTCTTATATTGTTTTTTACCGGGAGCAATGCGACTATTTATATCGTCTGCATAAAAGTTTTCTACCAATTTTTGGACATTCAAACTATCATTTTTTGTATTTTTTTTTTCTTGAGTCTTTGTCTAAGGCACACTTTTCGAAGATCTGTGGAAACTTTAAAATGTTTGAATTTCTTCCCATCAATTAAATTTGTAATTGCACGTTTTTCTTTTCTACTTCTAGTTGTCGCAAATTTTTGTGTAATTTGTTCACTTAAAAGTTCGTCAAATAATTGCTTTTTGTCTTTTTCCTTATTCTCAGTAGTTTCAATCTCATTGCTTGTTTTTCTAGATAGTTTAAATATTTGTCTCTGTAAAACTCTAATTCTGGCTTTGTATCTGTTGACTAATAACATAAAACTTTGTTTTTGTTTTCTATGTTGCATTTTTAATGTTTTTATATTTTTTATCAGTTTTAGCTCTGTATTACTTGGATTCGACTTCTTTTCTTCTTCTGCTTCTTTTAACGGATCTGCACTAATGTTGCCTTGCACATCTTCACTAGTATCTACTTCTCTAACCGTAACAGTTTCAATGATTTTTTGGCTTACTTTCTTCTTGTAATACTTTTTAGCGCTCTCTTTCCATTTTCTTCTTTGAAGGCGTTGATCCCGTAATGAGAAAATTGGAAGATTTTTAAAATTTACCAGACTGACAGTAACGTTCTGGAATATAATCTCACAATAATCAATATATGCACTTAACACTTATATATCTAAATGACGTAAAAACCAAACAACAAATAATTGAATACAATGTGTGGCCAAACACTAATGAGGTAATTTTCGTTTAAGTTTCAAAATCTTACCTGATATTGGAATTTTTTCTTCAAATTACGACGTACACTACTGCACACCAAGCTCGTTCGAGGCCAAATGAGCAGAAAAGGATCGCGCGGGGTAAAGGGCGCGGTAAAGGGAAGTGTCCGAGTGGTTATTGCGCACTTGATAACGCCCACACGAATGAAATTGTAAATAGGAACTTTATTAAGAAGCTTAGAAATCGTATATTGTTTTTATAAATGTCCTAATATCCAGTTAATATTCTTTCTTAATTGTATTATACACTAATTAAATAAAAAAACCGAATTCCAATTCGTATTATTGAAATAAAAAGGAAACAAGTTGGAATTTGAATTTCGAACCAGTGATACGAATGAGATTTGGGTTGGTTTTTACAGGATAACTCCTTATTTAACAGTTTTCATGAATATATAGTTATAGGACAACGTGTCTGTCGTCAAGACAACTAATTTACAGTACTGATAATTACGGTAACATTAAGGTTATTATGAATAAAATCAAATATTTCGCTTTTGGCCCCAAATTTGAAAACGACCCACAAATTTTACGCTATTTCTGTCCCATGCGCATTCTCCCTCTCTCTCGGGAGGGCTGCGCGAGGCGCATTCTCCCCCCGGGGGGCTGCGGACAACACAAGAGAACAGCTCGTCGTCGGTGTCGATCTTTCCACATCAGCGTCATATCCCGTCGTGTCTTGCTCCTGCAGTGCTCGCCTCAATCCTTTCTCTTCGGCATCAATCTCACTTCTTACGCGATGCCAGGCGCGTGCGAATCTACTGAACGCGGCATAGTTCGCCTCCGAGGCCACGAGATTCGCGCAGTAAACCGGTCCCGGCTCGCTCATCACCACGCGGTGGACGTGATCCCTGTACTCCTCCGCAAGCCCTCCGTACGTCCCGACCTCTTTGAGACCAAGGTCTCTCAGGCGGCCGTTGAACGCGCCGTGTCCTACCAGGAGCTGCGATGTAAAGTAGTCGGACCGCAAGAAGTCTACCCCTGACGCAAGGGAAGAAGCGCTGCAGGTCGCGCCCCAGACTAACACCCGGGGGCACCGCTATCCGCAACAAATCGTCCACCAGAATGTGCCACAGTGTCGGCCCCAATACGGAGCCCTGTGGGCAAGCCATAGTGGAACTTTTCCAGACGGATACGTCGTTCGCGAACATCTCCACTTTTCTATTTGTGAAGTACGAGCAGAGCAGTCTGTATAAGTTGCGCGGACAACCACCCTGCTTAAACTTGAACAGCACCATCGGCCACCATGCGTTATCGAACGCGCCCGAGATATCCAATAGGATGGTCTGGACGTACTTATGGTTTGTCTCTCGCACGACCTTCCCTTGTATTAATCCGTGCTGATTGGGCGATATACGGCCGCTTAGGCCCGGTGTACACTCGCAGATCAGCCTCTCCAGGATCTTCAACAGTACCGACAGAAGCGTAACGGGCCTGTACGCTTTCGGGTCCGTGAGTGGTCTACCATTGCCCTTCGGTATCACGACTAGCCTTCCGATCTTCCAAACATCTGGACACACGTGCTGTACATATACGTCATCTCCGACGAGGCCACATTCCAAACAACCTTAACCGGACATTTATTTGGCAAGCTCTTCACGATCCTTTCGAGTACTGACCTGTCCACATCATCGTCCGGGTACATGGCCACCAGGACTCCGGACATCGCCTCCTCTATGTTTGTAGCGAATCCCTGCGATAGCTTCATCCCGTTCACCACTTCCGAGGGTGGATGCACACGCCCGCTAGCGAGCCGGTACGCCATTCCTCAGGGATCTTCATTTCCGGAGTCGGAAATTCTCATGTAATGTACGGTTTCAGCATCCCGCATTGCTTTCCGGTACCTAGAGCGGGCAAGATGAAAGCGTTTTCGCGCGCTCTCTTCGCACAGTCCGCCCGCACGCCGGGACTGTTGCCACTCCCGACGTAATTTGTTATGCTGCTTGCGGAGGCCGTCCAGTTCACCCGACCACCATTCATAACCCCATGCCGTTTAGGCTCTACCACTCCCAAGCACTTCCCCGCCGAAGTCACGACAGCGGAAGTAAACGCCGAAGCTGAGCAGGGGCGTTATACGTGATCCTGCCCACGCGCAGCACAAGTTCCGAGCGAAAACGGTCCCAGTCCACCCCACGGTCCCGAAACCTTATCGGCTCCGTGCCCTGTTCTGTGCTACGCGCCCGATGCAGTTGTCCCGAAGAATTCATTGAGCCGAGATGGATCACTAACGTGATCAGACGGTGGTCACTCGTGCTGAGATCGGCGTGCACGGTCCATCCGTCGATTCAAACTCCTCTCGTTCCTAGGGTGGCGTCGATATTAGAGCTCCCATTCCGTGAACTAAAGGTGTCCGGTTGACCTTGGACGTTATGGACCAGGAGACCCAACGACAGCACGAAGCTCTCCATAGCCGTCCTACTTTGATCTGCCAATCTGCCCTCTTCCTCTACACTGGTCCTCGCGACTGTACCACAGCTGTGAGTGGGTGTTTGTGTCGACACCAATCAACACGGGTTTCCCATGAAGAGCCTTCAGCACACGCTCCAAGTGCTCCAAGTGTTGAGCTATCTCGTCGCTGTACTGGAAGTACGCCGACACCACGTACACGGCGTTCTCCCTTCCTCCCAGCTGTGCCACAAAGCAATGAGACGTGCACAAGTTGTGAAGTATGAGCACTGCCAGATCGTTCCTCAGCACGACGATTCCGGCCATTGGTGCCACATCGTGCTGGTATAGCCCTGGCAGCCGAGGTATATTTATGCCGCCGGGTATTGTTCCTGCACCAGACAGACGCTGAGGCTCAGATGCCTTGCGAGAGCCGGCAGCTCCTTGGTAGACGTCACCGACCCTTGCAGGTTTATTTGTCCGACCAAGATGTCCATCTTGTCTCCTCGTGATCTTCTTATGGACCTACAATCCATAATTAGTTCTTACTAAGGACCGCTTTTCTGCCGCTTGTCTCGCCGGGCATTGGGCCGAAGCGGTTCAGTGGTCCTCCGAAGGTTTCCCGGCTTTTTTGCACGTAGCGCAACTGCGAAACGTATTCTTGCACGCCTTGTGTGTGTGACCCTCTTCGCCACAGTTCCCACAGGTGTCCTTTGTTGCCCTGCAGAAGCGTGCTGCATGACCGTAGCCCTGGCATTTGCCGCAGCAGGTAGTGTCCGCATAGTACCGCACGATATGACGCTCCCACTCTATATATACGCACTCTTTCGAGACCAGCTTGTCTCGCCAAGCTGGATTGCACCGCAGCACCACCGTGGTGCACGCGCCTCCTCGGGCGATCTTCTTAAAAGCCACGTCGACCTCTTCCATTTGGATTCGCCCTCAAAGTTCTGACCGCGCGCCTAATTTTTTCGGCATCTCCCCTGCTTGCCGCCTGCACAATAACGCCCGCGTTTCCTATCTTGCGCACCTGCGCAATACCAACTCTGAGGGTCTGGGGGTTCAGCGCCTGCTTGAGCGCTGCTTTAGTCTGCTCCGCGGTTTTTAGGTTTTCCGACTTCTCGTCGGCCGGGTAGAACGCTAGTACCGTTCCCGCTGATGCTAGCTTAGGTGCCGGGCCTCTCCCCGTATTGAGGGCCATCGCAAAATTAAGTGACCCCGCTTCGGCCTGGGGCTCTTTCGGGCTCTGTCCGCCGCCGCGCGCGCTGTGCTCCAGCTCACAATTTTTTAGGCGCTCTTCGCCCAGCCGCGCCGACAATAGTGCTATTATGCCCGTAAGTTTCTGCACATGCGTGCCAATTTGGGCAATTTCCGCCTTATTTAGCTTCAACGTTGACGCCGTCGTCGCCGCTCCAACCTATACGCCCGCACCTAACTACGTCACCGATCACGCCACCGAGTGAGAACAAAGGAAGGAATGTTTCTATTACAAGTTTAACTATGCGATAAAATAAACAATAATAATTAAGCCTCATTTATTCCTTGAAAAATTTACAAAATAAAATTTACAAAAAGTTACAAAATATACACACACACAAAATAAACAATACTAAACGCTAAATCGTAACAATAATTCCTAGGTCTTACCTTATATCTTTCTAGCACTTACCGCGCCGCGCGGTTAGCCACGCGGCTCTTCCTTGTTTAAAATCCTTCAAAATCCATTTTATTGCACTTCACTTTCTAACTTGGAATATAAATAAACTCCGTAATTCACGCGTGTAATAAAGGGTAATAAGCGCTGTAACAGCGCAAATAGAAATAATAATTAAACGCATAATATCGCGGAGCAATACCACGCACGTGTACACGTCCGCTCGCTACGAGTACCGAACGACGTCCGCCGGATAGAATGCCAGCACCGTTCCCGCCGATGCCGGTTTCGGTGCCGGAACTCGCCCCATATTGAGGGCCTTCGCGTAATTGATGCGCGTCGCCGTTGATCCCGCTCCAGTCTGGGACTCGCGACTCTGAGCATTCTTGCGGTGAACGAACTGAAGTTGTTAGAGTATAGTAATTCTGTTGTGTTGGTGCTTCAGAGCGTAACCGTGCTGTTTGACTTCGTGCTGTAGATGACCCGGCCTTACGCCAAACGGAGTTTGGATATACGTTATTTGGCGTATTGGTTCCGAATGAATCAATCATTGTGATTAATTGAATTTTCGCTGCTGGTTTTTTGTGTTCGGGAATTTTCCTAAAAGACGATAAAAGGGACAGCAGAAACATTCTGTCCTCATCTTGTCCCAAAATGTCCGCGTTATTTTTACGAGTGTTTATGATTTATTTAAACAAAAACTATTTTACATGTTAGGTTCTTTAAAACATTTAAACTAAGTTGGATAACGTAAAGGTACAAATTATCGAGGTAAGAGCGCGTGTGCTCAGTAGCGTGCGGTGGTGGCTAGTGACGCGTCCGGCGCGTGCACTGCTGCTCGGTCCCTCCCCTCGCGCTCCCCGCCGCGCTTCTTAGGGATGGGACGCGGTCCATAGACCATCGCCGTTCCCTCATGCTAGGGATGTTCACGCGTAGCTGTGCGCGTGAACAACGAGTATCAATACATTTGTTCAATGTTTCCAATAATTCTCTTGTGCCATCATCTGAAGGTTTTTCCTTCTTTCTTCCCACTATATTTTCCCTAGAGTACGGTCCTAAAGGTTCTTGATCAGTTGTCGACTTTTCTTCTTCCGTAATGCTACTCTATGTGTTAAAATTACCAACAGTATTCTTCAAAAACAACAGCTGTTTAAAATAACAATAGGGAGGTATATGAGAAGCAGAAGACCCACTTTTGGTATTTTTCATTCTTCGTATTTCTCGAGCAAAGCAGCTTCTTATAATATTTTTCATTTTTTTTGAAGCGATTGACCTGTAAATAAAGTGGTTTATTTTTCAGATATCTTGGAAGTGGCAGCAAATTTGTAGATCTGCATTACTCATATAGACTTGGGATTTCAACTATTGCTGAGATAATAAGAGCAGTTTGTCATTTTATATGGGTTTTACTGAAAGACATGTGTTTGCCACAACCTACAACAGAAAATTGGTTAAAAATCGCAAAAAGATTTTCATTTACGAGCGCATTTTCCTAATTGTATAGGTGCTATAGATGGTAAACATATAAGATAGATCAGTGTGTTATAATTATAAACACTTCTTTTCTATCATTTTGCTTGCCATTTGTGAAGCTGACTACAAGTTCGTATACATAGATGTTGGTTCCTATGGAAAGGATAGCGATTCTACTATATTTACACATTCAACATTTTATCAAAAGCTAATGAATAATGATTTACAAGATCCGGAACATCAGCCTATTTCATCCATAAATCCAATACCAGTACCGTTTGTCATTGTTGGTGATGAAGCATTTGGACAATCTGATAAAGTTATGCGACCATTTGGTGGATTAAATTTAACAACAAAGAAAAAATATTTAATTATATGCTTTCTCGTGCTCGACGCTACAAAGAATGTTCATTGGGCATATTAGCAAATAAGTGGCAGATTTTTCACAGACCTATTAATGTGAATTTAGATCTAGTAACAAGCATCACCAAAACATGTTGTGTTCTTCACAACTATGAACCGCTGTATGAAGAACTTTTGCGTTTAGTTTCACCAATTATAGCCAAACAAGATACTTGCATGAGAGAAGCTATTTCACCGCATGAACGTTTGGGGCACATAATTCCTGAGACATGCGACGCAATTTGCTCGGCATGCAAAACATATTTGAACCTGGTACCTGGACTGAACTATACATAATATTATAGATGTATTAAAGTTAATTTTTCAAACCGTCCCAAAAATATTACTTCATTGATGAGTTTTTCGGCTATGCCTTGTTGGGTAGCAGTCATGTTGCGGAGTTTAGCTGCAATATTTTTTCCAATAGCATCATATTCATCATCATGGTTTTAAATTTTTTTACCTATCAATGATATAGTATTCGCAATTTCGACATTGGCCTGTCGTTTACGACGTGCACATAAAGCAGTAGATGTTGTAGGTGATGACACGTTGTAGTTGGTACTCTGTAAATAAAAAAAAGGGTGCGTGTACTTATGTACGCGCGTAAGAAGTAATACTTCTTTGGCATTATTAAAAATAGTTTTTGATTGCATGCAAATAATTAATAACAATTAAATAATCAAAGATTGGAAAAGGAGTCATTATAGTCAAAAAAGTTCAGTTTACATTTAAAAAATTAGATAAATAAAATGTTATTATTATTCTCTTACATTAAGGGTGAGATCTATAGAGCGCACTTAGGACTTTGCTCAGACTTAACTATCGAGTTAAGACACAGTCGGTATTTATAGAGCAAAAAGCGAATCCTTAATAGCTTAGCTTAATCTCAAGTCCACGAAATCGACGACTTACCAAAAACTTTCACTATGAGCCTAACAAAATTAATGGCCCATGGCTTTACCATCATATGTTTTACTTGACTTTTTATTTTTGTCGGTTTTTAATTAACGGTGTTGCCATCTTAAACTAGAGTTCCATAGACTTTGGGAAAAATAGGATATGAATTGAAAGAAATGATACATGATCTTGATAAATACCTATGAAATACATGAAATGAAATAATTACACATTATTATGGTATTTATTGTTGTTTATTTATATTATTTATAAAAGTGTTCAAACCGCATTTTTGAGAGATCTTAAAAATAACTGGTATAATATCGTTTGTCACCTGGCAGCCCTGGCATATTATGTTGACATCAAAATTCAAACTAGTCTATAACAGTTAAACCGACTTCGTCTCTCGCTTCACATCTGTTATCTTCGTTAGCCTGAATCTTTATAACCTGACCACAATAAAAATATTCAGATAGAAGTGGAACATATGAAATTAAAAAATCCGTTAGAAATAGAATTTCTTCAACAAAATAAGAATTAGAAATTTTACAGTAAAAAAAGAATCAGAAAATAAATGACGAAAATGAATCAAGTTTTCTGATTGAATGAATCTGAATGAAATGAAATTGTTGGATCTTTCATTGTTTCTGTATTCTTCAACTTCTGGTATCTGATCAGCAAGATCACCATCGTCTTAAGCATTCCCTCTCTGTATACCTATATTATGTAATACAGCACACGCTATAATAAAATTACTAGTATGTGTCAATTTTGACATGCAAACATGGAAATTTCCTTTTCCACACAAAAACATTTTAACAATATTCCTAGTTCTTATTTGAGAATAATTTCAATTATCAGCTCTTGTCATCGGATTTAAAAGTTGTGTTAACATGAAGTTAAGTGCTGGATAACCGCTGTCACCTACTAAAACTCCTTCTAGTTCACCATTTAGCAGTCTTGCATACGCCTGGCTGTTTCTAAATATCCTGCTGTCGTGTGAAGTTCCAGGCCACCTAGTCACTATATCAAATATTTCCATATCAGGCCCTATTATTGTTTGCACATTTACAGAAAAATACCCTTTTCTATTACTGTATGCTTCAGAGTGGGCGATACCTTTGGTTCTATTAATTTTAATATGGGTGCAGTCACGAGCTCCGATAAAATAATCGATTAAATCGTTTAGGCCCTTGTGAGTATTAGACCTAAAGTAATATACTCAACTCTGCAGAGACTTTATTTATAAAGCTTATGCTGTTCAGATCACCACACACCATCTGTAATGTCAATGAAATATTACTATTTACAAATATGTTATGTTTCTGAAAGTCAGAAGACAAAAGTATTTTTAATCATTTTAGAATACATATGTATAATATATCAAATCGAAAAACTATACATATTTATGAACACAATATTACCTGAAAACATCCAGTTGCATAAAAGCTTAATGCAATAAGTATTTGCAATTGCGGTAGAATTGGCGATCCTCTGTTGTTAAAGGTTGCAAGTTTGTAAGGATCAGCGGCAGGATCACATTTAATACCGTGCGTTTTAAAAAAACGGTACCTTCTTTTAAATTCATTCTCACCGTACAGCTCGAAAGGATTTTGGTTGTATTCGTTCCGAACATATACTTTAGGCATTCGTGGATTCATATCGGCTGCAGTTCCTATTTTCTATTGAAGATTGAACTCTCTCTCTCCATCATGTCACTTTCGATATTGATATTTCCAAGCGGTCCATGTAACAAAGCCAAATCACAAAACGTCACAGTGTTTCGGGAATGCGTAGGTCTTAAGTAGGTATACGAACCAGAATGGTCCAGGTCCCAGTTACAAAGCCAGTCGTTGTTTTAAAGAAAGGTCAAATATTTATAATAATAAAGCCATTTATTCCAAAACTTGCTTATGTTTTACAATGTTGTTAGTACTTAATTGCTTAAATTTAAAATGGTTACTTATAATTACCGTTAGTATTATTATTTATGTACAAGGTTTGGATCCCTGTTGGGTAAAGGCCTCCTCCATCCTTTTCCATGACTCCCTGTCTCTGCCTATTTGTATCCAGTCGTTTCCTGCGACGTGTGTTATATCATCAGCCCACCGTCTTAATTGTCGACCAACATTTCTCTTCCCCATGGGTCCTTTCCATCGTGTGGTTTCAATGGTCCATCTTCTGTCTCGGTATCGTGAGATGTGTCCAGCCCATCTCCATTTGAGTAAGAGTGCGTGCCTGAGAGCATCAGTTAATTTGGTTTTTTGACGAATTTCTTCGCTCCTAATTTTGTGTATTCTCCTAATTTTCAGCATACTCCTTTCCATTGCTGTTTGGTTACTTTTAATTTTTTGTTTTATTTTATTTGTAAAGGTCCAAGTTTGGCAGCCATACAGCAAGCAAGGTAACAGGCATGTATCAAATATTGTCCTTTTCATGTGTGAGCTGTAATTGCCTTTTAAGATTTCTTTTAATGCCCAGAATTTCTTCCAAGTTGTGTTGATTCTCCTTGTCACTTCTTCTTCGTTATTTGAAGTTTTGAAGGAAATTTGTTTGCCCAAGTATATGTATTGCCTGACGTATTCTATATTATTACCTTTTATCACTATCTGGCGCTCCCGATTGTTCGTTAGTATCTTCGTTTTATTTACATTCATTTCAAGGCCGATTTTGGAACTTTCGCAGTCCAGTGATCTCATCATTTCGTCTAAGTCTTTTGCAGTCTCAGCAATAACAGCAATATCATCTGCGAACCTCAGATTGTTTAAGTATTGTCCGTTTATGTACACTCCGCTGTTCTTCCAGTCTAGTTTTTGGAAGATAGTTTCAAGGACTGCTATAAACAGCTTCGGGGAAAGAGGATCACCTTGTCTAACTCCGCGTTCTATGTTTATTTCGTCACCTCTAGTTTCTAATTTAACTCTGCTCGTGCTTTTTGTATAGATATATTTCAAAACATTGATGTATTTCTGGTTGATATTTGAATATTGTAAAGCGTTCCAGATTGCACAGTGACTAATGCTATCAAAAGCTTTGCTATAGTCAATGAACGCCACATACAGAGGTCTATTGTATTCTCTGTATTTTTCTATGACTTGTTCTAATGTCTGTATGTGGTCCATTGTGCTGAAGCTTGATCTGAATCCTGCCTGTTCTTTTGGTTGCTGCTTATCAATATCGTCAGATATTCTCTTTAAGATTATGGATGAAAATAGTTTATAAATACTTGCCAGCAGACTTATGGGCCTGTAATTCCCTATATCTAAGGGATTTCCTTTCTTGAAGAGAAGGATTATATCCGATGTACACCACTGTTTTGGTACCTTTTCTTCATCTAGTATCTTATTGAACAATCGCGTAAAATGATATGTTAAAATGGGTGCTCCTATTTTAAGTGCCTCATTGCATATTCCGTCTGGTCCGGGACTCTTCTCGGCTTTCAGCTTTTTCATATGATCATAAACTTCGGAGTATTCAATTTGTCTGATGTGATCTGTCGTGTTCGTATGGGTTGTTTGCGATATGATTTCGGGGTTATTTTGTTTACTATATAAGTTTTTGTAGAAGTTAGTAGCGTGATTTATTACATCTTTTCTGGATTTTGTTTTTAGTGAGTTATTTTCAAGTTTTTGAATCCAGGACTTGTGTGTAGTTAATTCTTTGTATGCTTTTTTGGCACTTCTAAAATGTTTAATGTTCCTTGTAATAATCTCGTATCTGTGGTTGTTGTAGTCCTTACGGATTGATCTATTAGTCTCTTTGTATATTCTGCTTAGTTCTGTTTTCATATCTTTAGTTTTGTTCTTTGTGTGTAGTAGTTCCGTGCGCCTTTTTAAAAGTTCCATTGTGTCTTTTGAGAAGATATTGTGTTGGTGGGGATACATATTGGTTTTGTATTTTAAGCTCTCTGTTATGCCTTTTTCCAGGATATTGTAGTATGTTTGGATATCAATGCTGTCTGTTTTTATATTTTCTGTATGTTTTTGTAGATTTCCGATGTAGCACTTTATTTCTGTTTCTGTCTTGGGGATATTAGCTGGTGTTGTATAGGTTTTTCTGCTCTTTACTGGACTACTCAAAAGTAATGTTGCTCTCACTAATCTATGATCGGAAGAGAATTCAACTTTGTTAAGTACCTCAATATTAGTTATAAGTTTGTTGTGGGTTATCATAATAAAATCTATTTCATTTTTAGTTTTGTGGTCGGGTGATAACCATGTCCATCTAGAGCTTGCTTTCTTTTTGAAAAATGAGTTCATTATGGATAGTTTGTATTGATGAGCATAAATTAAGAGCCGTTCCCCTCTATCATTCCGCACTCCGTAACCATATTTTCCCATTACTGGATAGTAGTTTGTTTTTGGACATCCTATTTTCGCGTTGAAATCTCCCATGACAATGACCTTCCCTTCTGTCTTTGTGTGAGCAAATTCAATGTCTTTGTAAAAATTTTCAATTTCTTCTTCTGTTGATCTCTCTGTCGGTGCATATGCTTGGATTATTGAAAAAGAGAAGCAATCAAACTTCATTTGTAGAAGTGCTACTCTTTCAGAGATTCCTATAAAGTTGATGATGTTATTTTTATACATTTTCTTGATAAGGAATCCCACTCCATATAGTCCTTTAGTTTCGCCAATATAGCAAAATATAAGGTCGCTGTGCTCTTCTATCTTACATCCCATTTTTCGGACTTCTGCAAGGCCTATAATGTCCCAGTTAATATTTTTTAGAGCATTAGTCAATTCAAGGAATCGTTCTATTGATCCTAGCGATTTTACATTATAATTGCAGATTTTGAGTGTTTGTTTCATACCATGATCTATTTCTCTATTTGGTGGAGGGTTGTAGTCTGATTCCCCACGATGACAAGTCGGATTGGGGAATGTTTTGTTTCTTTTATCTATTAGTTCTCGTCTGTTTAATGTTTTGTTCCGGTGGCTGATGGCAATATCCTATAGATTCTGAACGGTTGGCACCTTGGCAGAAGGTAAGGAATTACTTCTATTCCTCATTATGTCGAATGCATTTAACCGAGCTGTTTTTGTTGACAGTTGTTGTTTGTGAGGGTGCTCTATTGCGTTAGGCGAGGTTGATGTTTCCCTTTTGCGTTTTTCGTTACCTGGTTTGCCCTGTTTAATAATTAGCTTGTCGTAGTTTATGTATGCATAATTGCCCTTCTTCCTTTCCTCTTCCAATTTTGGTTGTAGTTTCTTTCTCATGTCCAATATTTCTTTCGGGTAGTCTTCAGATAAATACAAGTTTTTCAATTTCTTTTTATTTACCACTATCTCGTTTTTCTTCCAGGCGTTCACGAATGTTAGGAGGATAGGCCTTTCTTTTCCGTTTTTTGTGTTATTTTTGCCAATTCTATAGATCGTGTTCACATCCCTATCTTCAAAAGTAATGTTTAAATCATGTTCAAATTTCTTTTTGATTATTTCGATTAGGTCGATAGTCGATGTTTCGGTTTCTTTTACTCCATATAAAATTAGGTTGTTGTATCTTCTATATTTTTCAAGATTGTTTATTTTTTCCTTTAATTTCTCATTTTCTGATTTTAATTCCTGCATTTCAAGTCTAAAAGGAACTAGTTTTTCATCAATCCGTGCCATAATGTCATCGGTTTGTTTTGACATTTCTATTTTCATTTGTTCAAAAAAAGATTGAAGGTTATCCATTTTTGCCGCTGTCGCTTACGTGAAATGAAACGTATTATTGTGAACGCAGCTTAATAGGACTATTATGTTGGTAGTACTGACCCGCCTTAGTTTTGTTGAAATTGTGTCTATAGTCTATACTCGGTTTGTTTGGCAGGTAACCGCAAAAGTTTTTTTCCACTTTTTAACCACTGAATAATTATCTTGATAACACAGTTTGCACTTGGATGTTTTAGTTGCAGTATAGTTTATCACAATATGTATGAAATTTAAATGTTTTTACACCGGAGTTCACAGTATATTCACAGTTTATTCGTAGAAATACGGAGCTTCGTTACACTATGTATTTTCGTCTAGACAGCCGGAACCGGAAAAAAACCCAAATATTTATAAGCTCATACAAACAGAAACAGAGAAGAGAAAAAGCGGTTTAAAATTTTCAATTGTTGATAGTTGATACAAGTGCTCTGTTGCTGTTGTCAAAACAATGCGATCCGTTCTACGTAACAAAATTATTGTCATCTTTAAATTAATACATTTTCTAAAGGTTTCTCGTAAATTTCTAGTTATTGCAATAATAAAATAAATAAATACAAAATAACAATAAATTGAAGATATATGTGTACCGTTTTAGATGTTTAAATATTTGTTATGGTTTACTTTTTTAAAGGATAATAAAGAAAGTATTGCATGAAATGAAACATCAATTTGTATTTTGACATTTTCCGTCTTAGCTTGAGCTTAGCTTAATCTCACCGTTTAAATGTCTATAAATACTAAATCATAGTTTAATCTTAGTGTAGGTACACTAAGCAAAGTTTTTCGTAAGTAAAGTCAGAGCAAAGTCCAAGTCTATAGATCTCACCCTAAGTGTAACATAAAATCACTATTTATCTTTAAAACATTTTTATTGTATGTATTTCGGTTTGTAATTTTAAATTAATCATTACTTGGTTGTGCCTTTAGGCCATATTCTTAACTCTATGGTTGTGTTCTATTTGAAGCCGCTTATCTTCCAGAGCCCGAAAGCTATGCATATCTTGATATGAGGCTTCTCCAAAACTAAAACTACTTGCTTTCTGCAACAAATAAGAGAATATCAATTTAGGCTCTGTCCATGCAAAACTTAAAAAAATATAATTCATATTATACAAATCCTTCCTGAAAGAACAGCCTATATATTGTGTGTAGTTTAGAAAAACCAATTGCACATGCTACAGACCCGGATAGCAACTTTGTTTTATTCTATTTAGAGTGGTTGGGATTCTTGTTGTTCAGTTCGAAGTGATTTACCTTTGGATTGTAATCCTACAAAATAATGAAATTGTTTGTTGAAATGTTGTCACTGTTGTGCACACCTTTGTCTGGCTTTTATAGTATTCAAGTTATGTCAAAACTGATTTATTACCTTGTCATTGTTGGTTTTAACGTTTTTGGGATATAAATTGTGTCCAAAATGATTTTATTTGTAATATCCGGAAATGTTCCGGAAATAATACTCGATAATAATAATACATACTGATAGTTAACCTCAATTGTATTGAAGCACTTAGGAAGGTTGATGAGCACAGTTTTTTCACAAATATTTTCTAATATGAATTAGTATTGATTTAAATATTCAATTTAAATCACTTCTATTTATAATTCAAAAAGCATTGCTAAATTTCTTTGAAAAATAATTAAAACGCCTTTATTTGTTTAAAAGGTAAATGTCACTATGGTCATTCAAAATTCTTGGAATAGCTGCTAAATTCACGCATATTCTATTTCTTCTTACTTGTAGACTGTCTTATTCCCATCTCGCTACGCAACTTTGTGTCTCAGGTGTGCGCGCATCGTAAAATTTCACTCTCATCAATTTTTCCTATCCTAAAGAAGTATAACTTCAATAATATCATTATACTGAGTTTTTTTTGTTACAGTTCCCGAATTCAGATCAAGAATGGATAGCAATTCAACATTGGATCGTTTTCCTGCTAGTTTTTCTAATGTGATTCTATCTCTTTTTATTACTTCAAACTGAATTTATTCTATTAAGTTTGATTCGAATGATGATGGATCGATCTTATCCAGATTCAATGCCTTTCTGAAAAGACGTTCCAGAACGTCCAACCTCTTTGAATATGGAATAGTGGTTCTTGTGTTCCCTGAAGATAACAAGACACACACACACACACCTCCCTAAAACAGAACTATCTCCAGGCTGATGTGATCCCTGGTTGCCCATCGAAGCAGTATTTGGATCGGGACGATCAGTAACAAATGATGGTGCAAAGTCACAGCCTTAAAAGACATCTTCATTGATCGGCCAAATTCCAGGTTTTTTATATGAGTTGATGATATTGTTTGGAGTGAATGCAGTGGAAACGCTTCTTTTACAATTCCAGGGGGATCATAGATCGTCATGGTCTTCCCAGGATGTTTAGTCATTAACTTCGTTTGCTGCCGGCTAATATAATTTTTAAACGGTCCATACACGTACATCTGGAGGTTTAAGATTATGGAACAATAATAATAATAATAATAATATGTTTTTTATTAATCAGACAAATACAGTCCATTGATTGATTAGTGAGTTAGTAACAATACTTTCTTAAGATCTATGTTAGGGAATTAGTAAAAATAAGAAAAAAAGTAGTTAAATAAAAACTATCAGGTACAAAGCGGAGATGTAGGAGCAGTGTCGTAAATAGGGGGGGGAACTCCATTCTTTCGACTATCATCCGTAAGATGTTGCTGGAGCTGCCCCGCACCCGGTGCACCAAAGAAGCGCACCGCTTTCGCATAGTGGCGAAAAAGCAATCCACCCACGCCTCTGCAAACATTCTTGATGCACTGAAGAAGCGAGGCAGCCCCAGCAACACCCTAAATGCGTTATTATACTGCACCCGAAGCGAGTTGTATGTTTGTCGGGTAAAACTGGCCCATAGGCTGCACGTGTAGAAGTAAGTGCAATATCCTCTGAATAATGTGACTTTTACGCCATGAGAACAACGTAGAAACCTACGAGCCAGCATATTTGCTCTCACCGACAACGCTTTTCGTTCTCTCTCTATATCGCCATTATCTTTGAGGTCGGGGAGTAGGACGTGCCCAAAGTATTTAAACTTACTAACTCCCTGTAAAACACAGTTGTTAATAGTAACCGTCGGCAGATTTTGTAGTCTTCTCCTCCCTGACTCAAACACCATCACTTGGCTTTTCTTGGCATTATAGATAAGACCATGGGATGCAGCATATTTTTCACAAATAGCTAATAATTTTCTTAACCCTCAGACAGAAGCGCTAAGCAGCACCATGTCATCAGCATAGCTTAAATTGTTAAGGTTAACGCCATCTACGTTACAGCAAATTCTGGTGCCGGTTAACTACTCTATCAGCTCATTTACACATATTACGTAAATCATCGATGGACCGTTTTACGTTCTTACAATTGAAAGAAGCAATTTTATACGTTGGTTCCAAGTTCATAATATTAACGTATGGAAATCGGGTTGCCTTCCTTCATGGATTATTCAAAGTTACGTTTTATTTTGAAGTGTATAAAGCGACGGAAAATGATGCCTTCTGGCCACATTCCATGATCCAAATAAAGTGAAAGTTTTTTTCTGTGAGACAAAGAATTTAAAAGCATTGTAGTCGCAAGTGCGCTTTATGGAAATCTTTTCTAAGCTGACAGTGTCTCCAGTTTTTTTCTTAATATAATTTATGATGTCCGACTCATTTGTACTTTTGTGGACCTTCGTTATGAATAGAGGTGTTTTTCTTTCTGCAGCTCTAAACAATTCCTCCGAATTCACTGCCAGCGTACCCGTCTTTCCCTCCTTTCGATTTCTATTAGGTTTTCCCCTTCTTTGTACAACTTTCCATTCTGAGTTGATGGAATTAGCGACAGCGGAGTAAGTCTTCTTATTTTCAGTGTAATAGCAATAAAACTTGTTCATGCTCTGATGTTTTAACATGTTTTAGAAGTTTTTCAGTCATACATCCGGAACTATTTCCTTCGCCTACAGACCCGGGCGGCGAATATTTTGGATGAATAAATCACTATATCTGATCCGCGGAAAAACGAACATACAAGGTATGAAATTACCCATAGCATTTGCCGCTGCTGCAATTGTGACGAGAGTACCCCGTTCTGCAGATGTTCCTCTACTTGTTTGGAACCTCGTTGAGCTACCACTTTCTTGGGTTTTCGCACCGTTGCTTACAAACATCTGCGCCCGTATACCGATGAGAGCTACGTGACCCTTTTGTTCGGCGAAGCATTTTATTCATTTATTAACATTCCTAATTTAACCATATTTCTCACTTAAATTATGTACATGTAGGATTTAGGTCAGACATATTAATAAATAAAATGCCACTAAAATTCTATATTATAACTCTATGGGACGGGTCACTTTGGCGAACGGAAACGACTCGTTCAAACTCAGAGATATTTATTGTACAAGAAGTATACAGCAATATTTGACATACAGTGCTTTGAACTGAAGCACCACTCAAGCACCAGCAGGCGTTTCGCCAGAGACAACGTACTACCACTTGAGTAGTTTTATTTGCGAGCAAGCACTAGGATCGTTTAAATATTCATTTATATTATAATAGGCCAGGCAAGGCAAAAAGGCAAGCAGTTTTACTTTAATGTACGACTTAAATTTATTTATTGACAACACTTGTATCTCACTAGGGATTTTATTGAAAAAACGTATATTAACGTAATTGCCATGGAAAGAATTGCTCGTTTTATGCAGCCTTCTGGTTGGTGCGCTAATTTTGTCTTTACGAGTTTACGACTTTACGATTACGGGTTCTATAATTATGGAAGCTACTATTCTTTTTAAAAATATCTATATTTTTCCGCACATACAAAATATTCTCATAAATGTATTGACTTGCCTGAATTGAATATGTAATTCTTTAAACTTCTTTCGGACCGACTCCCGTGGGGGCAACCCACAGATCGCTCTTATAGCCCGCTTTTGCACTACAAATATCGATTTAATGTCAGCTGCATTACCCCACAAAATAACACCATATGACATAATACTATGAAAATAGCTGAAATAAAAAAGCTTTGCTGTGTTCTCATCCGTAAGATCGCGTATCTTTTTAACTGCGAACGCTGCGGAACTTAGTCTATTCGAAAGACCTTCTATGTGTCGGCCCCACTGGAGTTTACTATCTAAAGTAATTCCCAAGAACACCGCATTATCAACAAAGTCTATTTCCTCGTCTTTCATTATTATTTGAAAATGACTACTTTTTACATTTGTAGTTAAAAATTTAACACATTTTGTCTTCTTTTCGTTTAACTTAAGATTATTTGTATTAAACCAGTGAACTACACTGGAGATGGCACTGTTTACGTTATCAAGTGATGGATTTTGTCGTTTCACTTTAAATAAAAGCGAAGTGTCATCAGCAAACAGTACTATCTCGTGAAGCATTGCAGCTAATGCGGCTAAATATAAACTTATGATTGCATACAGGAACATTCTTTTTTAATAATAAAAGGGCGGCTGATGGTGAAGAATTCAGAACGCTGGTTGTATTTAAAGCAATGTTAGTAAAAAACTCTTCAAATGCTTCGAGGTCGGAACTAATTACTTTGCCGTTTATGTTCACTTTAAATTCAGTATCCTTTCTGGAGGTTCTTCCAGTCTCCTCGTTTATAATTTTCCAAGTAGCCTTTATCTTATCAGAGCTGTTGTTTTTTTTAAGACTTAAGTGTATCGCCTTAGCAATTCTACACTCTTGACTAAAACTTTTTGAGAATATCCTAACATAAGTTTTAAATTCTTCACTGTCATTATACTGTTTTTCATCATACAACTCATACAATTTTAGCCTTATGATTTAAACAGATTAAGCAAACGTTTACTTGAACTACACTTGTCAAGCAAATTTACATTAAAGTCTCCACTAACGATCAATTTTTTCTTAGATTTTTGCAATTTGTAAAGAATCTGCTCCAATATTTTTTCTAAACTATCATATTGAGCTGAAGGAGGGCAATACAAACTAACAATGATAAATTGCTCCAGCTCCACACAAGATACTTCTATAAGGCGTTCCACAGAGAGGCTCACTATGTCCTTCCTTTCTTTAAATTTAATTTTTTTACTAAGCAATATTAATGAGCCACCCTGTATTGCATTTTCTCTGCAGAACGAACTACCAATCTGATGATTACAAAAATTGAACATAAGTTCACAACCTAAGTTAGATAAGTTCCCTGTGTACCACAACCGTAACACGAAAAGTTCACATCTTTGGACCTAGATGGCGCTGTATCCGTTTGCTCGTTACTAGCTTCCATAGTATTCTTACGCTTTCTTCATTCCTCTAAGACGTGACCTAATTTCTTGCAGAAATTACACCGGACCACCTTTCTTGTGCGTGTGGCTGTGGCCTCAGCTTTAGAAGTTGCTACGGTTTTCTCACTGGTGTCTATTATATTTACTTTTCCTGCTTTCTCTTTTAGTAGAGACTGTGCTGCTTCCTTGCTTCAATAGGTCATCAAAATCCTGTTTCTTCCTGTAAAGGCGATATGTGCTCATTAACGATTCTCGCTTTTTTCGAAATCTTCAATTGAGAAATTCATTCCCATATTGTGTTGAATGGTGCATCAGCTATTAAATTTTTATTTTTATGATCCTTTCGAGTTGCGTCCCATATTATTGGATGTTCTTGATAAAGTTCAATTAATTCTATTACTTTTTCATTTGTCCATGCCGGTGGCGATTTTGTGGATGAGGAAGCCATTCTCGCTCGACGTACGCACTCGCTGCGTGTTGTAACAGAACTGAGCAAAGCGCCAACGTGTGGACATATCGCGAGCGTTGGCGCAGATTCCTTTGATGAATCAGACACGAGCCGGCCAACTACCAACACTCGCACCAACGTTGGGACCAATGCCATTTTCTAGATCCACACGTTGGACGAATAGCGTTGGGGCCAATATTGTCGCCAACGTGTGGAGCCGGCCTAACAAATATGGTACACATTGTTAGAAACTAATATTTTTATTTTATATAGTGTATTTTCAAATAATTTCATAAAACGATGTACATAACTAACTTACTTTAAATTTTCTCGCTAAGTGAATGTAATTCTTTGAGAAATAAAGTTTCTTTGAACCGAAGTAGTACGAGCATGATATTTTTACATCCCGGTATGTGACAACTATTGCCAGCGGGGATCATGGTGAGGCAAGCTGGTAGCCGTAGATTGTCGGCGGTTGTGTAGTGACCAGAAGAATAGTAGTTAATGGTGCCACTATAATATTCCGAGGTTGCGTGACAGATAACATAAGCGAGGGCTGAAATATTATTGAGAAAAGTTCGGAGAGGTTCCGCAGGGTAGGAAATAATCGCCGCATCCTGCGGGTGCGAAACGCGCTGCCCATGGGGTCGCCTCTTCGTGGTGAGTGTGCCGCGGATGCAGGAGCAGGGGCACCATGTGCGCCACGCGCTCCTTGTGTGCCGCGTGCGCCACCGACCTGTGCACCGTTTGCGCCAGGTGCGCCAGGCGCGCCATGTGCCCCCCTTCGCACCGGGTTACTGCCGGCAAGGCGGTTTTCGCGGCGTATGAGGTCGCCGCGTTATTGTTTAAATCATTTAAATTATTAATATTTGTGTTTGTATTAGAATTGTTCGCCGCGTCTTGCGGAGTTGAAAGAGCCGTCGCAAGGGGCGCGTGGGGTGAGGGGGGCGCAGGGGGTGCCGTGGTAGGCGCCGCGGTCATGGGCGTATCCGCCAGGCGAGAATTTTGAATTTTGCTCTAATTCGCAATAATTATCTGGAGTAAAATCAGCAGGGTCCACATTATAATATTCATAGGGATAATTATCTTCGTGTGTATTAAATGTTTTATGATCGTAATCTGTGTAATTATTCGTATCATCGTTAATGTAATGATATAAAATTTGGCTTAGCTTGAGTCGTTCGCATTGATACATCGTTAACATATTTATGTACCCGTTTGGTTGATGATTTGGTGGGATACCAAATTTAATTTGTTGTTGATTCGTTGTTTGGGGGAATTGCCTGTATCCAAATTGAGGTGTTGGAATACCAAACTTAAACTGTGAATTATTTGGAGTATACAGAAACCTTGCTTTTGGTTGGTACCGAATTTAAAGTTAGAGAAATTAGGCTTAAATCCTTGAGGTTGTGGTTGTGGTTGTATTCCGAATTTGAAATTCATTGGAGGCTTATTTTGATATTGGGGTAATTGACTAAATTATTTTGTGGTAAATTATTTTTTTCATGAATATTCTGAGTATATTTTTGTCTATTAACACTCCGTCATTTATATTGGTTAAGGAAATTCACTTCTTCCATTACTACACTGAGCGCGTCTTCTAGAGTTGTACATCTATGTAATCGGACAACGCGTATCATATCTTCGGGCAAATTAAAAAGGAAAACATTTAAACATGTATGGTTATATGTATTCATCTTTGCGTTCTTAATATTCTCGTCCTCTATTAAATTAATTTTTGAAAACAATGTGCTACGGACGCTTTGGATTCGATTACAAAAGCTTTAATATGACTCGCTTTGATTAATTTTAATATTTTCTAATTCAATCAAAATACATTCTTCACTTCTAGGATCTCCGAAATGTCGGATAAGAATGGTTTTTAACTTAGCCCAATTATTAATATATTGTCGTTCACTAATTAAATGACTCGCCTTGCCTCTTAGGCGGCTTGTAATAGCGTGATATATATATATATATATATATATATATGTCTTGCTCTACATTTGGAGGCTCTGATCTAAAAGCTCTAATACCATATTCACCCTTTTTTTTCGGTCCCGGGTCGGTCACGCCATCCGTCGTCTTTTGTTCCACCGCTGCTGCATCTTTTTCTGCCGCTTCCATTGCACAGGCTATGGTTACTGCTTTTCCATACACCAGATTCTCTTCCGCGAATAACCTTTGTCTGATTAATTCACTCCGCAACCCACAAATCAGCTGATCTCTTAGGTTATCTTGTAAAGCAGTTTTAAATTCGCAATATTTGGCCATTTTCTTCAACTCCGAGATATATTGCGATATCGACTCACCCGCATTTTGTCGCCTCTGTCGAAAATGATACCTTTGCGATATAAATGATGGTTTCGGTTGTAAATGGTTTTTAATCACGCTTACGACTTCTGTGTAGGTTTTTGAGCTTGGTAAATCTGGACTAGTCAAATTACTTAATAATTCATAAGACTCATCTCCCATAGCCGCGATTAAAGTGGGTAGCCACAAATCTGTTTTCACCTCATTCACTTTGAAGAAAATCTCCGCTCTTTCGATATACAAAGTCCAATTTCCAGTCCTTACATTAAATTCCGTCAATTTCCCGATCGGCATTTTGTCTAGAAACTATTCACTTTTTACGAAAACCAATCCTCGTCGCCACTGAGATAAATAATACACGACGTGTAATATGAATCAAGGTTTATTGATGACTGACGCACAGCACACTACCATGGTACACTTAGGTATCTCAATGTGTGCGCACGCACACACGCGCTTCACTCATACACTACAGTACTTTGCAGTGAATCATGTGACGATGAACTATCGGCGGCAGAAGGTTTGGATTATTTATCGTCATCAGAAGCAGGAGAAAAATCTTCGCCAGAACAAGAGGAACACGATGATTTTCTGTTTCGAAAACTCTGCGTTTGCTGCACATTTTTAGGTCTCTCAGTTAAATGTGACTGATTTTTTTTGTCTCAGACGCAACGTTCGGCGAATAATACTTTAATGCAGGTTTGTATACTTTCCTATTATTATCTTTCTCAGCAACACGTAAGTTTTCTTTTTGCGATGGATTTTCAGAGCTTTGTAAATTATGTGGAAAATTTGGCTGATGATCATCTTCTGAAGCGAATGAGTTATCTTCGGAATCGAACTTATTCAAATCTTTGATTATATTTTTTAACTTCAAAGACCGCGGGCTCGGAGGTGGCATTGTAACTGTAAATAATAAGATATGTTTTTGTCAAGCTTGCAAAATGCTGTCACAAAACAAACTAAAACGTTTACCAATTAACTTAGAGAGAAATAACCATGAAAATACAAAAAAAATAAAGGCTTATTTTCTGAAGTGTCGTAATGTTTATCTTACATTCGATTATTTTTGAAGAGAATTTAAATGACATCGGCTTTATCACTAATATGTCTCTAACAGTTTAAATAATAATAGTGATTTCTTACAAGGAATGACAGTGAAGAGTCACTAAAGAAACTGTGTCAATATCACTTTTCAAAGCAAATTAAACATTGTGAATTCAATTAACTATCAATGACACTTTTAACATAATGTCGTTGTAAGTTGACGAAAAAATACGAGATATTAAAGTAATAGTGTCATTAAACGAAAAGTGACATTAATACTCTGAATGAATCGTTACAGATTTGTTAGAACTTAATGTAATAATGTCACTTTCACGATAAAGACGATATAGCTTTAATTAAAACATATAACTTACCGGTTAGATTTACTGCAAAACGACACTAAACAAAAAATGACGTTATCCTTCACAGACCAAGCACTTATCTCTTTGACGTCCCCGTCACTACTAAAAATGTGCCGATATCACGCCACGTCATACGCTCCGCCCCCTTAAACGACATAACGACACCACGCCATCTAGCGGTTTCTATGAGACCTACGTTCACAGGAGTCTTTGCATTTTAAAGTTCATGCCTAGTAATGAAAGGTGGCGCTCACAGTAAAGTTTACCTGATTTTCGTATAGTGACGTTGTCGTTATCAAGGTGCGATATCTTTTTCAACTGAAAATTACTTATATCTATTCTTACGTCAAACGGAAATAAAACGGGACAGGTTGGAATGTGAAGAGGTTTACTCACATAAGTCTGGAACCCGTTTCTTCCACTTATAACTGCTACACTTGTTTAATTTTTTAACCTTTTACTGTCTCGCGATCGATCATGACAAATTTTTTTTTGGTTGTAAGATACCCGTTCACACAGTTGCACAGTCAAATCGCGACAGGTTATTTAAAACTTTCTAGATATCGAAAAATAATTATTTCCCTTCAGAAATCGTTTGGCAGCCAGCTAATAAATCATCCATGAAAAAATCGTTCAAGATACAGTGGTAAGCTACTGATTTGACCGGCATTTTTAAATGGAAGTTTAACGACATAACGACCAGACGAGTCTCTTGTAGTTGTTTGTTTAAACAAATCTTCGCAACGTTGTTCTTCAGGTGTAAATTGCTTGTTAAGACAAAATTTGTCAGATTCGATTTCCCACAATTGTTTCAAATCAAACTCTTTGTATTTTACACCAGCATGATGGGAGATTGCATTATGACATCTCGAAGATTCGTCATTGGTATTGTTAATTTCACCAGAAACTCCAAACCAAGAATCCAGCCAAACCTCGTGTTTTGGGCAATGAGATATCCTTGCGGACACTTCATTAAGCCTTCAGTTAAAATATGACAATATACCTCCGCTCCCAGTAAGAGGTCTATTTTGTTAGGTACGTTACAATTTGGGTCTGCTAACGTCATTCTTGGTAGCGTTGGCCACAAATTGATCAAAAACTTTCTTTCAGGAAGGAATGACGTTAGTTTTTTGAGTACTTAAGTCTTGACATTAATGATAAAAGTCGGATCTTGAATTGATTGTAGTTTGATAAAAACTGCATATTTGGAATTCAGTGATGTGTTATCATCACCTCCTACCCCCGTAATGACACTATTGGTATATATTTTCTTCAGTCCAAGAAGTTGAACTGCAGACTCCGTGATAAAGGATGCCTGTGATCCTTGATCCAATAAAGATCTTAGTGTCACTTGAGATCCGAGATTTGTTTCAGCTTTCACTAAAGCTGTTGCCAATAAAACTTGATTCTTATTGCTAGAGAAACAAGTGGTAATTTTAGTTTCTACGATCTCGCCTGTTGTTGTAGCTGTTGGTGCCATAACACTAGTATCACCTGATTGTAAGGTTACATCAGGATTGTTTGAATGTAATAATTAATGGTGTTTCCTTTGACAGATGCGGCACCTAGTGGGCAAACGACATGATAAAACCGTATGATTTGAACCTAGAATTCTAGGTAATTTGACCCCACTCTGCTCTGCATCATAATTCGCTTCTGAAGCTGAAGAAGTTTTCTTCTGTGCTTGAACACATGTTTTAAACACTCCTTCAATTCAGACTTATAATCGGTATACAATTCCTCAACTAAACCATAAATATCCTTAATAATATATCCCGACATTTCTAAATCATCCTTTTCCGATTCGCATATTAGTTTCTGATGCGTCGTGTAGAATCATTCCCAATACTTCTCCAAAGTCTCAGTTCGTGTTTGAATATAAGACACAGTTATTCTGTCCTTCGGAGATTTCTTAAAGTTGGTAAAGGCTCGCTGAATTTTCTTTTGTATATCTTCTTGTAGTCTTATTAACGAATCCATTATCAATATCGGGTTTTTTTTAAATCAGTGAGCAAATTTTTCTACGTCCAGTATAGGTGAAATTTTTCTAAGTGTTTAGTTATTATTAACTTAGGAAAAATTGATCATGGATTCCCCGTATAACCACTTGGTGATTCTGTTTTGCGATTTTAAACCTAAAATGTAGTCTCAATTATTTTTACGATGAAATTTAGTTGCCAATATACATTTACGAAGTAAAGAAGTGTTTCTCTAAATGATCCGCCGGCACGATCCAAACTAGCTGTGACTTTATCTGCTGCTGTATTCAATACAGAGCCCATGGGTTGTGGCTCCTCTTCTTGTTCTTCTTTAATAGATTCCCGATAATCTTTTTGCAATTTTGTTAAATACCCCTTGCTGTCTAGCTCGACTGCTCTCTTGTACACTTTGGAATTTCCGTCCATACTTGAATTGTAATTCTGTTAGTTTTTTTCATAACAAATGTGTGATAGACTTGAATGTAATGTGTAATATGGCGACATAAGCGAGATGAGTAAATTGGAGCCACAGACTTGATAATGATCAATTGTTACGACCTAACCACCACTATTTTGGTTAAAATTTTACAAGTCCATTCACACTGTTAAGATATGGGGGTGTAGGGTTGATATAAATGAAACCCCATATATTTAAACACACATGTATAATCACTGCACTTAATAAATTAATACAATGTATCGTTTAACTATAATTGTTGGCTTGTGTCGCGATACGTGACGTAGGTTCGATCGTACGACCTGCCGGCGACGAAGCTCGGTAATGACTGGCATAAAGCGTCTCCCGCGCAGTGTTGCCAATCCCCACATCAGCCCCCCCGGAGACCTATAGGTCGTAAAAGTGGCGCGGAAATCGAACTCTTCTGCCTGAACGAGTTACATAATCAGGCTTCTTTGCAGGGGGCATACTGGGAACTGCAGTGGTGTTATTGATAGGCTCCTCTTCAGTCAATATGTGTGCCGGTTTCACTCGATCTATAGATACCGTTGTTGTCTTGCCGTCCATTTCAATTCTCATAGTTTTGTCTGTCCTGTCAAGGACTTTGTACGGACCAGAGTATGGTGGTTTTAAAGACTTACGTATAGTCTAAGATCCGACCGCGTGATTTATACGTTCATATATTTGATTAATAAAATATAATTTTTATCGATATTTATAACTAAACCAATGCAGATCCGCAAAGGTGGCCATCCAAATTTGGCCGCAATTAATTTTAAACAATTATATTTCATTAGAAAGAAATATACCTGAGATACCGAGAAAGTTCAAGGTGCCATCCCTCACTTGGCCGCAACCTAATGTCAGCCAGGTGTAAACAGGTATAATTTCGTTAAATATATACGTTCATAATGTATTATCATGTTATACATACCAAATTGAAGATTAATTCTTTCCCTACATGATGAGATATAGGTGCCTATGCAAAAATGCCCGCAAATAGTGACTGCCAACGATTAAAGATAAATAAAAGCGAGAGAAACTTAAGATAAACACCCCATGTCGAATAAAGATAGAGCATCCCAGCTGCTTGTCGTTTTTATGCTACTGCGCATGCGTCCATAGATAAGGTGCTCAACTAGTAGCTCGCGTATTTGCTTGGAGTTTAAAATACTCCAAAAATTGAGCAGTAAAAATAATATGTCATAATAATTAATCTACCAAACTAGTGTTTTCAATATTTTTTTAATTATATTCAACTAAAACAATATTTTTTAACTGTGAAACGTCATTTTAAATATAAAATTTATCTTTTAAATAAATTTTGTTTTATTACAATTTTTAACAATATTAAGTTTCGTTTATTTTCGGTCTTCATAAAAAATGTGTAATTTTTTTTTTAATTATATCCAACTCAAACAATAACTTTGAACTGTAAGACGTTAATTTGAATCTATATTAAAATTTATCTTTATACACAAATGTTTTTTTTATTTTTATTTTCATCAATATAAAGTTTCGTTTATTTTCCTTGAATCCTTGATTAAAGAACTGAATTAAAAACAATGGCAACAGAATTAAACGGAATTGATTTTTTAATTCTGTTGAATTCTGTTTCCATTGCTTTTAATTCGGTTCTTTAATCAGGGATCTGATTAATATAAATTTTTCAGTTTTATTTTTTGAAAACAAAAAATGTTGGAATCATTTATTTAACAATTATTATTTGTTTAAAAAAATTATTTGTTAATTATATATTTTAAAAGAAAAATGCACAAACCTTTTTTTCATTTGATAGGGATAGTGACAACAAAAAGTGAATTATTTATTTTTGATTTAAAATGCAACTTTTTTTTATTATAAAAAATGATAAAAATTACAAAAATGATAAAAAAGATTTTACAGTTAGATAATTATCAATACATATCGGAGTACTTGTAACGAAAAAATTTTCATTTACGTACTATCGTCACTTGAATCATCAGAACTGTCACTCTCATATGTTGAAACGTCAGAATCTTTATCGTTTGTATCTTCTGAAGATTGTTCAATTAAATCACAAATAACATCTTCTACTTGCTGTGGCATTGAATCTCCAATGAACCATGTTGGTTTTAAAGTTTCATCTAAAATCCAACCATTATTTTCAGGTTTAAATCTGATGCAATCTGGATCTTCGTACGCAATAATTTTTGTTGCAAGGATTTCAAGCATGGTGGAATAGTGCTTGAATTGAAACCTTTAAGTTTTTTCATAAATTTGTCATTAATTGTAGTCATGGCATACATTTTATTAAACATTAAAAGTCTTGCAGCGTTTACATTTTGACAATTTTTAATCCCATACATTAGAGCTATAAACTCCTGAACTACTATCATTTTGTTATCATCAAGAATATCCTCCGGATTGCTTAATGATGCAAATGTCTCTTGAATGTTCTGGTGTTTACAAAATATCTTGAAAGGGCGGACTTTTCCTTTGTTAAAAAATGCTGCTGTATAGTCGCAACCAGTAAACGCGTGGAATGCTGGTAGTGCAAGACATAAGGTCGGACCTAATTCCACTGATAATTTTGTGCAGTTAATGCAAGCTTGATCTTGATTGGTAGTTTTTTTTGAAGTACTGTTTGCCAACCAAATTTGTAAGTTGGCAAATTTATGTATATTTCCTAATAATATTATTAAGATGTCAGTGTCAGTTGCCTTAACCAAAATTTTTGCACCGTCATGTATTTTACTGATGTGAAAAATAATCCTGGTATCAGCTTCCTCATGTAGGCATGCTAATTCAGGTTCTTCGTTCTTGAGTACGATATTTCCAACCGAAGAAAATGAAAAACATAGTTCGTCGACCGTAATGAAAACTTTTTTATTTTTTAATATTGCAGCAAAACTATTATCACTCCAGTGATCAGCTAAAAATTTTACGAGAGCTTCTTTAAAACGATAATTTTTTAAACTTGCTAAAAAATCCTTGGGTCTAGGCTGTAATGGACCGCTAATTGTATATGGAATATCAATTTCCGCTCTGTTCAATCTTTCACAATCTTTGATAGAAGGAGTAAGGTATCTATCAAATATTATGTGTATTTCTTGGCTATTTGTTGAGCATAGCTTTATCAGTATTGCTTCAGCTACTTTTCCAAAACTTTGTGGTAGAGTAGAACCTATAGAATACAAATAATAGAAACCATCTATTATTTCTACATCAATATGTCCAGGATTTGAAACTTAAATTTTTGATTTTAGATGTTTACTTAGAGTAGATTTGTCTGTCTTATACAATATACATATGACCAGTACAGTGGAACAGTGCCGGAGGTACAGGTGCAAGTGGATACGACAGGCAGTTCTCAATATCAACTTTATGTTCGATAGCAATTGCTAAAAGTCGTCCGAAAATATCGCGTTCCATTTTTAATAGAGCTTGGTTGTCTTTACTTTTATTCTTAATTGTTCTTTTTGCACAGTCAGATGCAAAGTTAGAAATAACATAACGTTTGATAGATTTCACAAACCTTGTAGGATCTTCAGAACATTCCGAAAAGAAACGTAATTTTTGTTCATGACCTAATGTCTTACAATTCAATAAAAAATCAGAAACGTGTGAAGATGCTGCTTTACCAGTTGACATATTGAATAAAATATTCTTATCCAAATTTTCGCTGAAAGGATTCGTTGTTTTTTTCATTGTTTCAATAATTCTATTCAGCGTTTTATTGTCTTTCTCTATTTGATTCTTTTGCAGTGAATGAGAAGTATCATCTGCCCGTGATAGGCCAACTTCCGCTTTTACAGCTGATAAAATTTTGGTTCTTATGCTATGGCTAAGAGCCCACCTTTGTCTTGCAGCTATAGAGTTAGTGAAGTGGCTAACTCCAGTCAATGTGTTACCAGCATCTGCATTTATCGTTTGCTCCAATGTTAGGTCCACAGGTGATCTACCTAAACATGAATTGGTACGCCTAACACCAAATGCACCTTGACGAAATTCCGCAATCAAAGCTGAATCGTCCATTTTCAGCTTAATTAAATTATTTAAGTACAAAGCTGCCCATTTGGAATAATTTGGTAGATTAAATGCAAAGAAATAATCACATATTTCAAAAATGCTATTTAGGTAGAGCTCTAAGTTACTGCAACGAATACTTCTGGAAAATCGATGATAAATATTAATCATTTCCGAGTATAGCAAGTAATATTGAGCGGTCTTTCCATGGCCACCCTGAAGCGTTGTTTCTCGATACTGTTTGTAATCTTCAAGTATTTGTTGTAGTGAGTCCTGTAAAATTATACGTTCATTGTCTTCACTCGGGGTATTTATTACAGCAGCTAAATCTTCATTCAATGTATCTGGATCATATTGTTTTTCCGATAAATACTTTTCGAAATGAAGAACTTGTAAGGCACCAGATGCCAGCGGATGCAATCGCTTACACCGATTAAAATGTTTGCTGTCTAAAAAGCTAACCATTGATCCTCCCGCTAGTGCTTCAGCTTCAACCAAAATCTCCACTAACTGGAGTCAATGTACTTACCAATGGCTTTGAAATATGCCATTTGCATATGGAATGCTCCTAAATTTACAAACACATTATCGAATTCAGGCTTCTCATGTAATTGTATTTGCATAGCTAATTTTGCAATTGCCAAATCATAAGTGACGATAATCTGTTCTTGATCACAATTTTTCGCAATTTCCTTAGCAGTACAGAGAGTTTGATAAACAACTGCTAATGAAGTAGGAGACGAATTAATAGGAGGTAAGTAATCGACTGTTTGAGTTTTGCTACAATCAATACAAATCTTACAATTGTATCCCAACCACATGGGGAGAGAATCAATCCGTGATAGAGACATACTCCAAATATAATCTTTATCCATAGCTATTATTTTCGCAAATTGACACGCATCGATAGTCTGTGTAATTGAATCGACATGAACAAAAGGCATACTGGTGAGAGGTTTTTTGTAGTAAGTTCGAATACTTTGTGGAATTCCTTCGTAACGCCGTCTTTTACGAGGCGGATGAGATTCAATGTTGTCATCGTTAGATTGTGATGTAGAGCAATTCAAGATTTCCATATCACCACTTTCTTCATTAATCCTATGATTGAACTGGTATATAATACCAACGGTATCATGTAAAGTGTCTTTACCAGTAGCAGTGTCGACAAAACGATCGAAATTGTCAAAAGCAACATGCGTACTTAATCCGTTAACTTTACGGATGCCGGATGGTACTAAACTTTCGTCTTTTTGCGTTGCGTATGTCATTTCCGTTTCAATTTCTTCGGCTAGATTATAGCCGATAGTATGACCATACCTATTCAATATTGAAAGAACTTTTCTGGAACTTGTTATTGACTTCATTGCTAATCCGAGAGTAAGATGCTTAGATGGTTTTACTCGACCTATAGAAACTATATAAATAAGGTCACTGCACACTGATTTAATTTTAACTAAATCCTCGTTTGAATTTTTGCGACGAACATCCGGCCCTTGAACCAAGTCACAAACAAAGTTAAACAATTCTTCTGGAATGGTGCACTCTCCACGAATAACGTCGTCCACGCTAAGATCTGCTGGTAACTTCTTTCTTTCAACAGAGGTGATGCTATTTCGTAATTCATAAGCAACGTCCCTATGGCGATTTTGCTGTTTCTCTTCTAAATTAGCAATTTCACCAGCTAATTGAGAGGTATCAATCTTAAATTGATAAACAATTTTTTTTCTGTGTGCTGCAGAAGATGGCTCTATGATCAGTCGATCGCCAAAGGAATTTATTATTTTATTTTCTAAATTTTCAGCACGGTAATCGTGAAAGTCTTCGGCTTTTACTTTATTCTCACCAAATTCTAATAATAAAGCTTTGTATTGAGAAAATAAATCACAAAGGAACATGACTCGATTTTTTTCAATTATTTCCATGGTGATAACATCTGAAATAACAGCAAATGCTGACTGGTGCAATTGCCTATTCGCATGCCAATGTCCTGGTTCTGCCTTCTCTTTATTTTGACGTTGCAAAGTTGTCTTCAAAGCTGTAAAACAGTTGGAATGGTAAGCGACAGTCGGAAAGTCCTCTAAATTTTTAATTAATGACGAATTTCGCGATGATTCAGCCATTTCTTTGATTTCGGTTACAGTTGCCTCTTTTTGTGGAATCGTTACATAAAGTCGTCGCTTACCAACTTTCTTCTCAACGTGGCCGCAAAAAACACAAGCTAATTTTTTATTTCTTGTTGTTGATTCAGATGTCGTACTTGGTTGTTCTTCCAATGTTTCCTGCTGAGTAGATGAACTACTGATGTCGTCGTTCGGAGCAGATATACGATTGGTCTCTTGGCCAGAGACTGATGCACTCGGTTGTTGATTCGCAACAGATGTACTCGGCTCAGAACATTGCGATGAAAGATTTGGTACCTATGAATTGAAAAAAAAACTTCGTTAAAATTAAATTGTCTGTCATTGATCATTTATAAAATATCAACAATAAAAATTTTTCAGTAATGAGACTAATAGTTAAGTACTTTGAGTATTTATTCGACAATAAAAATTTAAAAACAGCTATCCCATAGACAATATCGACAGCTCGAAACTTTTATAATCAAATGAAATATTTTTATTTGTGTACTGATTTTCAATAACAAAAAAAAACAGAAAAAAATTTTTTCCCGAATTTGAAACATACATTTTAGTACTACTGTCAGTTCAAAATCATGTACAATGTTCATCTTGGAGTAACAAAAAAAAACCTAAACGATACTCGATAGATAGTATTGTTCTTTTTAAAGAAGGTCTGGCTACCTGAGTTCGTTCTTTAAAGGTTTGCCTACCTGAGTTCGTGGAGAAATAAGTATCATTGGAATAATTTTCAATTTTAGTATTAGATGAAAAACTAGGTAGTTGAAAATTTCTGTATATATCGCTGTATTAAACATTATTTTATACATTATTAAATATAAAAAGATAGTCTACTATTATACAAGTTTTATTAGATTAAAAACATCGTACTATTAAACCTACACTCAACGCAATAATATTTATATTTAGTAGCTATAAAATTATTCATTTGTCCTGTGTGATTAAAAATTGTACTTACATTTTGAGTTTTACACAATTCTTCAAATTCTTCCTTGTATTTACTTTTTACAGTAATAACTTTTTTTAAACAATTCATGTGATAACCAAATTCATTTGTTGATTCCACATTAAGTTTTAGGTTATGATACATAAAATTTTTGTGACGTCGAAACAATATCATTAAAAAACACTTTTTAAATGATACATCACTAAAGTTAAGCACTTCTTGCTTTTCATTACACAACAAAAAACACTTCTTCATTTTATTCTTACGTTTTAATAACGTTAAGAATGAAATATATCAATATTAATATTAACAAAGTTTTATAATTTTGGACTTGAAAAAAAACAACGTGGCGCATAAGACTGTCAAAAACATATGATTGCAATATTCAGTACGGTATTTAGTTGAGCACCTTGCCTATGGACGCATGCGCAGTAGCATAAAAACGACAAGCAGCTGGGATGCTCTATCTTTATTCGACATGGGGTGTTTATCTTAAGTTTCTCTCGCTTTTATTTATCTTTAATCGTTGGCAGTCACTATTTGCGGGCATTTTTGCATAGGCACCTATATCTCATCATGTAGTGAAAGAATTAATCTTCAATTTGGTATGTATAACATGATAATACATTATGAACGTATATATTTAACGAAATTATACCTGTTTACACCTGGCTGACATTAGGTTGCGGCCAAGTGAGGGATGGCACCTTGAACTTTCTCGGTATCTCAGGTATATTTCTTTCTAATGAAATATATTTTTTAACAATTACAAGTGAACGTAATTGTTCGAAAATAAATAATTAATTACATTTTAATTAAAATTAATTGCGGCCAAAT
Source organism: Pieris melete (assembly GCA_963693345.1). Classification (NCBI taxonomy): domain Eukaryota; kingdom Metazoa; phylum Arthropoda; class Insecta; order Lepidoptera; family Pieridae; genus Pieris; species Pieris melete. The sequence goes on along the minus strand of CAVNZK010000300.1, from coordinate 378,698 downwards.
TTGGATGGCCACCTTTGCGGATCTGCATTGGTTTAGTTATAAATATCGATAAAAATTATATTTTATTAATCAAACATATGAACGTATAAATCACGCGGTCGGATCTCGTACTATTAAACTTTTCGTCAATATATCAGTAGGCATATCCGATGTTGAAAGATATTCAATTTTTACAAGGCTATTAGAGACTGCTTCGCGTATGAAGTGGTAGCGAACATCTATATGTTTAGTTCGTTTGTGAAACAAAGGATTCTCTGTCAACTTCTTGGCTCCCTGGTTGTCATTGTAAGACATAAGACTTTTTAAATATATTGCCTCTTTACATGCTTCAGCAATAGCCATGTATTCAGCCTCGGTACTTGACAAAGCTACCGTTTGTTGCTTCCTACATTCATAGGATATCACACAGCCTGACAATTTAAAACAAAATCCTGTGTAGGATTTCCTATCTACAATATTCGACGCCCAATCAGCATCTACAAAACCTTCTAAATTACAGGTATCTTTAGTAAACTTCAAACCATAAGATTTAGTTTTTTGCAAATATTTTAAAATTCTTTTGCCAATCATGATGCCATTGAACTGAACTAAAACAATTATTAAACTGGCTAAGGTAGCTCACACTATACGATAAAAAATAAAAATAAATAAAATGTTTGTCAACACATTCTGCCTTTTCTAATTTCAAATGACATTCCATTGGAGTATCTTTAGTATTACAATCAGCCATATGAAACTGAAGTGATTTAATAATAAAAGATATATTTCTTAAACAAGATGTTTATTTTACCAGACTCATTACTCAATAGTCAATGACAAAAAAAACAGTGTTGCCAATATAACAAATCAAACTTAGAACTCACGTTATAAATGTAGATACATTGCAGATTACTTAATCTTAACACCCCCTCTCAATGTCTACATTTATCTTTACAAAAAATAAAAAAACTTAATAGCCTCTCTATTTGTATCAAGACAGAAATTCAGTTTATGATACCATTACCCAACATGACATTTAAAAAGATGCCTTAAGATAATCTCTCTACCCAAGGCTTTTGTGAACATGTCTGCAGGTTGTTCGCTAGTTTGAACATACTTAACACATATTTTACAGTTATAAGTTAATTTATAGTCTAGAGTACATTTGACATAACGAAACACTCTCTTTAATGCAGCTAGTAATGCATCATTTGCACATTTCTGGAATCTACTCAACATAGACACTGGAAAACACAAATCAGGCCTAGTGCCCGACACAGCATACATCAAGCAACCTATCATTTGTCTACATAACTTCTCAGTATATATATATAATATCACTGCTACTATCTAATATTTTTGCATTAAAATTGGGGTCCATAGGGGTCATCATGGGTTTACAATTCAACATGTTAAATCTTTCAAGAACATTTTTCAAATAATCTCTTTGAGTTAGTTCGGTAATACCAGTTTCCAAATTTTGATTTACATTTATTCCGAGAAAATCAGAAACCAGACCCAAATCCTTCATGTCAAATTCCTTATTTAGTACACTTTTGAGCTGTATAATTTCCTTTACATTAGTTCCAAAAATTAATATATCATCAACATACAATAATATAAAAGTTTTATCATCCCCGTTACACCTTTTATATAAACATGAATCACAGTTAGACTTTACAAAACCTTCCCTTGTTACTACAAAATTAAATTTAACATTCCAACATTTTGGCGAATTTTTAAGCCCATATAAGGATATGTTTAGCTTAACTATATTATTGTCACCAGAATAGGCTCCTTCTGGCAACCTAATGTAAACATCTTCAGTTATTTCCCCATACAAAAATGCCCCAGTTACATCCATTTGGTATATAGGCTTGTTTAATTTAGTTGCTATTACAACAAACACTCTAAAGGTTGATAATCTTGCTACTGGTGCATAAATATCATAATAATCAAACACATCTTCTTGTTCAAACCCTCTAGCCACTAATCTAGCCTTATATTGTTTAACACTACTTACACCTTTAACTTCACTCCCCCCTGGACCGCGGAAGCGTTTAGACGTGTGCATTCTATTGTTTTATAACTTAAAAATCAAATTAAAAATAAATTCCGTGCGAATAAATTAAGGTGTGTACCAGGAGCGCATGAGTTGCGTTGCAGTAAGTGCATCTGTGCGAACGGTACAACACTTGTGAGACAGCTTAAGTTGTACGCTCCGTCTGCGCGCATCATCGATACGCAAGCTTTGTAAGTTGCCGTAATTCATAAGCGATAGCGGGTAGCGGAAATTTATAGGGGGCTGGTCCAAGTTTATTTTTTCGTGTACTCTGGTGTCATCTTTTGTCAGAAATATGCCTCTTAAGCGCACACCTCCCAGCACCCCCACTCCCGAAGACTTAAAGGAAGCTAGGTTGAACGCGCCGAAAGCTTCTTTTTCGGGCTCCGCGCCAGATTTATCTAATGAGGAGCGAAGCAATGTAACTATGAGGCGCAAGCAGGATGAGTCCTATATTAAAAAATTCATAACCGAAATTAAGGATATGCTTGCTAAAGCAAACTCTCAAAATGAAAGTAAATTCACCTCCTTGCAATCCTCCATGAGAGAAATCTTGACACAAAATACAGAAATAAAAGACTCCATTGCTTTTGTCTCTAAGCAGTACGAAGATATGAAAGCTAAATACGAGAAGTTGGAAAAACAGAGGAATGAAGATCGTCTGTATATTGATCAGCTTGAAAAGAAAATCGAGTCGCTGGAACGAACGTCTGCCTCAACTAAACTTGAACTAAGAAATATTCCTAAGATTACCGGTGAAAATAAGGATAGTTTATGTAAAATTGCTTCAAAAGCTGCAGATGTTATTGATTTTCCCATACAGAAACAGGATATTAAGGATATTTATCGTACAAAAAGTAAAACTGGACATGGAGCAATTATTGTGGAATTGGGCAGCGTTATATTGAAAGATGGTATTATTGAAAAGGCACGCAAATTTAACAAAATGAATTCTGCTAACAAATTGAACACGGCACACTTAAGTTTGGAAGGACCAGCAAAGCCATTTTTTATTTCAGAATGTCTATCACCCTGCGGAAAACGATTAAATTATCTGGCCCATGCATTTGCTCAGGAAAATGGATATAAATTCTGCTGGACCTCATTTGGAAGAACCTACCTGAGACAAGATGAAGGTAAACGGCATATTAGAATTGATAGTGAGGGTGATTTAAATAAACTTCGTCTAAAACAATGACTTTTTGAGGCCCCCAGGAAACTCCGCCGGCCTACGATAACTTTCCTGTTTGTGAAAATCCGGCACTTAATTATTGTTTTTATAGATATTATTTTATTTTTTTATATATTATATTATTGTTTTACTTTATATACATACTTATACTCTGTTCATTGTATTGTATTTTACATAACTAAAAAATTATACATTCTTAGTCTAGTGATCATGTTGAAATCGAGATCTTATCTTTGTAAAAATGTCAGCATTTCTCAGACACGAGTAGCTGCGACAAAAAGCTTAATATTTTACAAATGGCTAGATTTATTGATAATATAAATAATGATATTGATAATATAACAGTGGCAACTGCCTACAGTTGTGATATAAATAATTGTAATGATTTAGTAAAAAAATCAGGAAACTCCCTAAAAATTATAACACAAAATATCCGTAGCGTTTACAAAAATATTGATGCATTCTTGGCCCATATAGCTCGTCTGTACTTTGATCCAGATATAATAATTTTAACTGAATGCTGGTTAAACGATAATAAACCCATACCCAGTCTCAAGGATTATAATTCTTATTTCACAAAAAAGTGCTTAAATCAAAATGACGGTATTATAATTTATGCTAAACAAAATATAAATTGCGAAATTGAAGAACCTAATCCTAAAGATGCTAACTTTCTGCTAGCTAAAATAGTACCAGATATTGTACTTTTAGCTATTTATAGATCACCATCCTTTTACTACACTGAGCGCTTTTTGAATGCTTTGAATGATATTGTTAAATCTATAAAATCTAAGAATATATTTTTAATAGGTGATATAAATATCGATATAAAACCTGGAAACGGTGACAGGAACAGTAACTCTTACTTAAATTTAACCAGCGAATTGGGTTTTCTGCCAGGCCACACATATCCAACACGATTAAGCAATTGTCTCGATCATGTAATGGTTAAAACTGTTTTACAAACTAGTGTTATAGTTATAAATTCCACCGTAACTGATCACGACTCTATTCTAATAAATCTATCCCTTAACAGTAAACGGACTAATACTCAGTGCCCTTCCATTGTTGAAAGAGTAAATTTTAGTGAAGCTATAAAATATGTTGAATTGGCTGATTTTACTTTTATGACTAACAAGCAAGACGCCGAGTCTGCTGCGACTCGATTTGTTGAAATTCTGTCATCTGCTATTAAAGCGAACACTGAAAAAGTCCGTGTACCCAGGCGCAAAAAATCTCTTAAGCCCTGGATGACTCCGGGCCTACTTCGCTGTATCCGTCACCGGGATAAACTGCATCTTAATTTAAAAAGGGACCCCCAAAATGAAATTCTTAAAATAACCTATAAAAGGTACAGGAATTTTTGTTGCTCATTACTTAGAAAATTGAAGCGCGAACACGATAAATTCTTATTAAAAAGTGCAAAATCAAATAAAGAAACCTGGACTGCAATAAAATATGTCACCGATAGTTCAAGTAAAAAATCTTCTGCCGATGAGTTAATTAGGAATTGTAACGCATTAGATGCGGTTGAGGACATAAATAGTTATTTTTCTAATGTTGGTAGAGAGCTAGCTGAAAAACTTACAGGGTGTAAGTATAACTACATATGTACAAGATCTAATTGCTTGACTAACTCCTTCGTACTAATGCCACCAGATGAGGTTGAGGTGGAATCTCTCATCTTAAGCTTAAAAAATGATTGTGCCACTGGTTGGGACTCTATACCAGCTCGATTTCTAAAAATGGTAAGACATGTCATTGTATCGCCGCTTACTATCTTGTTTCAGACATGTTTTAGGGAAGGCTGCTTTCCAAAAGTCTTTAAAAGGTCTCTCATTACTCCTGTTCACAAGGGTGGGGCACGGGATTGTGTTGCAAACTACAGACCGATTTCTGTGCTTACAGCACTATCAAAAATCCTAGAAAAGATGCTTAACGTGAGGTTAATACAGTTTTTAAATCGGTACAATATTCTGTCCAGCTCACAATTTGGTTTCAGAATGGGTATGTCAACAGAAGACGCTGTGGGTAGCTTGATTGAGTTTGTCACAGAAAAACTTGACAGGAAACAAAAGTGCCTTGGTGTCTTCCTCGATCTTGCCAAGGCATTTGATACCGTCTCAATACCTATACTTGTGGACAAATTGGAGCGAATTGGAATAAGAGACTCAGCCCTGCTTATTTTTAAAGATTTCCTTAGTGGTCGGGTGCAAAGGGTTAAGATTAATAATTATATTAGTTCCGACGCAAATGTAACTTTTGGAGTTCCGCAAGGCAGTATTCTTGGTCCAAGTCTTTTTCTTATTTACATAAACGACCTATGTAATATGTCCCTAACTAGTTGCAGGTTGTTTACCTATGCCGATGATACGGCTATAGTTTTTTATGGGGACACCTGGACCGAGATACAAAATATTGCCGAAAGCGGACTGCAGAAGGTGGCTAGATGGCTCAGGGAAAATTTACTTACTTTAAATATTTCTAAAACTTCGTATATTCAGTTCCAAACTATTAATTCCCATATGACTGATATTAATCTTAAAATACACATATGTGTCTCTGAGCGCAATTGTACTTGCATTAATATAACAAAATCCAATACCATTAAATACCTCGGTATCGAATTAGATAATAAATTGAGTTGGCTTCCTCACATTGAGATTATAACGGCACGCACGCGAAAACTAATCTGGACATTCAAAAAATTACGTTATGCCGCGGAATTTGAACTACTCCGCACTGTTTACTTTGCCTTAGTAAAATCGGTTATTGGATACTGCGTGAGCGTGTGGGGTGGAGCGTGCAAGTCACATCTAATTCAGCTTGAAAGAGCCCACAGATCTTTACTAAAAGTAATGACTTTCAAACCCTACAGATTTTCAACCACACTTTTATATAAACAGTGTGAGCTCCTCAGTGTCAGACAGTTATTCGTCTTTAATATAATAGCCAAACAACATGTCCATACCCCTTATAACCCAGAGGTTTGCAGTAACAAACGCTGTATACCAAATGTACTCCCCACAGCAAAATTCCGTACTACCTTCGCAAGGCGACAACGAGCATATCTCTCAGTCTTTCTATATAATAAAATAAACAAAAAATTAAATTTCTACCCTCTTTCACTACATGACTGCAAATCAATTGTTAAGACTTGGCTTTTGTCCTTAAATCATGAGGAAACAGAAGATCTATTTAACTAACATGCTACAATAATATTTTAGTTATTTTGATTCATTAATTATGTGTATAATTTATATATTTATACTAGTGTTACATATACCCATATGTAAAATGTATAATTATGTATATTCATGTATTATGTATATTTATGTATTTTAGTATTTTATGTGTATGTACCTATTTTACTACCTATTATATTCATCGTAATTTATACTGAAACATTTTTTTCAATATATGTTATTTTTGTTTAAGTATATTATGTGTAAGAAGATAATTAGATGTAATATCTGGAATTTACAAATGTCTATAAAAAGTATTGTCTTGTAAAATTTTGAATAAGCTCTCTTGACACTTGTTACGAATTATATTGGGAGAAGCCACTGACTCCTGAGATACAGGCACTAAAGCCTAGTTTAGGTGTCAGAGTCTTCATAGGATTTCTGTAATTACAAATATGTCAATGTCAATAAAGATTATTATTATTATTTTTTTAATTTTGTTTTTTTTTTTTAACCTTTCAGTTTAAAAACCCATTTGCTACTCACCACCTTCGTGTTCACTGGTGCATCACAATAGTCCCAAGTATTGTTCGCTTTTAAGGTTTGCAACTCTTTGTCTATAGCTTCACTCCATTTGCTAGCGTCTTTTCTACTCATAGCATCCTTGTATGTCACTGGCTCACTTTCTTCACTGTATACATTATTACACTTGTAGAATGAGGTTTGTTTTCTCACACGTTTGCTTCTTTCATTTAGGACTGGTGTTGTCTCTTCTGATGAAGTTTCTTCATCACTACAAGGTTGATATTCACTTACAGACACACTATCACACATTGTTCTTGCTGCTTCCACCAGGGTTCTATTTTCTCTCTCAGCCTTCCCATTTTGTTCAGGTGTATATGGTACTGTTGTTTGATGTATAATTCCACGTTTTGAAAACACTTCTTTTAACTCCTTGTTGACGAACTCGAGACCGTTGTCAGTTCTAAACATTTTTATCTTATTCCCAGTTACATTTTCTGCCTTATCAATGAAATCTTCAACACAATTCTTTATCTGGTCTTTTGTCTTGACAAAATAGACACAACGGTAGTTTGAGTAGTCATCCTTCAGTATAACGAAATATCTGGAGCCACCAACAGACACCTCCTCCATTGGACCGCAGGTGTCAGCATGAATGAGCTCGCAGGTTTTTGTGCTGACATGATCGCTTTTACCAAACGGCAACCGGTGTATTTTACCCTTCAAGCAACTCTCACATACAGAAGAGGTTAGTTCTGTGTTTATGTCCTTTGGCTGGAATACTTTTCTCACATGATCGAAGTTCTGATGTGCTAATTTTTCATGCCACTCATTTAAATCATTGTTTACTGTTTTAGCGACGCTCGCCACCTCGCATTTATAGCGTAAAACCATGTAATAAGAGTTCCCAACACGTTTTGCAATCGCACAAACACTATCCTTTTTGTAAAACTTGCACGAACCGTCATCTGTCCGCAGCCCAACACACTTATCGCCGCTCCATTACCCACGATAACGGATCTTTGAGAATCACTTGAAAAACTTGAATAAGACATAAATAAAGCACGGTCGTGACACATATGTTCACTTGCCCCAGAGTCCACCAGCCACTTGGATTCTAGATTTTGTCCACTCGACACAACAAATGCATTACTTTCTTTACTCTTTTTACTCTTTTTACTCTTTTTACTCTTTTTACTCTTCTTATTGTCTTTTGTCATCATTTTATTCTTCCTGAACCAGCACTGCGCCTTACTATGTCCAGCTTTGCCACAATAAAAACAGTTATTATTGTTCATTTTTTCTTCACTGTTATTTTTATTGTTCTTACTTCTACACTCACTTTGAACATGTCCAAGTCTCCCACAGTTGAAACATTTTACACCACTCCTGTTCCGGGCAACAAATGCAGATGATGATGCCTGCTCTGGATCATAATTCTTCTCCTTCACCCTTTCTTCTTCAACTAACAACCTGGCCACTAAATTGTCAAATGTTTGCTTATGGTCAGGTGCAGACTCCCACGCTGAGACAAAATGTTTGTATTGATCCGGCAGAGACATTAATATTTTTGTTATAACAAGCTTGTCGGAGATCTCTTCACCCAATTGCTTTAACTTGTTTTGCATTTCTTGAATCCTTGACAAAAATACTGACATCTCAGTCCCCGCTTCATATTTATATTGAAAAAATCTCTGCTGCACAATATGAATACTGGTCTCTGACTTTTGCTCGAATACACTTTGTAGTTTTGTCCACATGTCAGCCGAGGTTGTACAAGAAATGATGTGTAGCATAATATCTTCGCTCATCCTTGTTACCAACAATGTTTGAGCTTTAGCATCCTTTGCTTCCCAGGCAGCTTTTTGACCAGCTTCCTCTGGTTTTAAAGTTGTTCCTTCGACTATGTCCAGCCAACCATAACCTCGCAAGAGTACGGTTGTTTGAAATTTCCAGATGTTCCAGTTTCTGGAGCCTTCCAGCTTAATAACACTGCTGTTGTTGCTTCCCTCCATCTTGCCTTCCTGCCTTGACCTGCTAGGGCAAGTGTTCTTCCTTCTCGACGGGCACGCGTATCGCGTTGTTAGGTACACTTAACCTTACTTTTCTTCACGCCGATATTTTAACGCCGATATTAACATTTGGCGCATATTATTAAGTCACAGTTACGGTTTCGTGTCTAGGCGCACCTGGGCCCATAACCTGAAGTGATTTAATAATAAAAGATATATTTCTTAAACAAGATGTTTATTTTACCGGACTCATTACTCAATAGTCAAAGACACAAAAAAAAAAAAACAGTGTTGCCAACATAACAAATCAAACTTAGAACTATCGTTATAAATGTAGATACATTGCAGATTACTTAATCTTAACAGAAACTTTTTAAGAATTTGTTTTACAAATTCTTCCTGATCAATAGATATACAGTTATTTGCACATTTGACTCTCATGCCTAAACACCTTTTAATTTGACCTAAATCTTTAATTTTAAATTTAGACATGAGTTTTTTCTTCAGATCATTAGTCATAGTCTTCCTATTAGAAAAAAAATGTGTGCGTGTACTAGGTGTACACACGTAAGAAGTGAAACTTCTTTATGACCTTATTTTTCGAAAAATGATCTACTATATGCAACTTAACGAGATGGTTAAATAAAGTTTGGTAAAATTTCGTCAGCTGGGTTCTTTTTAGTTTTTTTGTGAAGATTATCCCTGTTACGCATACATCTGAGGAGCCCAGGTGTCACCCAGGGTTTAATAATTCTTTTACGTCTGGGTACAACTATCTCTTTGGTGTTATCGGTAATAGCTTTTGTCAATAAGTCTCTAAATAACCTAGCTACCTCATTCATATTTTTCAGACAATACAAGTGCGAAAAATCCAGTCCCAGAATCGCTAAATCTAAGCCAGCAAGGTTGATACTGCTTTTATATTGAAGGGGAGTTAGAGGATAGTCCTTTTCGATCTTTAAGCAACACTGTTATGATCGGTTATGGAAGATTGAATTATAAGGCAGTGTGCTTCATTATCTGATTTAACCATAATATGGTCCAAACATGTTCGGTTGTGGGTAGGAACGTTATACCCGGGGTGGATGTTAAAGTCTGCAAGCAGATTCAGATAGTCCCATGTCACCTATAATAATTGTAATATTGCATAATATATGTTTTAATTTATTTAAATGTAGGTTTAATGAATTAATAAAAATTAATGGCTCTGTATATCCTGGTGGACGATAGATAGAAATGATGACAGTAGAGGGATCAAATTTAATTACTATACAATCAGCGTCATGAAATTCTTGGGGTTCCTCGATGAGTGGACTAGAACCTTTCCTATAATAGACTCTCTCTCTACTCCTTCATTTTGTGTTAAGTTTTTTTTAGTGGCAGCGTTGTTATATCCTTGTATATTTGGTATAGATTTAGTAGACGGAAGCCAGCATTCGGTTAAAATGAGTAAATCCCAGGACATATTAATTCGCATTTCTAGAGTGATAGAACTATTAATATTACAGGGTTAACTCCTTATATTTTGCGACAGGATTGATAAGGATTTGCTAGTACTTTTGATCACATTTTGACATTCCTCAGGATCACAGATTGAAAATTTTTGTAGTAATCTAGGTCGTTATATAAAAGGTTACTATCGTTTATTTGTCTATACACTGTGAATTAATTGGGTCGGACTGTGCACACAAATAGGACGTGGATGTAAGTTAAGTTTATTGGTACTTACTAGCAGGCATAATAGGTATACTAGACTGGCTATAGTTGAGTGAGTGGTGTATGAGTAATGAGTATGTTTGTATAATATATGTGTAGTAATTTTTAAAAATATAGGTTTGTGATTTATGCGGTTTCCTTAATCTCCGCTCACCGGCATGCACAAAAAGATAACAAAAATTATATAGGACTAAAAACAATAAATTAAAATGTATAAGGTACAGTAACACGTGAGTAAACTTAAGTATATACTAAGGCTGAATTCCGTATTTCTGTAAGTCTTCCTCTGAGTCAACGCGCATCGACGGTTGACCCTAAGCCACCATGATGTAGACTTTGCTGTAAGATGTCCAGCATGCAGCAATCTTCTTACCTTTAACGAGCCCTCTGGCCAGAAAAAATATGTGTTTTGATTTTAACGTCAGGTGTTCCGATATATATATAGTGTGGGCGGGCCCAGGTATATTTAAATGGGACGTATTTAGCAGTGGCATTTTCGACCCCTTCATTTCATTGTTGAAGGATTTGGATTTAACTAGGAGTGTGTCTCTAATTGAAGTCGATGATTATTGAAGAGGATTTCGTACGGTAAATATCTCTTACTTCACTCGATGCCAGGGTGGGGTTTAAGCCAACGACAGTACCAATATTTTTCACTATACGTGTGAGGGTCTCTTTGTTCTCTTATCCAGACTTAGGAACATTACGAATTTCAAGTTTTGTAGCGTGGGAATTTTTTTTTTCAGCATGTCTATTTTAGTCTCTAGTGAATTTATCTGCTTCTTGTATGACAGGTTTTCCTCCTGGAGCTTTTGCATTGTTTATTAACATTTCATCATATTTACTAGAGATAAACTCAACTGTTTTTTGGATGTCTATATTTTGTTCTATTACAGTGGTAATAGAAGCATTTAAGTTTGCCATGTTTGTATCCTGTTTTGATGAAAATTCATTAAACATGCTAAGAAGTTGAGACATTCCGTCTGTAATTTCATTATGTTTCCTCTTTGTTCTCCTCGAGATAAACGAAAATTGGTCAGTATTGTCTATTTTACATCTTGAAGTGTCCAATTGTGGATCAGAGGCGTAACGGTTGAGCGGTGTCGTTGTGGTTGCAATCAATTTAATATCGTTTAGGCGTGCGCACAGTTGACATTTTGCAGGACTAAATAATTTAATTAACGCGTAGTTCTAAATTTGCCGTCGGGTCGAAACGTTCATCGTTGGGGCAGGTTGCGCTTGCGCAGGTGTAGAGGTGCGCGGCGGCGAGGCAACGTGTGTGGGGATCGTGGTGTGCGTGTAAAGAAGGCGGAGCCCACGCGACGACGGGCAATGTGATGTATATGCGTTTCGTTCTTTGCGTAGCGTCTAAAGGCCCATTTACATGATGCCATTTTCTTGCCTGTAGCATACAATTATGTCGACGCAATAAATGAGTTGCATGGTCTAAACAAAACGTAACATTCTTGATCAATGGGAAAAGTTTCCTTTCAAAACTATTATTGATGTAAACAGCACGTACAATAATTTCTTACGCAATTCTTGTACGCAATTATCTCTTCATTTGCAAACATGAGTGCAGTGAGTGAGGGTGTGTTGATCGTTGCTGCTCTTCTGAGGCAAGAAATATTGAGAAAACCTCGTAAAAAAAGGTGTTGGATCAAAAAATGGATAGGAAGAAGAGAGGTTCTCGGAGCATCTAACAATCTTTGTTTAGAGTTACAAACAGAAAATGAAGATGACTTTAAGGAGATGTTTCGTGTGAACAGAACCCAATTTTATTATTTATTAGATAAAGTTCGTTCTTGTATACAAAAGCAAAATACAACAATGCGTAATGCTATTCCTGCTCGAACTAAATTAGAAATAACTTTAAAATATTTGGCCACTGGAGATTCATTAGGTACACTGTCACAATTATTCAGAGTACCTAAGTGTACTATAAGTACTTTCTTGCTTGAAGTACTTGAAGCTATTTACTCAGCATTAGAAGATTTTATAAAGGTACGTACAAAAGGAAACTGTTTTTAGAATATAATCATGTATTTTCATCATAGCAAAGTAATAAGGCAAAAAGTAGTCAAAATACAAAATATTACACGTTCCACCACATGTCGTCACTGCCTTGTTTCGAATATGGTGATTCTGGAATTGGAGTAGATTTTTGTTGGTAATTTTCTTTGAGATCTCGCAGTTTATATTTTGATAATATTGCTTGTATTTCATCTTGTGCATGTATGCTATTTTTGGTGTTTATTGTGCGCAATGAAGACGCCACATATTTTCCAAAAATGTCCAAATCGTCTTCCTTTTTTTCCAGTCTCGCGCGTTTCTCAATATTATCCAGTTTAGTTAAGGCTGACTCTATGTAGCCAGATGTTTTTTTAGTTCTTTTCTTGGGCATTGGAGATGGAGATAGATCACCAGGGCCTTCTAAAGTTGAATTTATTACGTTTTCTTTGTTTTCATTACTCTCAATATATTCAAAAACTATGTTTTCTGATGCGAGGGAAGTATCTTTCTGAAAACATAAATTTATTTCATTATTTTTCAGGTACCAAGTTCTGAAGAGGACTGGAATAAAATAAGAAGAGGTTTTTTTATGAGATGGAATTTTCCCAATTGCTTTGGTGCCATTGATGGGAAGCATATTAATGTAAAATGTCCCCCAGGCACAGGGTCAGACTTTTTTAATTATAAAAGTACATTTAGTATTGTGTTACTAGCTTGTGTTGATCACGATTATTGTTTCACATACATTGATGTGGGGGCAAAGGGTAGAAACTCTGATGGTGGAATATTTAGTAATTGTACTTTAAAGAAGGCTATTGAAGAGAATACCATACATGTGCCAAGTGATTCAGTACTTGTCGGAGATGAAGCGTTTCCCTTAAAACCTTATTTGATGAAACCGTATCCTCGCCGTAACGATTTAACAAGAGAACAAAAAATTTATAACTACAGATTGTGTAGATGCAGGAGAATCGTTGAAAATGCTTTCGGAGTTTTATCATCCCGATTTCGAATTTTCGAAAAGCCTATCACTATAAGTATAGATAAAGTAGACGTCATAGTGAAAACATCGTGTGCTTTACACAACTGGCTGAGAAAAACTTCACCTGCATCTTACACGCCACCAGGTTTTTTAGATGAAGAATGTCCGGCGAGTGGTCTTCGTCTTGGTACTTGGAGACAAAATGCTTCAGGTGGAGCTTTCGAAAATATAACTTCACAGAACAATAGAAATAGTACAAGAGAAGCTATAAGAATCCGTGATAATTATTGTTATTACTTTAATAATGATGGTGCTGTAACTTGGCAAGACCATGCTATTTTTTAATAATACAAAATTACTTTTTTTATTATAACGTAAACGGCTACGAGATTTGCGCGCAAAACCACAGGAGAAATCTACTATACATATTAATAACTTCAGAAAATTAAAATAAATACATACTCACCATATTTGATGTTGTTTCTCTTTGTTCAGAAGTCTTCCTTAAAAAGGAATCCATTAAGTCATACCAAGATAGTTTGGTTGTATAAACAGTAGCAGTAGCCACGCCAGTACCCATTGAATCTTGTATTTTTTTTCTTTCCCCATGATACTGCGTCCTTAAATTTTTTATTTTGTTTGTTATTTCCTTCGGGCCGAAACCGTCAACTTCAAATTCTTGTGAAAATGCTGCTAGTGCAGCATTACGTGCGTCGCGGTTCTTATAATTTACATTTTCGGTATCCCATAAACACTCATGATTGCGATAAATCTCAATGAACTTTATTATATCAGCAGAACTGAATTTAAACACCTTTTTACTCATATTCATACCTCTGTGTTGGATGGTTCTAATCTTTTAAGAAGACTGAGCTCTGGTGGTGAGAGTCTATTTTAAAAAACAACAATTTATGTTTATAAAGAGCCAAAGATGTTACACTATCTGCGTCTAGAATAGAAGTATGTACTAAAAACAAAAAACAGAAACTATCTTTTTATATAAAATTCAAACAGGTATTCTTTATATTCTAAACTAAAACTTTTTCTTTACATGTGACAAGTGTTACCTGCCTTTATTACATTAATATTTACATATTCAAACTCCAACACTCTTCTAAAATATTTAAGACTTGAATGAAAAATTTGTCAATGCAAATACGTGCAATACTTGCACGAAAGCGCCATTAAATGGTATAGGCACGTACAAGCCTGTGTTTAGACAAGACAATACTTGAAAGCAATAATCTCCTTAAAATAGTTGCATTGGTGTAAACAAAAGGCATGTGCAATTATTTCCTTGTCAATACTTGAATACAATAATTGCATTCAAGTTTTCAAGTGTAAACAGTTGCATACAATTCTTGAACGGCAATTATTGCGCTTCATTTATTGCATTCAATTATTGCTCTGGTATGTACAAGAAAATGGCATCATGTAAATGGGCCTTTACTCACACTCTTGCTCCTTAGACTGCTTGGCGCCGTTGTTTCAAGTAAAGTTTGAGGGCAATATTGATACGGTTTTATTATTTGATATCGTACATTATTTCTTGTCTCTCATTATCTGAATATTTTCTGAGTTTGTTAGCAAATCGCAGTCGTCCTCTATTTTATTTTGTTGGTCTTAATTGAGAATAGCCTGGTTTAACGTATTAAAAGCCTTTGACATTTCCTTATCTGCTTTTTCTAACTCAGATAGTTTAACTGAACGTCTCCTCTGTACAGGTATGTTTATATTCATGTCCTTTGTTTCTGTGTTGCTTTTAGCATCATTTGGAGCTTCCCTTTCTTCTTCTGTCTGTTCTCCAATGAATGCTTGAAAAAAATATATTTATTTTTTCAGATTCCCACAAGTCCTGAAGAATGGCTGATCAAAACGGAAGGATTCAGTTTTCCCTATTGCCTTGGCGCGATAGATGGGAAGCATATTTCCATATTAGCACCAGCTCATACCGGATCTCAATACTTTAATTACAAAGGAAGTTTTAGCTTCGTTTTATTAGCCCTAGTAGATAGTGATTACTGTTTTTTGTTTGCTGACATAGGAACCCAAGGGAGAATTAGTGATGGAGGTGTTTTAAATCAAAGCAATTTGTGGAAAAAAATATGTGATGGGACCCTTAATTTACCAACTAGTTGCTCACTTCCTGGAAGTAATACTAATATGTGTGAAACACAAAAGTGTACTATCTCGGTCAGCGGCCGGTGGCGAACTATACAATGGCCGATTGTGTAAACACCACAGGCCACGCTACGCCACGATCCCTTTGAAGTGTGCCCAAAAAACCGACAACTCCCCGATTGCACGCCACGATTGACAATTGTCCGCCATCATATACCATTACCTTTACATTACTACAATGGCGATGGCCTGTAGTGGACCCGCATGGGCCATTGTGTACCCCCTTTAGGCTTATAGTCAAAGATTTTGGTAAGTCGTCGATTTCGTGGACTTGAGATTAAGCTTAGCTAACACTCAGATAGATTCGCAGTTTGCTGTTTAAATACCGACTGTGACTTAACTCGAAAGTTAAGTCTGAGCAAAGTCTAAGTGCGCTCTATAGATCTCACTCTTAGAGACTTCATTTGCTTTAATCGATCAGGAGTTGTATTTATAGAATAGGTCATGTGACACAATGGTTATATATTTAAATTTGGTTTGACACGTGCAAAGTTTTCTGAGGTATTAGCTATGTTGAGATTTATTCGATTATTGTCTTTTACCTGGACAACACAATTGGATAATAGAAGATTACTGCATTAATGTTGATCTGTTATAATTCCTTCCTTAAAGTTTGTTTCTTGGACTGAGTTAAAAGGAATGGACTTCGTTTTGGATATTTTTAGTTTTAGTTGGAAATGACCGTCAGTTTGTGTCGATTCCATCTCCAGGGTCTATACCTTTAATTTTTATTAGTACATTATTAAGTTTTCGATTAATCCGGATTCCTTTAGAAACTTGCGATTATATTAATAATGTGGTAGTAATCTTATTGTTGTATCTATATTGACTTCGTAAATCTCTTTATTAGGAAGTGGAGGAATTTCAAGGGAGATCTAAGAACGACGCAACACCGAGTTTATTCGTTTGAAGATTCTGGTTTGACAGGATAATCATCATCAGGATCATCGGTATGTTCTACTACATGGGACACTCGATTAGGATAAGAATGATTTCTTGTTCCAGGCTTCTGATTGTGGCGTTAGGTATACTCGTACGGAGCTCACAATCTTTAATTTCGTGACCCGTGGCTTTACAATATCTATAAAATAATGATGATTGTTTGGATAAATGGGAATTAGTAGGATAATTAGGGGAAAACTTTGGGTATCGTTTAGGCTAAGTTCAGATGACCGCGCGTAGCCGCGCGTCGCCACGCGGTTGGAGCATTCACATGACGGTATATGTACTTGCGCCAGTGTGGCTTCAACTTTGATTTGTGCAAATTTGTCTTAAAGAATTTTACATTATTATTCAAAGTCAATTCTTACATTATCTAGTCTATTATATTATATACATTACATCATTAGCTTTATATCAATTACGGTGTTTCATGCAAATAATCATTTATTGAATAGTACATTTTTTCTAAAAGTAATTCACTAAGTCGCTTTTTAAAGAATCTAGACGGAAGATCTTTTAATTCTTTTGGTCTTTTGGTTAAGCAAAGTGACAAATTAAGTATATTTTTAAGTTTAGAATTAAGTAAAGAGTTTTAATATTGAAGTTACCTATTGAACAAACCTTGGACCGATCTTACAGTTTAGTTTGTCAGTTTTCTATTTGATCAAAGTGCATTTGTAGATTTTGGGAAGAATTATGTCTTTACAATAACTATTATTTACAATCACCCAGGATATATTTGACGGCGCATCCCTAGCGCCATCTGTTAAGAAATACTGGAAATACGTTGGAACGAGATTTGACAATTGTCAGTCTGGCGGAGCGTCGTGTCGATGGTCAGCGCGGCCATGTTGAATTTCGTTTAAAAATTGTGTATCGACCGCCACCGAACCGTTCTTTGTGGTACAGTTTTCGAACGTCAACGGCGAGCGCACCACGTCTGCGACCAATCGCTTTTGTTCCAAATAATCTTGTGTCTTTTTGTGAATAGATTTTAGTGAATTGCTGTAAGGGAGATACTTTTTGGGATTCTTTTGTTCCTACCCACTTTACAACTTATTGAAGACATGGCTTATTCTTACGATAAAGGGCATCCGCCGAATTGAATTTTTTTTTGTATATAACAGCACACAAAAAAGATATTGACTTTGCTGCAAATTAACATTATATATTATTACATTTATTAGTTAATTATCTACATATATATATATATGAATACATCTACATTTGGTAGTAATGCATTGAATTTGGTGCACCTGTGTGTGTGTTCAGTAGTAATGTCTGTATTGTTTAATAAGTTGTAACATATGGTTATTTTTCTATGTAGGCACCAAATATCTTCCATAACATAATGCAATGTTATGGAAGATATTTGGTGCCTTATTTTAATAAAAAATATCCATAACTGAAACATTTTTATTTTGCTCCCTGTTTGTTTAATATTCCTAACTATTAGTAGGTACGGGTCATTCATTATTCATTTATATGTATATTCTTGTAAAATAAACTAATATTGTTAACCACTTTAATGGCTTTTCCTACTAAAGAAGACATAGATAGGTAATTTACCAAAAATAAAACTGACGAATACATAACATACAATGTTTATTCATTTCTTACAAAACAGATTTGGCATTTACATATGACTAGTAGCAAATCACTGATATAACCAAAAGTTAATTGACATAAATATTAACTTAAAATCAGCATCAAACTTAAATTTATATCTAAGATGTTGGAGCATCAATATGGAATCAAAGGTTGATTAAGGGTTATAATTTCATACCAGACTAAGTTTCTATTTTATAATTTTTATTAATCCCTCTTTTCATTTCATTGAGTACTTGCTGCTTTTCATTTCTCACTTTCTAAAAGTATAAATTTATTATAAACAATCAACCATTACTTGTTTCTTAAACTGAAATTGTTTGTTGGACATAAACAGAGATAATTCCAACTAGTTGCAAATAACTAATAAAATCTACACTTATATATAAATCTGCTTGCAAATTGACATTAAAAATGTTCAAGAACAAACACCAAACCTTAAATCAAACTCTTTTTTCAGTGTTCACACTAGTCTACGTTTTTTTTCTATTATTTTTTAATTCCTTAGACTTTATCAACTTCTAGTCAACCTTATTTTCACTGTTTATTTATCAATCCACAGTACTATTTCTATTGTTTCTTCTAAGCGGTAACAAAATATGTTGCTTCTTCATTTTGCAGATTAGTTGTGAGGTCAAATCCTAAAAATATCAAAGTATGAGCGATTATGCAATTTCAAAATATTGTATTTTTTGTAGAATTAAATTTCTGAGAAAACATGAAACAAACCATAATTAATTTAAACTTTCAATTAAAATTCATATATTCACTTTGCACCTTCCGTAAATTCCACTTAAATCCAAAATTGTTCCGACCTTGCTGACATTCTAATGTCCCTTTTGCAGCTTCCAATAATTGGAATTTGCAATTATTGCAAATTTAAAATAATATTGTAGTTTAAACTTTTATTTGTTTATAAAAGTGACATTAGGAATACATTTAATTCAGAGACAATATGACGGAATAAGGTGCTACGAACAGCAGCTCGCATCTACGATGTCGACTTTGCGGTAATATATCGACATGCCTCTTAGCTACGAACGAAGCGTTTTCGACAGTACGATTACGCAAAAGCGGTAGTGTATGTAGAATACTTTTCGACACCAATATGGCTAGGCCCCCTGGTGTATAGCATCTGGAAGGTCATTTATGTATGTTAGAAAAAGTAGCGGGGCCAAAATACTGCCTTGAGGTGTTCCGTACTCATTTTTCTTAAGATTGGATCTATAGTTTTTTTGCTCTAATTTACAAATCTTTGTTATTTCCACATATTGCATTCTATTTTCAAGGTAACTTTTCACCCAGTTATAAGCATTACCTCTTATTTCGTAGCAATCTAATTTTTTTTAAAGTCTTTCATGACATACAAAGTCAAAAGCCTTTGTCATATCTAGAAAGATGCAACCTATAAGCATTTTATCATTTAAGCATTCAGTAATTTGTTTGACTGGGGAAAAGCACGCAAGGGTGGTAGAACAATTTTTCCTGAAACCAAATTGTTCTTTTTTTAAAATATCGTATGATAAAAGGAAATTCTCTATTTTATTATACATTACATTTTCGAAAATTTTAGATAATATGGGAATTAAAGTTATTGGTCTATAATTAGTCATTTGTGTTTTTGCTCCTATTTATGTAATGGTTTGATAATTGATATTTTTAGTTTTTCAGGAAAGATTCCTTCTACCATCGATAGATCAATTTTGTATGTCAGTGGATCAAGTAGGTATAAAGCGCATGATTTAATTGTTTTGGTATCTAAATTATCGTATCCTGTAGATTTTGTATTTTTTAGCGATGTAATAATTTTTAATATATCCGTGTTATTTATGGGGGAAAGAAAAATACTTTTATGATTTAGAGGGATTTTGGCTTCTGGCGGATTGTTAGTTTTATTTTTTGTAGGCAGTGAGGTAAAATAGTCATTATATAAGTTGCATATTTCGTGTGGTGATTCATATGTTTTGCTATCAATATCAATTGCTTCTATTCCTGAATAATATCTCATGTCTCGTGTATTTGTTTTAATTACATTCCAGGCTGCTTTAGTTTTGTTCTTTGCGCAATTTATGTATTCTGCATTAGTAAGCTGATGGGACTTATGTATACATTTTTTTAAAATAGATGAGTATTTATTATATGCTGTTGAGGCGATAAGGTTGCTTTTTGACTGGTTAACTATTAAGTATAATTTTAGTGCAATGAAACATCTGCTTCGCGTTGAATCTACTTTATTACTAATTAATATATATACTTTATTAAAATTACAAACATAATATGACTGAACTTATCCGCATACCAAAGGACCTTTAATGTCCTTTCAAAAGATGACATGCAAACCTTTAATACTTTATATACTTTAACAATTTGGCACTTAAGCTTCATTAATTAGGAGATAGCAAAGATTGATACAGATCGTTTTACAATATTATTTCCATTTTTAACACTATAAACTCTAGTTACACCATTTAGTCCTGGATGTTTTTCAGTAAGTCGTCCAAGGATCCATTTTCCAGGTGGTAAATTTTGTTGTTTTATCAGTACGATATCACCAATTTTTAATTCTTCTATTCTTTTTAACCATTTTGGCCGTTGTTGTAGATTGGTTAAGTATTCATTTTGCCAACGACACCAAAAATCGTTTAATAGCTTTTGTGTATATTGCCAACGGGCTAAATGTGAAATTTTGATATCGTTCAACTTTGGATGCGGTACAACTATTGGGGCTTCACCAATTAGTAAGTGTCCAGGTGTTAGTGGATCAAGAGTATCATCTGCTTGGCTTATATGGCAGAGTGGCCGTGAGTTAAGACAGGCTTCGATTTCACATAATACAGTGGACAACTCTTCGAAGGTAAGGTTGTTATTAAGAATTCGTTTTAAATGATACTTCATTGACTTAACTCCAGCCTCCCAGAGTCCTCCGAAGTTTGGTGACTATGCAGGAATGAAGTGCCACTGAGTGCCATCATTTGCTAAGCTGTCTATGATTTCTTGGTCAAATTGCAATTTTGCTTCTTCACATGCTTTACGTAACTCTTTGTTTGCTCCTACGAAGTTTTTTCCCTGATCACTCCAAAGGTGTGCGCATTTGCCTCTTCTTGATGTAAATCGTCTGTATGCATCTATGAATGAATTTGACGTCATGTCACCGACTAGTTCTATGTCAATTGCTTTAGTAGACATACAGGCAAAAATCGCAGCGTAGGCTTTGTTTGTTTTGATACCTCTTCCGTTGTTCAACAAAATTTGAAATGGACCAGCGAAATCTACACCTGCATTGATAAATGGTCGAGAAGGTGTAGTACGATTGGAAGGTAAATCACCCATTAATTGAGCTTTTACCTTTGCACTTTCCTTAGCGCAAATTAGACATCGATGGATATGCTTCTTTGTCATGTATTGTATTCATTCTTTGCACGCAATACCCAATATTTAGAGCGTAAATAACAAAGCATTAGCTGAATACCTCCATGTAATGTTGTTTTATGAGCGTCGGCGATAATAAGTGAGACAAGAGTGTTATTGTTTCCAATGATTATTTATAGGATGTTTAGTATTTGTTTCTAAACTTGATTTTGCTAATCTTCCGCCCACCCTGAGCACTCCATTATTATCTAAAAATGGATTAAGCGTCTTCAATTTACTGTTCTTTTTCTTTAACGAATCTATTTCAGTTTCGAATTCTTCATTTGGCACCATTTTGATACATGTTAATAATGCTTCTTCTATATCTTCTGTTGTGATTGTTATATTTTTATTATCCTTTTTAAACTTGATAAACTTTTTACAAAAAGCTATGGTTCTTAATAGTTCATTTAAGGTAGTAAATCTTTCAAATTTTTCAGAAAATCTTTTTTCTTCTTTAATGTTTGTCAATATGAGAGTATTAATTCTTTCCTTTTTCTTTTCTAGATCTGTTGTAAATATGTTCTCGTCTGTTAAGATGATTTCTCCTTTTTGTAACCAAGTCTGTCCTTTCCACCAAAGGTTGCAGTGTTTCAAATCGGAGATAAACATACCTCTAGATGCAATATCTGATGGATTTTCTTGTGACTGGACATTATGCCATTGTTCTTTTTTATTTCAACCGAGGAGAGTCAAATCACGTCTACGACATCATCAGTGGTGACGAATCTTGGATCTATGCCTACGATCCTGTTTCCAAACAACAATCTACAATCTGGGTCTTTCAAGACGAGCCAAAGCCGACTAAAGTCGTTCGTTCTCGAAGCACTTCAAAGAAGATGGTGGCCACGTTCGTTGGGAAAACCAGCCATGTTGCGACTATTGTACTTGAAGATTGTAGAACAGTTACCGCAGAGTGGTATACCACAAGTCATCGCCAAACTTCGAAAATCTAACTCAAAGCGACGCATCATCCTGCACCACGACAACGCAAGCTCACACAGCGCTCGTCAAACAATTCAGTATTTGAAGCAGGAAAAAGTAGAAATTCTTGACCATCCTCCATACAGTCCTGACCTAAGCCCTAACGCTTTATTAACATTTCTAAAAATTATGAAAAGTCTTCGTGGTCAAAGGTTCCAGTCCGGTGAAGAAGCAGTCGACGCTTTCAAGTCAGCCATTTTGAACACTTTAGAGTGGAATAAATGTTAAAAGAACTGGATTTAGCGAATGGAAGAGTGTCTTAAGCTACGCGGTGAATACTTTGAAAAAAAATAAAATGTACTGTAAGGTTCTAGTTGTGTTTTTTCTGCAAACGACAAAAATTAAAAGGCATCGTAGTTAAAATCTTCAAATGGCTGTGCGTGTGAAAATTGGTATCGTTCTAATAAATTATAAAATACAATTTTCAACTTTAAATGCCGGTTTTCGGGATTTTTTTATTTCCTTAACCAATGAAAGACAAAATAATTTGTCTTCATCATCATCTTCTTTCTTTTCTGTTGCATTATTATTTCGAGTATTTATGCTTTGTTGTAAAAGATCTGCAAAATGTTCATCGGCAGGTTGAGGTTGGTTTTTTTTTTCGGGGCACATTTTCTGTTGAAGATTGAACGCTGCTGTTAACACTGTCCAAATCAACATTTTCTGTAACTTCGACAACATCAAGGCTATTGTCAGTTTTTCGTTTTTGGACAACTTGTTTAAGAAATGATAATCTTTGGATATGCGCAAATGAAGATGGTGTCGATGATGAGGAACCGGACTTCAAATTTTTACTTTTTTTAAGTTCTTTTACATAGGCATCACGTAAATTTTTCCATTTTTTCTGCTAAATTGATCCTGCACAATAAATAATTAATTATTATTTTATGTTACAGGTACTAAGCAACTGGTTCTTCATTAGCCGAGTTGCAAAATGGTTATAAAATTGGCAGGTCTACGCTATCGGCTATAATTAAGCAAGTGTGCCAAGTTTTATGGAGAAATTAAAAAACTTTGGTCATGAGTCCACCAACTAAAGAAATCTGGACACAGATATCTATACAATTTGAAAATAAAGCGTATTTTCCTTATTGTATTGGTGCTTTGGATGGCAAACACATTCGTTTAATACAGCCACCTGAATCAGGATCAATGTATTACAATTACAAACACTTATTCTCATTAGTTTTAATGGCTTTGTGTGATGCTAACTATTGCTTCATATGGATAGACGTCGGAGCTTACGGAAAAGACAGTGATTCGGGTGTTTTTTAGGAAACATCATTATTCAAAAAACGTACACTCAAATTAGTTCTATTTCGCGTATTATACTGGTGAAAGTCACCATTTGTTTTAATATCGTTTATATTTTTTTGGACATACAATAAGGCTTCAAGAATATATTGACCAGATAGTGTCATAATATTTAATTCCTTAAACTTATTCCGTACCGACTCCCTCGGAGAAACACAACAAATACCCCGAACAGCCCGCTTCTGCAGCACAAATACGGATTGAACCTCTGCAGTAGCACCCCACAGTAGAGTACCGTACGACATAAGGCTGTGAATGTAGCTATGATACACAATTTTAGCCGTGTCCTCATCAACGACACTTCGGCGCACTTTGACATGACAACATGTTAAAGTGCGCCAGCCTCGTTTCGTACGTTGGCAACTTTTTTTTCGAGATGCCAATGGAGAAAAGCAGATGCCACTGTAACCTCTTTTGTACTCTCTCGAGTCGTAGCATATGCGTCTCATAATGCGGCCTCCATACAACTGTCCCATATTCCAGAATGGAGCACGAGACTATTGTATACTAGAATTTTCGATTTGGTGCTTCGAAACCCTTTTGTATTCCTTATGACAAAACCAAGCATTCTAGAAGCCTTCTGAATTATAAAGTCCTGGTGTTCTGAGAAAGTGAGCTTATTGTCAAAAAGTACCCCCAAGTCACGAACCACTCTTTCCTCTCGAAGTAACGAGCTACCTATACGATAGTTGTAAACTATAACATCCCTCTTTCAAGCAAAACGAACGAAATGACACTTTCGGACATTCGTTCCATACCACTGGAGACACACCATGAGGTCTTTCATTCAGATCAGATTGGAGAATCGAGCAATCCTCGAAACCACTGATAACACGACAAAGCTTGAGATCGCCTGCATACATGAACTCTTTACAATGCTTAAAACGAGTTGTTAAATCATTTACAAATATATTAAATAGTATTGGCCCTAGACGAGAGCCCTGCGGTACACCGGAGGTTATGTTCTGTATAACGGACCTAAAGCTATTAACGACAACAAAAAAATTGCGATTACTTAAGTAAGATTCCATCCATTTAAGAAAAGGTGGTGATAAGCCGTAGCTAGATAACTTTAAGAAGTATAGAGTGAGGAACTCGATCGAAAGCTTTGCTGAGGTCTATGTAAATCGTGTCAACTTGGAGACCACGATCCAATGCATCACTTATGAATTCAGTATACTCAACTAGGCTAGTTGTGGTTGATCTACGTCGCATAAACTGTTCAAAATGTTTATTAAGATATGGACATACGAGAGACTCAAGCATTTTAGCAAGAGAGGAAAGAATAGAAATAGGTCTATAATTCGCTACCAGCTCTTTTTCCCCCGACTTATGGATAGGTACCACTTTAGCCGTTTTCCATTTGTCAGGAAAAACTCCTGAGGAAAGAGATTTATTGTATATTGTAAGTAGAGGTTCAACCAAATACTTAGCACATTTGCTTATAAAAATGGGCGGGATATCGTCAGGGCCAGCGCCCTTATACTGGTCCAAGTGCATTAGTTTCCTAAGAAGAGTTTCATAATTCAAAAACCGGCGGACTCAAGTAAAAAGCACTATTATCCAGTTTAGAAAGCATAACTAACTAAAGATAACTAGGAAGATACACCCCGGTCTACCCTTCCTAGCGCGTATGGGCTGAGCGTGCTCCGGCTCAAACCCGAGGTCGCGCAGCTCTGTCATGATGGCTTCGGGCTCCGTGTCCGCCGGAACGCCCCGCACTGCCACCTTCAACTGCCTTTCAGCTGGCAGGGAGTAGGAGAAGTAAACGACGTTGACGCCGCTACTCTCCAACTCCCCAAGGTATCGTTGTACCACTCGGTACTCCTCCTCGTCTTCGGGGATGATTTTCAACCCCTGTTCAAAGGCGCGCGCGTTGAGTGTGCGCCCGAGCCTTTTTTTCATCTCCCTGATGTGTACCGTCCAATCAGGGAGGGACTCGATCACAAATGGCGGGTATTTTGGTTTCAACGCGGCGGGGGGCAGGGGCGCGAGGGGGGGCCGGCGGGCTACTGCCGGCGAGGCAGTCGTCGCGGCGTATGAAATCGCCGCGTCTTGAGGCGTTGATTGAGCCGTCGCTTGTGGGGGTGCGGGAGGCACCGTGGTGGGCGTCAGGCCCATGGGCGAGGCGGTCATCAGTATATTCGAGCCCGCCGTGTTCTGCGGCTCTGTTTGAGCCGTCACTTGATGGGGTGCGGGAGGCGCCATGGTGGGCGTCATGCCCATGGGCGCATCCGCCAGGCGACGACGACGCGGGTCTCTCTGGGACAGCGGCGCCGAATGTGCCTGCGGTTGCGGCGGCATCGTGTGTTGAGTCTCAATGTTTGGCGGCGTCGTCTGTGCGCACACGCGCTTGGGCGCCGTCCCGGCGGCGTCCTCGTAAAAGTCCTGCGGCGGCGGGCGGCGTAAGGAGTAATTATGCGCTTTGTGTTCGACGCTAGATAACGGAGAGGTCATGACACCCTGCTCCAGTAGGCGCCTGCGGGTCTGCGAGAGGTACTCGCACATGACGCGTGCGAGCCCTTCCGTTGCGTACCGGCCTATGAGCGTCTGCGCAACAAAAAGCGCATCCAACTCATATCCGGCCCGCGCGGATACGGGCTGCACAGGCCGCAGGTCGCCCTCTAGGTACGCGATCAACTCTTCGGGATCGCGCCCTAGGGCAGGGTTGTCACCTTGGTGAGATATTTCTACTAAATTTTTACTCACGGGATTTTTTATTATTTTTTGAGGCTGAGGTCGGTGCGGGGTGGCGACAAGGGCGCTCTCGTCGTCCGCATATCGCGACGAAAGCTGCGGCCTTAAATCGCCTCCGTGGGCATTTTCACTTTCACTTTCACTAATTCCCTCCGCGGGGGAGGGGTTGTGGGGGGCCGCTGCGACGGGGTATACGTTAGCCGTATACCGCGACGAGAGCTGTTCGGATAAAATGTTTTTATTTGCGCTGTCTTCGGCTCCCGGTCCCGGGGCTCGATCGCTACGCGAGCGAGAGCCACTCCTGGGCCGGTCTGCCATACGCGACGCGGATGATATAATGGATGGCGACGGCGGCGGCGGCGCGGCTCCACCGCGCGAGCGGGAGCGTTCTTTGGCGCGCGGGATTTTCGCTCCATTGCGGGAGCTGGAGTCTGCCAGGCACAGCCTGGACACCTTAGTTCGGTCCGCGCATGCGCATCCTCCGGTGAGACCCGCTGGTGGGAAGCCGGGATAGGCGCAGCACTTTCCTTACCTTAGTGCCGGCGTAGTAATTGGTGTAGGCGACTCCCTCGTATGGTGTTTGTTATTATCTTTACTTAATAAAGATTTTGAACAAAACGCGATAAAAGAAAAGGCTCGTGTGCTCAACCGGGTGGCAGACAGCTGTACACACTCGTTGTTGGCGACTCATAGATTTAAATAGTATTAAGTGTGAGCTGTAAGCATCGTAATTGTGTAGCTCCGTAATATTGAGTGCTAAAAAATAATTTCGTACACTGTTCTTGAGACTGCGACGTCACAAAACACAAATCGAAGTGTCGTCCGTGTAGTGGAACTACCGATTTAACACAATATCACGTAAGTTCTTGAATTTCAACAAAAGTATCTCCAAAAAGTGATAATTAGAGGTTAGAAATTCACCAATCATATTGAGCATACAAAAGATCAATGGCATTGACACTTGTCACAGTAACAGCTAACTAGTGTTGCCAGAGCAAGTAAATAAAAACTACCACTAATTACGTTCCATAGCACGCAGATTTAGTTTACAAGAATGGAGGACCAGTTTCAACTATTGTTTGATAAAATGAAGAATGAAATCTTGAACCAAACAATAGAATTGAAAGATTCGATAACAAATAATATAATGGAGAGATTAGACGAAAAACTTCAACCTATTATAACAGAAAATAGAAACTTAAAAATAAAAGTAGAAAATCTCGAAAAGGAAGTAGAAAGTTTAAAAAGAGGAAAGAAGCAAAACAATTTGATAATGTTTGGAGTAAATGAAGGCGAAAGGTCTACACAAGAATTAATACAAAATACAATACTTATTTTCAAAACTGACCTTGACATACAATTACAAGAACATGAGATAAACAAAATATATCGTCTAGGAAAGGGAAAGTCTTCTGGAAAACCAAGACCAATTCTGATTTCCTTTACGAGCGAATGGAAGAAGAATGAAGTTATGGGAAAGAAGAAAAACTTCAAAAATGTATATGTTACAGAAGACTACACAAAGGAAGTAATAGAGAAAAGGAAAACGTTGCAGGCGCAGCTAAAAGAGGAGAGAGAAAAGGGAAATATCGCGTACCTGAAATTTGACAAACTAGTAGTAAAAGAAAAAAAAAATACTAACATAAATAAGGATAAGCGCAAAAGAGAAACATCATCATCCCCACAAAACAATGCTCAACCAAGGAAACAACAAACTCTAATGCCGCCGATTAACAATAGACCAAATGCTTTCGACGTAATGAGGATTAGAGCTAATTCTCTTTCGTCTTTTCCCGCTAAGACAACAACTAACAAAGAATAACAATTAACTGTCGGTAAACGGAAAAATAAACAGCTCAACATGAACCAACATAAAATAACAAAACAAAATACTTCCCCAAGCCGACTGGTCATCGTGGGGAAAAATGACCACGACCCTCTAAAGGAAAAAAATAACACTAACATGAAAAATAACACTAACATGAAAAACAAAGTAAATGACATCCACATAGCAACTATTAACTGTCGATCTCTTAGAACACCTGAAAAACTCCAAGAACTAGAGCTGGCAATAGAAGAGTTAAAGTGGGATATTATAGGTATTAGCGAAATGCGCAGATTTGGAGAAGGTATAGAAAACCATGGTAAATACGTACTACATTATAAAGGGGAGACGCCCGGGCTGTATGGAGTTGGATTCATGGTGAAAGCAAATCTAGTCAACAACATAGAAGAACTTAGTGGATTCTCGGAACGTATTGCAATCCTTAATATAAAACTGCCCGTGAACGGAGATAAAGAAGAGAGATGGTCTATTATACAGGCATATTCACCAACTGAATCTGATAAAAAAGAGGACGTAAAAACAATTGAGGAATTCTATGAAAATCTCCAAAACGCTATTGATAACGCACACAAAAACGTCATCGTGATGGGAGACTTTAATGGACAAATTGGGATTCAAAATAGTGGGGAAGAAAATACCATAGGAAACTATGGGTATGGAAATAGAAGCAAAAACGGAACAAGACTAGTAAACTTTGCACTGGAAAACAGATTAAGTATTCTAAACAGTTTTTATAAAAGGAAACCATCAAAAAAATGGACATGGATCTCACCCAATGGACAATATAGGAATGAAATCGATTTTATTATGTCTAATAATAGAAAAGCCTTCAAGAACATTTCGATCATAAACAATTTAAACTTCCACACAGACCATAGGATGGTTCGAGTTGCGATGTCAGGAATGTTCAAGAAAACAAGACGATTTCAAAATAAACAATTAGCGGTACAATACTCAGGTGACCCTAAACTATTACTTAATAATCTTCAAACATCTCTAGATGCCGCGGAATTAGAGGAGAAAGAATATCCATCGATACAAGAAAAATACAACCTATTACTAAATCAACTAAAAACAGTAACCAGAAAAACAAACAAAAGTATCAAGAAAGAAGTCT
This sequence comes from Pieris melete, assembly GCA_963693345.1. Classification (NCBI taxonomy): domain Eukaryota; kingdom Metazoa; phylum Arthropoda; class Insecta; order Lepidoptera; family Pieridae; genus Pieris; species Pieris melete. The sequence goes on along the minus strand of CAVNZK010000300.1, from coordinate 348,938 downwards.
CACTTACAATCAAACAATTATTACAAGAACGAAAAGAACTTTTACGACAAAAGGAAATTAAAGGAAACCGCCAAGAGTAACAGAAGTAAGCAAAAAGATCAGTGAACAACTTAGGAAAGAAAGAAAAACTAAAAGATCTAATACAATGAAAAGTTACATAGAAAAGACAGGAGGAATAAAAAAGGCATTGAAGGAGTTAAACTACAAAAAGGACTGGATACCAAGTATGAGAAAGAAAGATGGCAATAATACAGGTAAAAGACTCGAAATATTAAAAATCGCTACAGAATTCTACCGAAACTTATACCGAAGTCAAAAAGAGAAAGACACTATAAAAGAAAACGACGAAATAACTAATGAAGAATATATACCGGAAATAATGAAGGAAGAAACCATAAAAGCAATAAATACACAAAAACTCGATAAAGCCCCTGGATCTGATCTTGTTACAAACGAACTTCTAAAAGCAACGTTACCAGTAATCGCTCCAAGACTTACAGATATATTTAATGAAATTATCAAAACGGAAAACATTCCAGAGGATTGGACAAAATCTACAATTATACTACTACATAAAAAAAAAAAAAAAGGTGACAAAGGAGATATAGCAAATTACAGACCAATCAGTTTAATGTCCAATATTTACAAAGTGTTTTCAAAAATAATATTATCTAGAATCACAAACACACTTGAAGAAAATCAACCCAAAGAACAAGCTGGATTCCGTAGACATTTTTCAACAATAGACCACATACACGCCCTTAGACAAATACTCCAGAAATTTAAAGAATATAACAAAATTTACTACATAGGGTTCGTGGATTTCAACAAAGCATTCGACACACTTGAACATAGATTTATCTGGGACGCACTAAAAGATCAAGGCGTACATGCAAAATACATACGGATACTGAAAAACGTATACACAAAAAGCACCGCACAAGTAAAACTAGAATCTATAGGCGAAGAATTTCCGGTTGAGAGAGGTGTACGCCAGGGAGACCCAATTTCACCAAAAATATTTGCAGCAGTTCTGGAAATGATATTCAGAAATCTGGATTGGACGAATAAAGGACTAAATATAAATGGCGAAAATCTGAGTCACCTACGCTTTGCAGACGACCTAATCTTATTTTCGGAAAACCCGAAAACCCTAAAGGAAATGTTGCAACAGTTAGCGGAAGAAAGTAAGAAGGCAGGCCTGTCAATGAACTTAACGAAAACAAAAGTAATGTCTAACTCCTCACAAACAGAGTCCATAACAGTAAATGATGAAGAAATAGAGTATGTAAAGGAGTATGTGTATTTGGGACAGTTAATATCTACTGAGGAATGTATGCAAAAAGAAATAGAAAGAAGAATAACTAATACTTGGAAGAGATATTGGTCACTCAGTGAAGTCATGAAGAACCAGGATATGTCTATGAGGAACAAGAGGAGAATATACAATATGTGTATCTTACCATGCTTACTATATGGGTGCCAAACATGGGCATTGACAGAAGAACAAGCAAGGAAAATAAAAGTTTGTCAGAATGGAATGGAGAGAAGCACAATAGGAATTAAAAGAAAAGACCGAGTTAAACTAAAATGTATCAAAAACAAAACAAAATTTAAGAATGCATACACAACATACAGGTGCTTAAAGTGGAGGTGGGCTGGACATATGATAAGAGAGAAGAAGGAGAAATGGACGAGAATAATAACAGAATGGCAACCACGAGATAGTAAAAGAAACAGAGGCAGACAGACTAGAAGATGGGAGGACGACATCAAAAAAGTGGCGGGCCCAATATGGACGCGCATAGCGAAAAATAGAACAGAGTGGAAATCTTTAGAGGAGGCCTATGTCGAAAGACAAGCTGAAATGTAGAAACGACCGTTTACCGATACCGGATTTATGAAAAGAAAAGAAACTGTTAAAAGTTATAAACGTATTTGTAAGAAAAATTACTGTAAAAATAAGTTCAGCAATAAAGGCTATTTTATTTATTTTATTTATTTATTAAGTGTGAGCTATAGGTTAAATATGAATATCGTTTGCAGCTCGTAAGTGGTAATTAAGTATGAGCTATAAGTAAAATAAGAATATTGTTGATAGCTCATAAGTAGAAATTAAGTATAAATAAGTTAGATAAAAATATGTAAATAATTTAAGGGAAAAATACAGTAAAATAAATTAATAAAATGCTGCGCCGAATAAAAGGGTCGCGTAGCTCTCGTCGCGGTATACGCGCGCAGATTGCTGTAAGCGCAGCTCTCGTCGCGGTATACTGTTTGAGTACTTAAGCTCGGCGAGATCTACGCAAAATCCTCTTTTTCCTCCGACAACGAACTGGGACCCAAGAATAATCGGCGAAGTAAGAAACAAGAACAAGGCGCAGTTTCATTTCAAGACAACATCTACAATTACGCACTAGCAGGGGTGCGTGGGTTGAGGCGGTGCCAGCGATACGTCAAACCGTCTCGACAAAACGTACGTAGTCAAACCCCACCGGTATTCAAAGCCGCGCCGAGGTTACTTCGGTCTCTGAGGCGTCGTCGGGATTGGCTACAATAGTAGTACGTACGAAGTCAAACCCCACCGGTATTCAAAGCCGCGCCGAGGTTACTTTGGTCTCTGAGGCGTCGTCGGGATTGGCTACAATAGTAGTACGTACGAAGTCAAACCCCACCGGTATTCAAAGCCGCGCCGAGGTTACTTTGATTACTGCACGGGTGTTCTCAAACGAACATCTAAACGTCTAATCCCGTGCAGGCCCGAGTCTCTGAGGCGACGTCGGGATTGGCTAGAACAGTAGTACGTACGAAGTCAAACCCCACCGGTATTCAAAGCCGCACCGAGGTACTTTGGTTACTGCACGGGTGTTCTCAAACGAACATCTAAACGTATAATCCTGTGCAGGCCTGAGTCTCTGAGGGGTCGTGGGGGTTGGCATCAACAGTGGTCCTTCGAGCCGGATCCTGCAACGGTTGTCAACAAGAAGTGAATACTGCGAAAAGAAAATGCCAGTCACAAGGTCACAGAACGGGATGCAGCGAGGGGAATCGACGACGACTGTTACCTCCGCCACTACGTCCGAAGTCCGGACCACAGGCGAAGAGATAACGAAAGAGCGGTCCACGTCGACGAGCGCAGCCAGCCAGCCAGATCAAGCATTGACTCTGGCACCAGCGGGTCCCACCCGGCGGGCCGCATCGAGAGCCGTATCCAGAGCCAGCTCAAGAAGACAAGCCGAGGCCAGAGAAGAGCTGGCTCGCTGCGAGCTGCGGGAAGCGCAGGCAGCAGCACGCCTGGATTACGATTAGAAGCAGAAACGGAAGAAGAAGACTCCTTTATAGAAGACGTCAACGATAACCATGAAGAAAAGGTAGCAAATTGGATGCGCTCTTCGGCACAAAGGCCAGAAGAAATAGAAACAAAGAGCGACATTCGAGCAATAGCTGACGCAATAAAGGAAGCCATGACGACACATGTAGCGCCGCAACCGAAGTACATTCAAGAGCTGCCGATATTTGAAGGCGACAGCTCCGAATGGACGGCGTTTCGAGTCGTATATGAAGACACATCTCCGATGTTCTCTGGTATTCAGAATATGGCGCGGCTACGTAAAGCGATTAAAGGCACAGCTAGAGAAAGCATTAAGAGTCTGTTGTACTCAGAGGCGATGCCAGAAGAAGTTATTAACGCTTTACGCCGAAGATTTGGTAGACCCGACGCGCTGGTGCTAGCTGAACTTGAGAAATTAAAGGCGCTTCCCAGAACGACGGAAAATCCCAGGGACATATGCGTCTTCGCTAGCCAAATAAATAACAGCGTAGCCGCCATAAAGGGATTGAAGAGACCGCAATACCTCTACTCACCTGAAATCGTGAAACTTATAATAGAGAAGATGCCTCCAATTCTCAGATTCAGATGGTACGATTTCACGGCTGCGAGGGAAGAGGAATCGTTCAGTGATATCCAATCGATAAGCAACTTCCTCAATTTGGAAGCGGACAAATGCGGCGCATTCGCGGTACTCGAAGACAGCAAAAGCGTACGACTGAGCGCAGCGATAAGAAGGCCAGTGAAGCAAGCTACGTATAATATCGCTGAAAGGAGTAGACCTGAAGAAATCAAGTGCCCAGACTGTGAAGGTACACATAAACTCAAAGACTGCCAAAGATTCCTAAAAGCGGCAGTCAACGAGAGATGGGAAACAGTTAAGAGGCTTAAGGTCTGCTTCAAGTGCCTCGCTGGGAAGCACCTGAAGTGCAAGTTGTGTCGAAGATGGCATCATAGCTACTACATGTGACGTCGGAGAGCGAACAATGTCACGAAGAGGCAGCGCCCGAGACAGCGACGGTCAATACCATATGCACACCGAAAGCTATTCTTAAGATGCTGAAGGTGGAGATATACGGACCGGCTGGGAGCAAACAAGTACTGGCGCTGCTAGATGAAGGCTCAACGGTGACACTGCTTGACGAAAACGTGGCTTCGAGCATCGGCATCCAGGGTCCCCGCGAAACCCTGAATATAGAAACTATCGGCGGAGGGCAAATGAAAAATCACGACTCTATGATTTTAGATATCGAAGTGAAAGGTATCAAGCAAAGCGAGAAGAGTACACTCAAGAGGGCAAGAACTATCAAGGAGCTCAAATTAACCCCTCAACTCGTAGATAAAAGCCGACTAAAGAAGTGTCATCACTTGCGGGGTTTATTACAAGACGTGTGCTACGAAGCTGAGGCGCCGAAGCTGCTCATTGGCCAAGACAATTGGGAATATATTGTCTCATTACAAATACGACGTGGAAAGCCAGGGCAGCCGGTGGCGTCACGAACGAAGTTAGGATGGGTTCTCCACGGCTCCGACAGCAGTGGCGTGTCGCCGATCAATTACGTGAACACATGTGCACACGCCAGCGTCGTCGAAGATAAAATAGATCAGCTGGTGAGGGAACACTTCACTATTGAGTCTTTGGGGGTTCAGCCGAAGAAGCCTTCAACGGATATCGAACAGCGAGCACAAGACATAAAGGAAAGAACCAGCCGACAGTTGGAAGATTTCAATTACGAGGTCGGTCTGTTGTGGAAAAAGGAAGTCGTACAACTTCCAAACAATTACGCAGCAGCTTTCAACAGATCTCAAAGAATAGAAGAAAAACTACGTAAGGACGCTATAATTTATAATGAACATAGCGCGCAGACAGGTCTGTTGAAAACCAACTACGCTGAAGAAGCACCAGCCGACTGCACATCTAACGAAAAATGGTACCTGCCTAACTTCCCAGTGGTTCACCCTCTGAATAAGAAGCTAAGAATTGTCTTCGACGTTGCGGCCAAATACAATGGAGTCAGCCTCAAAGACGTTATGCTGTCCAGCCCGGACTTACTACAGTCAATATTTGGGGTGCTACTACGATTCCGTCAAGGCCCTGTAGCAATAGCGGCCGATATAAAAGAAATGTTTCTGCAAGTGAAAATACGTGAAGAAGATAGAGACATAACCCACCAACCTTCCCATGGTCCTTCCGACCTCGCGGTCATGCGGACCGGGTCTCGACCGAATCAATGGGAGATGCGCCGGTGAGTCTATTCGCACTCTGTGCATCGTCACCGGCGCACTCTCTTGACTCCCTACAAATTTTACGCAATTTCTGTCCCATGCGCATTCTCCCTCTCTCTCGAGAGGGCTGCGCGAGGCGCATTCTCCCCCCGGGGGGCTGCGGACAACACAAGAGAACGGCTCGTCGTCGGTGTCGATCCTTCCACATCAGCGTCGCATCCCGACGTGTCTTGCTCCTGCAGTGCTCGCCTCAATCCTTTCTCCTCGGCATCTATCCCGCTTCTTACGCGATGCCAGGCGCGTGCGAATCTACTGAACGCGGCATAGTTCGCCTCCGAGGCCACGAGATCCGCGCAGTAGACCGGTCCCGGCTCGCCCATCACCACGCGGTCCAGCATCTCCTTCCTCTCCCGATCGTACAGCCCGCACTCCCACAGGACGTGATCCCTGTACTCCTCCGCAAGCCCGCACGGACACGTCCCGACCTCTTTGAGACCAAGGTCTCTCAGGCGGCCGTTGAACGCGCCGTGTCCTACCAGAAGCTGCGATGTAAAGTAGTCGGGCGCTACCCACACCGCAAGAAGTCTACCCCTGACGCAAGGGAAGAAGCGCTGAAGGTCGCGCCCCCTCTCCTCGACCTCCCAGCGCTCCTGCCACCTGTCAACCACCTCAGAGTGGACCCTACGCTTCAAGTCCGCGAACTCTCCCTTTGCCTTTTCCCCTTTCGACGCCTGGATCTTGCCCGCACGATACACTTCCAAATCTGCCGGCAGCACGCCGCCCAGGACGGCCAGCGCCGGGGTGCTTGTCGTCCGATAAGCCTTGGTCAGGAGCACCAACGCAGACCTTTGTGTCCGCAACAGCCGACTCGCCACCACGAACGCGAGAGATCTGCCGTACCACACAGCCGCCGCGTACGTAATGGTCGCGACATATGTACCGTAGTATAACAACCGGAGCGCAGGGTATCTGATACCCCAGGAGGAGGCAGACACCCTGGCCATCTTCCCAAAGCACTTTGCACCCCTCTCTCCGATGTCTTGGGCGTGCTCCGCAAACGTGCCACGCTCGTCCAGCACCACACCGAGTAGCTTCGCCGCGCCGACGGCCCCAACCGAGTCGCCCCCCAGCCGGATCACCGGCGGACGCTGGAACCTGCCCTTCAATGTTATAGACTGCGTTTTCGCGGACGAAAACGACAGCCTATTCCGCTGGCCCCATTCGAGTGCCAGTTGAAGAGTGGTCGCCGCCTTCCGCTCGATGTCCGCCCGGGAGTTCGCCTCGATCAAGACCGTGACGTCATCCGCGTACGCTACCAGACTAACACCCGGGGGCACCGCTATACGCAACAAATCATCCACCAGAATGTTCCACAGTGTCGGCCCCAATACGGAGCCCTGTGGGCAGCCCATAGTGGAATTTTTCCAGATGCATACATCGTTCGCGAACATCCCCACTTTCCTGTTTGTGAAGTACGAGGTGAGCAGCATGTACAGATTGCGCGGACAACCACCCTGCTTAAACTTGAGCAGCACCATCGGCCACCATGCGTTATCGAACGCGCCCGAGATATCCAATAGGATGGCCTGGACGTACTTATGGTTCGTCTCTCGCACGACCTCCAGTACTCTGCTCAGAGCAGTCACCGTCGACTTCCCGTGCATGAATCCGTGCTGATTGGGCGATATACGGCCGCTTAGGCCCGGTGTACACTCGCAGATCAGCCTCTCCAGGATCTTCCCCAGCACCGACAAAAGCGTAACGGGCCTGTACGCTTTCGGGTCCGTGAGCGGTCTCCCATTGCCCTTCGGTATCACGACTAATCTTCCAATCTTCCAAATATCTGGAAACACGCCTTCCCGGACACACGTGCTGTACATGTACGTCATCTCCGACGCGGCCACATTCCAGACTACCTTGGCGATACGCGCCGTGATGCCGTCTAGCCCCGGACATTTATTTGGCAGGCTCTTTACGATTCTTTCGAGTGCTGACCTGTCCACTATGTCAACATCTTTCCCCGACGGCGCGAAAGTGGCGGCAAGGCGTACCCTCGAGTGGTACGGCGAATCAACCGTCACATCATCGTCCGGGTACATGACCGCCAGGACTCCGGACATTGCCTCCTCTATATTGGTAGCAAACCCCTGCGATAGCTTCATCCCGTTCACTACACCCGAGGGTGGACGCACACGCCCGCTTGCGAGCCGGTACGCCATTCCCCAGGGATCTTCATTTCCGGAGTCGGAAATTCTTTTGTAATGCTCGGTTTCAGCATTCCGCATTGCTTTCCGGTACCTAGAGCGGGCAAGATGAAAGCGATTTCGCGCGCTCTCTTCGCACAGTCCGCCCGCGCGCCGGGACTGTTGCCACTCCCGACGTAATTTATTATGCTGCTTGCGGAGGTCTAAAGGTGTCCGGTTGACCTTGGACGTTATGGACCAAGAGACCCCACGACAGCACGAAGCTCTCCATAGCCGTCCTACGCTGTTCTGCCAATCTGCCTCTTCCTCTACACTGGTCCTCGCGACTGTACCACAGCTGTGAGTGGGTGTTTGTGTCGACGCCAATCACTACGCGTTTCCCTCGAAGAGCCTCCAGCACACGCTCCAAGTGCTCCAAGTGTGGGGCTATCTCGTCGCTGTACTGGAAGTACGCCGACACCACGTACACGGCGTTTTCCCTTCCTCCAAGCTGTGCCACAAAGCAGTGAGACGTGCACAAGTTGTGGAGTACGAGCACTGCCAGATCGTTCCTCAGCACGACGATTCCGGCCATTGGTGCCACATCGTGCTGGTATAGCCCCGGCAGCAGAGCCGCCGGGTATTGTTCTTGCACCAGACAGACGCTGAGGCTCAGATGCCTTGCGAGAGCCGGCAGCTCCTTGGTAGCCGTCGCCGACCCTTGCAGGTTTATTTGTCCGACCGAGATGTCCATCTTGTCTCCTCGTGAACTTCTTATGGACCTATAATCCATAATTGGTTCTCTCTAAGGACCGCTTTTCCGCCGCTTGTCTCGCCGGGCATTGGGCCGAAGCGGTTCGGTGGTCTTCCGAGGGTTTCCCGGCTTTTTTGCACGTAGCGCACCTACGGAACGTGTTTGTGCACGCCTTGTGTGTGTGGCCCTCCTCACCACAGTTCCCACAGGTGTCCTTTGTTGCCCTGCAGAAGCGTGCCGCATGCCCGTAGCCCTGGCATTTGCCGCAGCAGGTAGCGTCCGCATAGTCCCGCACGATATGACGCTCCCACTCTATATACACGCGCTCTTTTGAGACCAGCTTGTCTCGCCAAGCTGGACTGCACCGCAGCACCACCGTGGTGCACGCGCCTCCTCGGGCGCTCTTCTTGAAGGCCACGTCGACCTCTTCCTTGCCCCATTCGGCTTGGCCCTCAAAGTTCTGTGTGCGCAACGCTTTTAGGAAGGCGCCCGAGTCAACTCTGGCGCCGTCGACCGCCACGACCGCAACGAGAGGGGCCCTCGGTTTCGGAACCTGGACCCGCAAATTATTAGGAACCGCGCGCCTAATTTTTTCCGCGTCACCCCTGCTTGCCGCCTGCACGATAACGCCCGCGTTTCCTATTTTTCGCACCTGCGCAATACCGACTCCTAGGGTCTGCGGGTTCAGCGCCTGCTTAAGAGCTGCTTTTGTTTGCTCCGCGGTTTTGAGATTTTCGGACTTTTCGTCCGCCGGATAGAAAGCCAGCACGGTTCCCGCCGATGCTGGCTTTGGTGCCGGGCCTCTCCCCGTATTGAGGGCCTTCGCGTAATTTACGCCCGGTGTTCCCGCTCCGGTCTGGGACTCTGGTGCGCCCACAGCCCCTGCCTGTAGGCCACTGCGCACTCTGTGCTGGAGCTCGCAATTTTTTAGGCGCTCTTCGCCCAACCGCGCCGACAATAGGGCTATTATGCCCGTAAGTTTTTGTACATGGGTGCCAATTTGTGCAATTTCCGCTTTGTTTAGTTTTGACGTCGACGCCGACGTCGCCGCCATGATCGCTTCGCCAGCCGAGTTCGCCTCCATAACAAAATCCCCCACAGATATTACCGTCGCGGTAGGCGCCGACGCCACCGGCGAGTCCCCGACCGGTTTTCCCTCCACGCTGCGCGGAGAGGCTGAACCTCGGCCGCGCTCCTGGCACACCCTCCGACGGGGTGCCTCCTCCAGCTCTAATGGAGACGTCGGTTTCCGCTTTCGCGCCCCCTCGTTTTCCGGTAACCGCGGAAGCAAATCGCGTGGCGGAGTCCGCATCAGAGATCTGCGAGGTGCAAACCCCTGCTCTCGCCCCTGCCGCTCCAAGTCCTCGAGTTCGCGCTCCTTTGACGCCATAATGGCGTCAAAGGCACTTTTGTCCATTACTCGCACGCCTCTATTTAATAATATTTCCGATGACTCTAACCTAATCTCTAATCGAAAAAAAAATAAAATAAAAAAATTATAAATAAATTATATATTCTATCCCGCTCCAACACGCACCGCCCACACGTCACCGACCACGCCTAAGAGACAAGGAACGGGGTATGATTACTGTCCCGTTCTAACGCGGGGCCACGCCCCCGACCACGCCTGACCGGTGTGAAACGGCAGTATGCGCGCTATCCCGCTCCAACCTATACGGCCGCACCTAACTACGTCACCGATCACGCCACCGAGTGAGAACAAAGGAAGGAATGTTTCTAGTACAGTTTTAACTTATAACCGATAAAAAACGTTTAAAAATAAACAAAACTAGATTATTAATCGTAACAGTAACTCCCTAATCCTATTTATTTATCTTCTAGCACTCACCGCGCCGCGCGGTTAGCCACGCGGCTCGTCCTTTAAGATCCTTCCAAGTCCTATTTGCACCACACTTTGTCACTAGGAATCTAAATAAGAAAAACGCCGTAAATCACGTAATTAAAGCTAATTAGCGCTGTAACAGCGCAAGTAATAATAACAATTTACAAGCAAATTATTGCGGAGCAATAACACGCACGTGTACACGTCCGCTCGCTACGAGTACCGAACGACGAGTAGATAGGGACAGCGGGAATCTCGTTAATCCATTCATGCGCGTCACTAATTAGATGACGAGGCATTTGGCTATTTTGCCGCACATGCTTACGTCTATTTGCGTGACTCTCCTGAGACCGATTTTTTTCCCAAGGAGGATTAATCATTATGGATTGAGTCGATTGGCCGCCCCTTTCAAACCAATCTCGTAAGATGTGCATTGGTCTGCTAGATGGTGGTTGCTGTCCCTTGTTCTACTTTTCTAACGTCCACTCCCGGGGGAGGTGAGGCTGAAGAGACAGCGGGGGCAGACTGACCCCATATTCACTGGTCACTGAATGCTCGATCAGCCGACCCGACAGCCTAGACTGTCGTCATCCGGTTGAATCGGCCCCAGTTCATGTGAGAGCCCCTCAAAGCAATCACAGGGATTTCTGCCATAGACCTCTTGTCTAATCCCAAAACCGAGCTAAGCTCGTTATGGGAGCGCGGACTCCAGATTCCACGCCACGACACGGTACATGAGGTTGCAGTCACTGCGTTCGCGTTGGGCAGACCGAGAAGTCCCGCAACCTTCGAAACGACCTCCTCATGCGATCCGTACTTAGCGCACTTTTCGCGATGAGAGTCGTCCAAAGACCTGCGCCCCGATACTACCTGTGCATCGACAATGACACCTGTACCGTCTTTAGAGGCTATGAGGTCCGGCTTACGCAGTCCTCTCAAGGTTTTAATGTGTGGCTCCTCAATCACCGACCAACCCTTTTCGCGCATAGCGTTCGCAACTAATCGTGCAATAGCATTGTGTCGCTCAATACGCCCACCATGAGTTCGATGACATTGCTGGATAACGTGAGCCGTTGTCTCCCTAACCATGCACAAGGCACGGCAGTTCAACTCCGACTCACGACCCACGCGTCGTCCTCTCGAATTCCTTACCCGCGAAGGCAAGGCATTGATGTGCGTATGGACGAACTGCACAAAGTCGCGTCCGCTTATCCCGTGGCACCTCTCCCTCATCCATTTGGTGGACGCTGGGGTTCGACCGGCTTCGCGGAGTTCGAATCCGTCGACAGAGGCGTGAAGGGACTGACGCCAGTAGGCCCTCACCGATGGTGAAGGCCAAAAGGGATCGTCTCTTGAGTACTTCAGGAGTTGCCTCTTACTCCAGCGCAGTTTGTTTTGAATCCTTTCGGATTTGGAGGCGGCCACGGCCACTGGCCAACTCGACGAACTAAGCCTCCCGAACCTCTTTGATATGAGATCCGGTATGCCCGCCCGTAGAGAAGGGATCGCCAGGCCCCCATCCCTTACTGCCGCATGGAAGTAAGCATTCGGCACATCTCCTGGTAGCCTTAACCAGCTTCTAACTGCTCCCCGGATCTGTACATCGAGCATGCGGAGTCTGTTGTCCCTCACCTGCCCAAGCACGAGACCATGCAGGAACTTGGGTATCAAGTGCGCCCTTAATATCTGTAGTCGCTGTTGCGGCTTGAGCGGAGCTTTCGAGATATTTTTCAGCGCTTCATTGATCCCTCCTTCCAGCGTGGTCGATCCGGTTGCCTCGAACTCAACCCCTAGGTACCTCCAACGTTCGACACACGTCACCTGTCTAATCAAGCGTCCGCCCATACGGAACGTTCGCTCGCTCAGATAATGGTGCTTTTTGCGGTGTCCGTCGGGCACCATCGAGAGAACAGAGCTCTTTGAGTGGTTCAGTCGTAAGCAAGAGAGTCATAGTTACTCCCGCCGTTTACCCGCGCTTGCTTGAATTTCTTCACGTTGACATTCAGAGCACTGGGCAGAAATCACATTGCGTCAACACCCGCGAGGGCCATCGCAATGCTTTGTTTTAATTAGACAGTCGGATTCCCCTTGTCCGTGCCAGTTCTGAGCTGACCGTTGAACGGCGGTCGTACAGAACCGCGCCGAGCCGCACGCCGCGAAGCGCGCGTCCGTCGCGGCCTTACGGCTAGGAAGATCCGCGGAAGGCCGGAACGCGGGTCCGGATTCAGCACGAAGCGCGCGAACGCAACGAGCATCGATCAGGCCCGGCACCGGCCGCATCCGCTTCCCGTCCAAACCCGACACGCCCCGGTCCTCAGAGCCAATCCTTATTCCGAAGTTACGGATCCAATTTGCCGACTTCCCTTACCTACATTATTCTATCGACTAGAGGCTCTTCACCTTGGAGACCTGCTGCGGATATGGGTACGAACCGGCGCGACATCTCCACGTACATCCCTCACCTGAATTTTCGAACGAGGGAACGATTATTGAAACGGTTCCGCTGCCGGGTTCCGGAATAGGAACCGGATTCCCTTTCGCTCAAAGGGCGTTGTTGTTTTAAAAGAAAAACACGCCGCATCGACATAAGATCTCTCCTTGAGCTTAGGATCGACTGACTCGCGAGCAACTACTGTTCACGCGAAACCCTTCTCCACGTCAGTCCTCACCAAGATCTGCACCGACGGAGGCTCCAAGCGGGCTCACGCCCAGACCCTTCTGCGCTCTCCGCCGCGCACGTCCTACTCGTTACGGCATAAGTATGCACGCGCGCATAAATGCACGCGAACACATATTAGTGCCCGTAACGGTAGTGTATAGGCAGAACGCTTCAGCGCCATCCATTTTCAGGGCTGGTCGCTTCGGCAGGTGAGTCGTTGCACACTCCTTAGCGGATTCCGACTTCCATGGCCACCGTCCTGCTGTCATGAGCGACCAACGCCTTTCATGGTGTCCCATGAGCGTTCTTTAGGCGCCTTAACACTACGTTTGGTTAGTCCAAGTAATCAACCTCAGCAGAGTCTTGTTACAAAACGTCAACCTCGGCCTTATTATAAGCCGTTCAACAATAAATTCGTGTCATCGCAAGTGAGCAATCGAGGCCAAGACAGTATCGATAGAAACACGTGCTGTAAAATATGCAAATCACCTAATCATGTCACGTTTAATTATAAATTCTTTATAGGCATGAATTATAAAGAAAGGCTTGATACAGTTTTAGGACTGCAGATATGTATTAATTGTTTCTGTAACCACGATGTCAAGGATTGTGCTTCAACAAGCAGATGCAGAGTTTGCTATCAGAAGCATAATACAAAAGTTACATAATGCATTAAATAATTCGAACTCGCCTAATCGCCCATCTACAAGCAAATTTCAATATAAAAATTATCCAAGGGAACAGTCGAAAAGGATATACACGACCTCTAAGGATTTTTCAGAAGTCCTCTTAGCAACAGCAAAAATTAAAGTTTTAGGGGTTAATGGAAAAACCTACCTCATGCGCGCACTTATTGACCAGGGGTCTCAAATATCAATCATTAGCGAAAAGGCAGCACAGCTGTTGAAACTAAAGAGGGAAGGCTGTTATGGTGTTATCTCAGGAGTGGGGGAAAACACACAAAGGATCAAGGGTCAGGTTACATTGACCTGTTCTTCTATTCACACCAACTATACACTAAAATCAAAAGTTTTTATTATGAATAATCTAGTGCATAAATTACCAAACAACTCCTTTAATATGCCGTCATGGCCATATATAAAAAAATATCGAGTTGGCAGATCCCGAATTTAATAAAAGCAGCCAAATAGATATATTATTTGGGGCCGATGTCTACTCTGAAATTATTATGAGTGGAATATTAAGAGGTGAAAATCCCTCACAACCTATAGCGCAACAGACACGATTGGGATGGATCTTATGTGGGAAACTAAAGTCATATCAATGCAACGTCATACTAAATAGCACTGAAGACTTACAGAGATTTTGGGAAATAGAAGACATTGAAGAGTCTCCATCGGTAGTGTCCTCCGAAGACCAATATTGTCTTGAGTTGTATAAAAACACAACACTGCGCCAAGCAAATGGAAGGTACAAGGTACGACTTCCATTAAAAGATAACTTTGAACAAAGTTTAGGTCTGTCAAAACCAACGGCTGTAGCACAATTTCATAGCCTGGAGCGGAAGTTAGCGAAGCAACCCAAAACCGCGAGGCAATATACAGACTTTATAAATGAGTATAAAGACTTAGGGCACATGTCTCTTGTCGAAAAAAAGGGCTCGGAGATTGGGTATTATTTACCCCATCATTGTGTAACCCGGGAACATTCGGAAACCACAAAACTACGTGTTGTGTTCAACGGGTCAGCAAAGACATCAACGGGAATTAGTTTAAACGATGTAATGTATACAGGCCCCAACTTACAGCAAGACTTGCAATCCCTTATATTAAAATGGAGAAGTTTTCGATATGTATACACCGCAGACGTAGAGAAAATGTTTAGAAATATTGACATTTTTGAGTGTGATCGGAAAATGCAAAAAAATATTTGGCGGGACACACAAACTCAACCGTTACAGGAATACGAACTGACAACCGTAACGTATGGCACAAAGGCGGCGCCCTTTTTAGCCATGATGACGCTAAAACAGCTAGCTATGGATGAGAGACCTCGGTTTCCACGGGCAGCGGAAATTACAGAACAAGCATTCTATACAGATGACTTAATTTATGGGGCTCATTCTATAGAAGAAGGATGCAGCATGGTAACAGAGTTACAGGATTTGTTGCAGGCAGGGGGCTTTATGTTAAGAAAATGGGCTTCCAACGATCCAAGCATATTGAGAAGGCTTTCGGAAAAAATTAACAAGGATCAGAATCAACAAATATTTACGTTTAAGGGGGATCTTATTTCAAAAACATTAGGGGTATACTGGAACATTTCTAAAATAAGAATCCCTAGATGGTTACAAACTAGTCCGGACAGCACAATAGAGCTACATGGATTTTGTCATGCATCAAACAAAGCATATGCCGCAGTTGTTTACTGTCGAATAAACAACAAGGTCTCATTGGTGGCAGCCAAAACAAAATTGGTACCCATCAAAGGGAAAATCTCAATCCCGACAGGTGAATTATGTGGAGCAGTTTTATTAACAAAGTTACTTATTAAAGTAAAAACATGCTTTGGGAATAATAACATTAAGTGTTATGGTTGGACGGACTCTATGGTAACATTGGGGTGGATACAGGGACAACCTGAGAAATGGAACCCGTTTGTAAGCAACAGAGTTAAGCAAATTTGTCAAGACATGCCGTCAAATACATGGCGCTATGTTAAATCAGAGGAAAACCCTGCAGATTGCGCCAGTCGGGGTGTTTCCGTTAAACAACTGGAAAGGCACTCTCTGTGGTGGAGTGGTCCATCATGGCTGCCTTTATATAAGAATAACGAAGAAACTCCGTTATATTTTACGAAGGAAGAAGAGAAAAAGCAATATCTAGTTAATTTTGTACAAGGTATGGATAGCACAGTAAAAGGAATCATACAAAATTGCAGTAGTTTCTCACGTGCAATCAGAATAGTTGCCTGGATATTACGGCTGTTACCAAAAAATAAGGGAAGAAGGCAACGGCATCTTACATTAGCTGAAATCAAAGAAGCAAAATGGAAGATACGTACAAGAAGACGAATTCTCCTATGAAATTGAGAACTTGAGTAGAAAGGAGAACATTAATAAAAGCAAACTGATTACATTGAATCCATATCTTGGAGAGGATGGCCTTCTTCGTGTGGGGGGAAGGTTACGGAATGCCTTTATTAGTAAAGACATGCAACATCCAATCATAATTTCGCATACTGGTAGGCTGACTGACTTAATAATAGACCAAGCACATAAGCTTACTTTTCATGGCGGCCCTCGCCTAACATTATCACTTATCAGACAGAAGTACTGGATTGTAGGCGGTAATAGAGCAGTAAAGAGGCGATTGAGGTTATGTGTAACATGTGTTAAAAATAACCCTCGAATGCAATATCAATTAATGGGCGACTTGCCCGAACCTCGGTGTAATCCGACACGACCGTTTAAGCATACGGGAGTTGATTTTACGGGATTTATCCTAATAAAGAGTAGCAAAAGACGAGGTATCAAGTGCACAAAGGGTTACATAGCCGTATTCATATTCATGGCTACAAAGGCGGTGCATTTAGAAGTAGTATCTGACTTAACTACTTCGGCTTTTCTAGCAGCATTAAAAAGAATGGCGGCCCGAAGAGGGGCTTCGAAACATATTTATAGTGATAATGGCACAAATTTTATTGGTGCAAATCGTATACTTGACGCCGAGTATAACGAGTTAAAACAAGCATTCACAAGTGAACAATTCGCCACCACAATTACGGACATGGAAATAAACTGGCATTTCAATGCACCTGCATGGCCTTCTGCTGGCGGATTATGGGAAGCAGCTGTAAAAAGTTTAAAGGCTCACACAAAAAAGGTAATCGGAGATCAAAAATTCACGTATGAAGAGCTCGCAACACTCGTATCGCAGTTAGAAGCCTGTCTAAATACTAGGCCTTTATGTCCAATTTCAGAAGATCCAGAGGACATAAACTTTCTAACACCCGCTCATTTCTTAACTGGTGGGCCGACACTTTCATTGTTGCCCACCGAGAATGACTTACGAACAAGATGGTATTTAGTGGAGAAAACTTTCCAAGATATATGGAAGAGGTGGCATTCGGAGTACTTGCCCACCTTGACATCCCGTAGTAAATGGCAGAAACCACGAGAAAACTTAACATTACAAGATTTGGTTGCCATTCACGACGCTAATTTACCTCCCGGAAAGTGGGCTATGGGCAGAGTTGTAGAGTTACATCCGGGCACTGGCAATATCGTAAGAGTAGTCTCGCTAAAGACAAAGAACGGATTAATCAAACGTCCTATTGTCAAATTAAGTCCCTTACCAGTGCAGGACAATAGTAAAACAGCAGCCGAAAATAAGGAGCCACACATAACAAAACCACGGCCCGTAATACGAAAGGGTCTTGGTAACGTCTTAATGATAATGCTTTCATTCATATATTTCATAACATACGTATCAGCCACGCAACCGATAAATTATAATATAAGTACATTCAACAATAATAAGGGGTTATACTTAGACAAAATAAGCAATATGCAATTAATTCAAGAAAAATGGAAAATCGTTGTTTACTATGACATGAACCCCTATTCGAGCTTCGAGGAACTCAAATACTAAGATCAGGTGTTGCTTATGGGTCCGCGTGACGATCAAGTGCACTTGACAATTCTACGTGCTTGAAGTGAATATTTATCGTTTACAGCGTTGACTTGACAAGTCCCGTCAAGTATCTACGGGCTGGATCATACTTGACAAAAAATTTGATTGACGGCACTTGTACCACCTTGCGCTTGATGCGACTTGACGCGACTTGACAAGTTTTATTCATTTGCGGCCGGAACATCGAAGATGGCGGACGACGAACCGGACCGAGACGTGGCTTTGGCGGCAAGCGCCGACCTAATTACCGAGCGTGATTTTGTGTTATTATTAATATCTCTCTACAGAGATTATCCTGCATTGTGGAAAATTAAAAGTAAGGAGTATGCGGATAAAAACAAAAGGTCGCTTGCTTTATCAAGCATAGTCAAAGCACTTCGAGTATATAAACCTGCCTACACCGAAGATTTATTGAAGAAAAAAATTAATGCTTTAAGAACCAACTTCAACAAAGAAAGAAAAAAGATTGAACAAGCACAACGGTCTGGCGTGTCTCCCGATGATGTACCAAAACCGTCACTCTACTATTAAGGGCCTGATCGACGGACGAATAAGACCGCGGTTTTATGGCTCGTCGGTAAAGCTCGCCGGTGTATCATTGCAAAACCACGGTTTTAAATACCGCCGAGCCTGGCTCGCGGCTCGTCGTCGTGTTATATTTTTTAATCGGCTCGCCATACAAAACCGCGTGTCGATCACGGCCGGCGAGCCGAGCCGTCACTTTTCGGCGACAGCGCTAGAGGACGGATGTGTGCCAGAAGAGCTGTGTACCTAACTACCTACTACAAACTTCGCGTGCGTGCTCAGTCACAATAATGGATCTACGTACTTGCAGCCACGATTTTATAATACAATTTATAAATGTCTTTCGAGACTGTCCCTGTTTATGGCAAACTAAATCAAGCGAGTATAAAAACAAAGAAAATAGGCTTGCAGCATATAATAAACTCGTGGATATTGCAAAAAAATACGAAACAAACTCGGATATAACCGACATTAAGAAAAAAATTCAGTCACTACGAGCTTCCCACAGGAAAGAACGAAACAAGGTTAAAGCGAGCATGAGAACCGGCTCCGGAGTTGAAGATTTGTATCAGCCAAAGTTGTGGTATTATAAGGAGCTAGAATTTCTCAACGATCCGATCGAAAGTAAGTATATAGGTAATATAGGTGCGTACCTATCAATTTTACTATAAATAAATAAATAAAAAAATTGGTTATTGACAAGTAGGTAACAATAATTGTGGTATGTAAGTATGTAGTTCTTTATTAACACATAAATTTATTTTTTAATTTTATTTATTTTATAAATATACAGGGTGTAACGGTTAAGCGTAGTCATATTTTAAGGGCTTGTTCTACTCATAAATACGAACAATTTTTACTATGGGAACAACTTCGAAATCGCAATATGAAATATGACTACATCTAAAGGTTACACCCTGTATATATAAACAAATAACATCAACTAATGAAACAAATATGACTGTAATACAGACAATTATTTTACAGCTACAGCATCACTGTCAACTCTTCGAGGTGACGACGATGAGACTCGTAGTCAAGTATCAACTCAAGATTCTCTGAACGATGTGAGTACCTATTATAATTACGAATTTATCATTATTTCTTGCCATGGTACAACCCCAGAAGTATTGAAGTATTTCACAAAATCTTCCCTAACTTTTTTTGCATTATTGCTTGAATTTCCAGTACGGGTCACATGTATGGGCTCTAAAATACCACCCGGGCTTAGACCTTCTTGAATTGTACCAGTAATATGATTTTCTGTGTCACTGTCACCTGGAGTGATGTAATCCCTTCTAGATTTGCATAAATAATTATGCAGAGTGCAACAAGCCAATACCACAAAACTAATATCTTCGACTGATTGGAAGTTGATAGCACTGTGAAATATTTGAAATCTTGCGGCTAAAATACCGAACGCATTTTCTACTATCCTCCGAGCTCTGCACACTCGATAGTTATAGATTCTCTTATCATGATCATTCAATTCTCGTTGTGGATATGGCTTCAAGAAATCTGGTCTTAAGGCGAAAGCTTCATCACCAATGTACACAAATGGTAAAGGATCTGAGTCCTGTGTTGGTTTTTCCGGTGGTGGTACATTTAAAGCACCTTCATTCAAACGCTTATAAAATTCTGTCTTTTTTAAAACTCCTCCATCAGAAACGCGGCCGTTAATGCCGACATCAACATATATAAATTGGTAATCTGCGTCGACAATTGCCATGAGAACAATACTATGAAAGCCTTTATAATTAAAGAAATGGGATCCAGCGCCAGGAGGTGGAACTATTTTGACGTGTTTACCATCTACTGATCCAAGGCAATTGGGGAACTGCCACTTGTTTTGAAATTGTTTAGCTATCATTTTCATTTCTTCTATATTACCAGGAAACTGAAACAAGACAAGAGGTACTTTAATTATTTGTTTTATTGCAGATAATCAGTCCACCGCCATCGCTTAATTCATTGCCTGGACAGTCATCTCAAACTCCATCTCCAGCTACAACGCCTGAACCTCCATCATTTAGAAGGAAACGAAAAGACGACAATGTAAATCATATGTTTAGATTGATTAGTCAACGTCTGAGTCAGAAAGATGATGAGTTTGATATTTTTGGGAAAAACGTTGCTATAAAATTAAGGACAATGACGAAAGAACAGAAAATGTTATCAGAGAAACTAATCAACGATGTAATTTTTTATGGGCAAATGCAACGGCTCTCTGTAAATTCAGAAGTTAACGTGGGACATGGAAATGTAAATTATTTGACTGCAACTGCTCCAGTAAATACTAGGTCTTCCATCTATACGCCCAGTGCGACAACTCTACCACAGTTTCAAGTCCAGACAGCTACAGATAATCAACAATTTGACTTAGAAAACTCAAACGAGCTGTCATATTTTGTTTCAAATTTTTTACCATAACTTTGTTTTTTTTTTTTTCAAATATTGTTGTATTGTTCTGAAGTAGCTACTGTGAAAATTTTTAAGTTCAAATAAATATTTTACTTACCTTCATGTATTCGTTTTTCAATGCACCGTAAATAGCTCTGCATGTCTCTGGAATAATTCTTCCCAAAGTTTGCCTAGATATTAACGTAGGATACTGCAAACTGGTTTGATTTTTCCCTTCTGCCAGGTATCTGATTGTAGCAGTCAGACGTTCATGTGGAGAAATAGCTTCTCGCATTACAGTGTCTTGTTTTTGTATTAAAGGTGTGACTAAAGATAACAACTCCTTGTACGATTCCTCAGACATTCTCAGATAATTTTGGTAATCAAGTGGCTCTGCTGCCAATTCTTGAATTAAATGGGTATGTGACAAAGCTTGCCTTTTTTCAATCCAACTTTTAACCCAAATTTTAGGGCGTTTTCTTTTTTTTTCATAACTGCGTAATATCCTATGGCAAGATAACACAAGGCTTCAGACTCGGAACAAGACATGTTTGCGACTGTTTTGCTTGCTAATCGATCAGCACCAACGAGCCGCGAGCCAGGTTCGTCGGTATTTAAAACCGCGGTCTTATTCGTCCGTCGATCAGGCCCTTTACAATGAACTGTTATTTCTGTCAGACCAAATGTGTATAAGTGATACTGAAAGCAGTTTAAGCAGTGAGGTAAAACATTTTTTATTTACAATTCAAAGATACATTTTACTTTAAAGTATGTTTTTAAAAAACTAAATTAGGCAATTATTTTGCCAAGGGACTGAACCGTTACCATTAAAGTACTCGCAAAAGTCATCTCGCACTCTTTTTGCCTCATTTGCCGAGTTTCCTCGTACTCGCTCTATATTTAACAATTGCCGTCCTTGTCTCCACGCACCTTTTGTGACTGTGGTATTTGGTTCTTCAATGTCAATATCTCCTGGTTGAATATATTTGTTTTTATTTTTTTCACACAAATAGTTGTGTAAGTGACAGGCAGCCAAAACAACTTTTCGCGTTTTATCGGGATGCAGTCCAATGTCTTTTTTAAATATTTTGAAGCGCCAAGACAGGATGCCAAAAGCATTTTCAACCACCCTCCTGGCTCTTGACAATCTATAGTTGAAAATCCGTCTTTCGTCTGTCAAGACGGCTTTGTTGTATGGCTTCATGAAGTTTGGAGTCAGTTGGAAAGCTTCGTCACCTACCAGTACAAACGGAAACTTTTTATCGCTTTCTAGTAACTCACATGGCTCCGGAATATTAAGTTTGTTTTCACTTTCAGAAAACAATTGCCAAAACTTTGTATTTTTTAAAGTTCCACCATCTGACATCCGCCCATTTGCACCAACATCAACCATCATAAATTGATAATTGGCGTTTACAATAGCCATGAGAACAATACTAAATGTCTTTTTATAGTTAAAATAGTAAGATCCCGAATTTGAAGGTTTTTCTATTTCGATGTGCTTGCCATCAACAGCACCTATACAGTTGGGAAAGTTCCATCGTCTCTCGAAATCTTTGGCTACTTTTTTCCAGTCCTCGATCGTTCTCGGTACCTGTGAATAGTACAAACATAGGTTATTTTTTTTACAGTTTTCCTTGTCATCCAATTATCAAAAAGAGATGTCACAATCAAAGAAAAGCAAAAACACATCACAGCAGGACCTGATAGATATAGCATCACATTATTTCAAAAAACCTGATGACTCTGAATCGGATATTATTGCGAAGGGCTGGGCTCTTAAACTCAAACGTTTATCACCAGATCAAAGACGCTATGCGGAGAAAATAATAAATGACATTTTATTTGAAGCCGAAATGGGATCACTGTCAAGAAACGGAGTTCAGATCTTGCCTGCTAGCTCGCCCACATACACATACTCATACCAGTCACCCGCACCATATCAGTCACCATCACCTGTGCCATCACCAAATGTACACCACTCAACTTTGACAAACCAGTCACCCGCACCACATCAGTCACCATCACCTGTGCCATCACCAACTGTACACCACTCAACCTTGACATACCAGTCACCATCACCACATCAGTCACACTCACAAGTCATAGGCAAGACACCGGTGCATGATACCAAATCATCTCAACCTATGCAAGTGCCAATTCTATCTCGTGAACACCCCGTAATTTATGTACCAGAACCAGCTACTCAAGAAGAAGAATCACAGACTGCGGCTAAGTTCTTACAACACTTCTATTCTTTTTAATAACTTCTATAGACCAATCTGAGAACTTTTTGGGTATGAATCGGTTGCAAAACCGAGCCATACAAGAAAAAATAAAAGAAACCAATAAAAAGTTTTCTGTTTTGTCTGTCTCATATTTCACCATCACATTAAGTATTTAATTTTTGTTATGATTATTTTGGTTAAGATAAATGAAAATAAATGAATATGATACATACCCGAATATTTTCTTTTAACTTTTGAATTATAGCCTCACACGTCTCCTGTATTATTAAATCCAAAGTACGAGGAGCGACAGCACACATAAACTTTAAATCTTCCAAGTCCATACCAGTGACCAAGTACCTTAGAGTTTATTTTTATTTTTTTTTTATTTATTTTTTATTCGTTTTCTCAAAGATTTTACAATAGCTGATAAGTGATTGGGACCTCCTTTTAAGCGCATAAGCACTTGTGTTAGGAGAACCCGCTCTTCCATTACATAGGTGTACTAACTAATTATAATCTAAGGTTAAAATGTGAATAATGATATATGTGTGTATGTGTATGTGTATGTGTGTGTGTGTGTTTGTGTGTTTATGAGAATGAATTTTCATGACTGATTGTAGAAGTTGACTATTTACTAGTGTATTATGATTCATGATTACCTACAAAGGCTTCAGTGTCTTCATAGCTAAATGTTTCTAGGATGTTAAGTAGCGACGTTTTACATTCATGTTTATTCAATGTGTATATATTTAATATTTTATTTAATTTATTATAAAGTTTAGCAGCTTGGCATTGAAATTGTCTCATAGCAAAAACTGATTTAGATCTCTCAACAGGAGCAACAGTATATTTGCGTCTTTTGCTCAGTTTGCGACCATCATATTTAAGAGACTTGTGCAATCTTAAGGTAGTGCAAAAAATGTACAGTTGCCTGACCGATAAGACACCACAAGAGGCATAAAGATCAGAGGTGGAAAATCTATAAGGCTTAAACATCATTACTTTTAGTAAAATTCTTTGTGCCCTCTCCAGTTCCAGGAACTTCATCTTTGTAGCACCCCCCCAAACTGGGATACAGTACACTAAAATTGACTGAGCCAGCGATGTGTATATCTGTATTAGTAGATGTTTGTCAGCGATGTGCCTTAGAGTTTTAAATGTCCAAATAAGCTTTCGAATCCTACTTATAACTTGTTCTAGGTGCTCATGCCATGACATTCTTTGATCAACTACCACTCCTAGATATTTAGTGTGATGAACTTTATTTATAGTTTTACATGTACAGTTTACTCTGGTGCTACAGTTATGTATTTTTATTTCTAGATCTGTTTGGGGTTGGGCGCTATTGTATTTAGTGAAGAAAATGTAGTTAGTTTTACTTACGTTTAATGATAATAAGTTTTCTCTTAACCAGTTATCTATTTTGGAGAGCCCTATTTCTGTATGTCGACGCACCGAGTCAATAGTTTTCCCAGTGAAGACAACAGCAGTGTCATCCGCGTAGGAGTAGACTTTCCCACTATCAATTCTTAAATCGCATAAGCTGTTTATGTAGATTAAGAATAAGGTCGGCCCCAGAACACTACCTTGTGGGACCCCATATGTGACGTCAGATTGTTCGCTGATGTATTGACCTATTTTAACTGCTTGCTTTCGTTCACTGAGGTAATCAGCGAACAATGTGAGTGGAATACCCCTAATACCAATGTTCTCTAGTCTCTGCACCAGAATAGGGATAGAAACCGTATCAAATGCCTTTTTTAAGTCGATAAAAACTGTGATACATTTATTACCTTTATCAACTTCATTAACAATATGACAAGATAGTGAGGTAACTGCATCTTCGGTTGACAGACCCTGTCTAAAACCGAATTGTGAGTCTGAAAGTAGACTATACTTCTGGAGGTAGGTAATTAGTCTTTTATTAATTAATTTTTCAAGTACTTTTGATATGGCAGTGAGAACGGAGATTGGGCGATAATTTGAAACATCTTCTCTGTTACCATTCTTGTACACAGGTGTAATAATTGCTTGTTTTAGCGCAGGTGGAAACACTCCCTGTCGGAAGCAGAGATTAACCAAATGAGTAATTATGGGCACAACTAGCTCCCTAGTATATTTAAGAAACTTGGTGCTTATACCATCCCAGCCAGGAGCACTGTCAGTTTTGAGACTCACAATAGTCAGGTATACTTCATGAGGGTCAGTTTCTAGAAGCACAAAAGACGAGACCTGGGAACAGTTGGGTCCAATCACATCTGTTCTATTATGTAACGTCGTAACTGGAATTATCTCTTTAGCTAAGTTTTTACCAATGTTTGAAAAATAATCGTTTACCAAATTAACCGAATTTTGAGGAGAAACATTTAAATTTAGTAATTCTAGATTTTGCGTTTTAGGTTGGTTACGATAAGTGAGGGTATTTATTTTCTTCCACAAAGTTTTCGGGTTTTTTATACTCTTAGCAAGGTCTTCTTTTTCATATTTACGTTTGACTTTCTTTATTAAACTATTGCAGAAATTCCTATATCTCCTGTATGTAATTTTAAGAATTTCATTATGAGGATCAGCTCGGAGTTTTGCTTGCATAGCATTTCTATTACGAATACATCTAACAATTCCTAAGGTAATCCATGGTTTAATAAGGCGTTCCTTATTCGGGATAGCTCTAGTGATAGTATTGGATTGAATACACTGCTTTAAAATAGATATTAATTTATTAGTTAAGATTATAGGGTTATTATAGTAAATTAGATCATTTATGTTGCTGTTTTTTAAATAACTTAAAGCGCCTTCCATGTTGATTGAGGATTTAATTTTCGAGGTATTGTAATTCGACTTAGCGAGGTAGGATAGTTTTAAGAATAACATTTTGTGATCAGTAACTGTAGAATCAATAACGGTAATAGACGCACACGTACCTATGCACCTATCAAGTTTTAGTATGAAATGATCTATGCAATTGCTATCTCGAGTAGGCAGTGTATGACCCGGGAGCAGGCCATGCATGGCTAGCATATTGAGGTAATGTAATCGGTTCGAGCGCTCCTGAGATGTTTCACTGGATTTTTGTATTAGATTTATGTTGATGTCTCCTGTTATTATAATGTTATTCTGAGTTTGTAAAGTTACTAAGTGACTATTTAATGAATCTATAAAATTTTCAGCGTTAAGGTTAGACGGGGAGCGATAAATACACAACATGGTATAGTTACCAACTTTGACTTGTAAGCAAGATGCATGTTTTAGATTTATTTCTTGAACGATAGTTTTATGGTTGCATTTTATGTAGACAACTACGCCATCACTACGATTTAGATGGCGGCTTGTAACGAAGTGAGTGTAGTTATCCATTTGGGGTATAGGCTTGTGTGGATCGATCCATCCCTCGGTCAGTGTTATTACATCAGCTTGAAATTTGAACTCAGATAAAGTTATTAAAAGATCATCAAAATTATTGTAAATGCTTCTTATATTTTGTGATATTATCGTGAAATCAGATTTTTGTATGGTTGTCTGTCTTGAAAAGTCATTTATAGTATGGACATTAGATTGGGCTATTTGTATGTTATCTAATTCGTACATGATTGTAGTCTGACTATCCATAAATGAGTAACCAGATACTTTCCGTACACTTCGAGAAATTATAATTTACTTGGGATAAGAAATTCGCAGTAAAGCCGAGATTGAATAAATGTTTATAATCACTTGTGACGTGTTTGTAGCCATGAGCCATGAGATAAAGTGAGATCGCACTAGAATAGTGTTTAATATATGTGAGTGTATCAGTGCGTGAGTGTAAATAGTATATGTAGTGTAAAGGTTTGTGACTATTGTTTTTTAGAAAAAACTGTTTAATAATGGGATAACAAGAAAAAAAATTTACAAAAAAAGGACAATAGTTAAAGAGTCATGCCTGCATGAGGCTGTGTACCTGTGATTCGTTTTTGACCTTAATTACTGGGGTGTTTTCGTTCTTTCTTAGGTAAACACGTCCGTAAGAAGTCCAACAGAACTTGTAGTCTTTTGATTTAGCTAGATCGCGAGCGAGAAAGTGTAGTCTAGCGCCTTTCGCAGTGAGCTGCTCGGAGATAAACACTGCAGTTTCTTCATTTTTAGTAGCTCCCAGATGCTTCGCTCGTAGCTTTTCTTTATTTTTGATGTTGTAGGTTTTACAAGATTTTAGTAAATCTGATTTAAGAATCGAGGATGATAACTCAACAATTATTGGAGTATTCGTTTTATTAGAATCTCTTTTCCCTTTTAGCCTGTATATGTCTTTGATATCATCTTTTTTAATACCGCTATTCAGGGATTTTGATAAGCTTACAACCATGTTTATTAAGTCTTCCTTTGATTCTGTGGGTAGTTTTGGCATATTTTTTATTTCAATATTAGCCTTACGTTGTTCCCGCTGCAATTCCTCAAGCTTGTCCTCTAAAATTATAATTTGTTCTCTGTCTTGCTTTAAACGTACTTCAAGCTGTTCTATTTTCTTCCTAAGGTCTTCATGTTGTGATGAGAGGAATGCAAGGCTACTTTCTATGTTGGTATTACTCTCTCTGATCTCTACTTGGGCAGACGTTATTTTTTTAAGCTCTTTTTGTTGTTCCGCAAACAATGACTTAATCATATCTTTCATCTCTTTTTCAAAACTTAATAATTCATCCTCAAATCCATGCTCTCTAGTCCTTTTTTGACGTTGTTGAACATAACTCGGTGGTTCATTGTCACCGTAAAGGTCTGTGTGAAAAGTTTCCATTTTGTCGACGTTTGGCTCAGAAACACTTTGTGATTTATTGGCCATAGGAGAGCGTTGAACTTTTGGCATCTTATAAATTCACTAATTGGGAAAACACAAAATTGAATATGAATTTATACTTGGGCCAGACCCTTATTTTTGCTCCGCTACCGCTTTCGCCTTTAAATTGCACTAAGCGATTAATTAATATGACTCACGCACAGCTTTATTCTAGCGTCGCATCGGCGGGTACGCAAAGTAAAGCGTAGCTCACGAAACTGTTTCGTTCACTGTTGTTGTCCTTCTCACCCGTAGTTAATTGACTTCTTGCGCGTTATGGGCGCCTGGTACTTCACCAAATTTGCGGACAAGATATTATATTTAATTTTTATAAAATATTTTACGTAAGCTTACACGTCTTAACGCTTTCGCGGTCCGAGGGGAAGAGGATTATAGAGAGCCTTTGGCTGGCAGGAATAGCTTGTCGCATATTGGTATCTTGCTTTTCAATATTGGGTCGAATCAACTCCAACAATGTTTCAAAAGAATCGTTGTCCATTCGTAGAAAATTTTTATAATCGTCGGGCTCAGTTGCTTGAAGAGTTCTTTGCAAATGTTCATGCGTGAATCGATATCTCATTTTATACCATTCCTTACACCATCGCCTCTTTCTTTTCTCTTTTTCTGTGATAGATACCGCTAGAGTTATAGCAAGGAATGCCTTGTCTGCGTTGGAAACCATTATTACGATGGCCACTTTCCTGAGCACAGGGCGGTGAACGACTGCGGCATGTGGACTTGACGGCACCTTCAAGTCGCGTCAAGTCCCTCGTCAAGTGAAATCGTCAAGTACGTAGACTTGTCAAGTGCACTTGATCGTCTCGCGGACCCATTACACAGCACCCGGGCACGCGCTCGAAGCGGCGTCGGCGCGGCCTTATCAACGGTGTCGGTTACGCAGCACACGCTCTATTCGGAGTATTAGATGAGTCATTCGCTGAGCAATATCAAAGGGATATCACTTTGGTTAAAGAAAATGAGCAGCATTTGGCAAACCTGTGGAAAAATCAGACGTCTGTTCTGGAAGCGGAATACAATCTCATGAAGCGGTCAGAGGAAGAAAATTATAATTTACGAAAATTTATAAATCGACACGCAAACGAAGTGAAGAAGGCTATTAGTACTCAAGTTACTGAAATCAATAGTCTAGAGCGTAAGCGTCAGTTTACACTTGACAGCATCTCAGCAACAAACGTACTTGCTAATTTGAAAAATATGCAGGAATATCTGATTGACACCATCACAGATATTTACCATGGTCGATTTAATTTCCACCTTATTACTTCGGAACAATTGCGCAAGGAGTTAAATATAATATCTAATCATATTTCAACAGACCTCTCTTTGCCCATCTCTAATGGTCAAACACAATTTGGAAATATATATAAATTCCTAAGGGTTAAGGATGCTTCAGGAGCAGTTAATATTGGAAATCTCGGTTCCACTTGTCAGCCGAGATGATTTTGAAATATATAAGGTGATTTCTGTTCCTTATAAGAGTGACACACTGACGATGGTCAAAATTGTCCCTATTTCAGATCTCGTCGCAAGAAAGAAAAGAGTATTGTTCAGCAGTATTTCTCGATATACAGCAGGCTTTTGATCGCGTATGGCATAAGGGCCTCCTGTGTAAGCTTAAGTTGAACCTACCAAATACTGCCTACCTTCTGAAGTCTTATTTGCAGAACCGTATGTTCCGGGTCAAATGTGAGGATTATATATCATCAATCTGCCAAATAGAAGCAGGAGTGCCTCAGGGCTCAGTGCTGGGTCCATTCCTTTATACAATATTTACAGCCGACCAGTTACGGACGATGTTGTCATTGCAACCTATGCAGACGACACTGCAATCCTTTCCTGCAGTAAAAATCCAACCGAAGCATCAGTAAAACTACAAAAATGCCTGGACAAAATAGGATTATGGTTAAAGGAGTGGAGGATTCGGGCAAGCCCAGCGAAATCAGTTCATGTCACGTTCACACTAAGAAGAGAAGAGTGCTCACCGGTGACTCTGGAGGGAGCTGTTTTGCCAAAACGGACTACAGCGAAATATTTGGGCATGCACCTGGACAAACGCCTGACTTGGCAAGACCATATAAAAGCCAAGAAGGAGCATGCTATTGGTAGGCTTCGTAGCATGAACTGGTTATTAGGTAGAAATGCCGCACTCAGTTTGGACAATAAACTTCTCATCTACAAAACTGTAATAAAACCAATATGGTTCTATGGGATACAGCTCTGGGGGTCAGCAAGCCGCTCTAATATCGAAATCCTGCAGCGGCTACAAAACAAAACACTGCGAAATATGAGCGGTGCGCTGTGGTTAACACGAAATACTGAAGTCCATAAATATTTGGGAATTGCCACTGTCGAGGAAGACATTAAAAGATCA
The DNA here is from genome assembly GCA_963693345.1 of Pieris melete. Taxonomy (NCBI): domain Eukaryota; kingdom Metazoa; phylum Arthropoda; class Insecta; order Lepidoptera; family Pieridae; genus Pieris; species Pieris melete. The sequence continues at coordinate 318,941 of CAVNZK010000300.1, read as the reverse complement.
ACCGTGCGATACAATATGAGACTCCAGCAACACGTCAACCCTCTAGCTTCGGGCCTATTGGAAACGACGGACAGTGTGTATCGGCTAAAAAGGGCGAAACTTGCCGCAGTGTGACAGTTTATAAATTACGGAGGGAATAATAATCATTGGATTTGCGTTCCCTAATTGCCATCATTTTCCATAAAATTTGATAAAAGCCATGAGGCTGATTGCAGATGAATATAAAAGGAAAAAAAAAAAAGATCTCGTCGCAATAAACAAAGAAAAAAAAATGGTGCGTGTACTTATGTACGCGCGTAAGAAGTTATACTTCTTTGGCTTTCTTTATTTTTTTTAAATATTAAATAATTAATAATAGATATTTAGCGTTAATAATTTAACAATATTTAATATTTAGTATATTATTCAATTATTAATTAATATTAATAACAATTATTATTTATTATTTTATTATATTATGAATTTAATTTAATAACTAGGTATGTTTCATAACCTTTTAACTAAGTAACAATAGGTCTTTGTGAAAAAGCATTGCTAAATTTCTTTGAAAAAATAATTAAAACTGCTTTATTTGTTTAAAAGGTACTATAAATGTCATTATGGTCATACGTCACGCATATTATATTTCTTTTAACTTGTAGATTGTCTTATTCCCATCTCGCTCGCGCACGCTCGGCGCCCATACTGAATTTTGTGTCACAGTGCGCGCGTATCGTAAAATTTCACTCTCATAAATTTTTCATAACGCGCCTAAAGAAGTATAACTTCAAAAACACAAAAAGAATTAGACGCGATAGGCATAGGAGAAGATTCCACTAATAGTTGGAAAGAAAATTGGTTCGATAAATATGAACGCCGACACGAAGATTTGGAAAATATTACTCTTGCCCAGTTTGTTGCTAATTACACCATTAAAGCAAACGGTACTCACACCAAAAGAAAAGTGCCGCGTGTTATCCGATACCGAAATTTTGATATGGGACAAGATCTTAATGAATATAAACGAGAAATGGTTACTTTACATATTCCTTTCCGGAATGAAAATGCAGAAATACTCGCGGAAATGAAGTTTATCGATACTTAGAATAGGAATGAAAATGAAATTTTAAATAAAAGAAAAGAATTAGAATCTAGTTTGGTCATGCAGAAAGTAATTGAAATTTCTCGAAATTTATGCCGAGAAGATGGTTTGAATGATGAAACTGAAGTACTAAATGTTGCTAACATCGCATCTGAACCAAGTCCATTCCAAAATTTATATAACAATCCTCTTTCTGAAATGAATAGTGATCTTCGTCTAGCAGTACTTAATAAGCTTGGAACTATTGCTAAAAAACGAGAAAATTTGATGCCAAATACAGAATTTTATGAATTGATGAGAATGGCAAATGATAAGCAAAAAGAGCTTTTGTTACATGTCATTTCAAATCTATTAAATCCAAACCGTAGTCCATTTCAAATATTTTTCACGGGTCCAGCTGGATGTGGTAAGACTTTCGTCATAAAGCTTATCATGGAAATTTATAACCGATATAATGAGAATGATGGATGCTGTAACTCGTACATCGCCTGTGCTTCAACAGGCAAAGCTACTGTTGCCATTGACGGAACTACCGTACATACTGCCCTTAAAATATCTTTGTCGAGATTACTTCCACTAAGCACTGAATCTCAAGCACATCAATATAGAGCACTATTTAAATACGTCAAAGTGTTAATCATTGATGAAATAAGTATGATTGGTGCTGAATTACTTTCTCAGATTGACTCTAGGTTGAAGCAGATTACTGGAGATTTTAAAACTAACTTTGGTGGTTTAGACGTTATTTTTATTGGAGATCTACGCCAGTTACCACCAGTTCGAGCTACCCCAATTTACAAACAGCAGAAGCAGAAAATTGTTGGACCTATTTTATGGCGTGGATTCAGATTTTTTGAATTAGATCAAGTTATGCGGCAGGCAAACCAAGAGTTTTCTTCAATATTTACAAAAATTGGGAATGGTCAACAGCTCAATTTGAGATATCCCCTTGTGGCTAATATAATGACTTTAAAAAAATATGAAAAAATACGACGATATCTTCATTTTGTAGACAACACAGACACAAATAACGACCGGTATTTCAAAGTTAGACCAATTTTGGAATGTGTTCGCAATAACTGTTTACAGCTTGTGGAAGAAAAAAAATACAGTGTCGATGAAATGATGGTGCCCTACAAAGGCACAAGAGCAGGAAGTAGACGCCAATATTTGCCAAAAAAGGCAAAAAAATGGGGCTTTAAAATCTTTGTAAGAGCAGGAGTATCCGGCTTAATATATGATTTCCTCCCTTACGGCGGTGAGGATACTTTCAGGGGCAAGTTAAAAGTATCAAAATATAGAAATGGTACAAGTAACGCCATCTAATGACAGTTATGTAAAAATGTATTACTGTGGTCTATTGTATCTGTGATGTGTTAATAAATTAGTCGTTCGTCGTTCTTTGTCACTGCAAGTGATTGCGTTTCATTTTAGGTTATGTGCCCAGCGCACCTCTATACTTTTGTTAAATGTAGTAATTTTGTGTCGAGAAGTAAGTTTCGGACTTGTTGAAGTTATAATTGTATCGATCGTGTTATCCAGTAAGTTAACTAACGAGGATGGCATCGAATTACATAGTCAACGTGCCCAAACTGAAAGGCAGAGAAAATTACTCAGAATGGGTTTTCGCTGCAGAGAATTTTCTAGTCCTAGAGGATATGGTGCATTGCATCAGGCCAATACCTGGGAAGACGATAGATGCTGCAGAAGATGCGAAAACAAAGGCAAAGCTTATCATGACTATAGACAGCGCCTTGTACGTGCATATCAAGAAAGTCAAAACACCGTCAGAACTTTGGAACAAGCTTAAGTCATTATTTGATGATTCCGGATTTTCGCGAAGGATATCTCTTTTGCGAAACCTTATTTCAATACGGTTGGAAAACTGTGCTTCCATGCAGGCGTACGTCACGCAGATCGTCGAGACAGGTCAAAAGTTGAGCGGGACAGGTTTTAAAATCAGTGACGAGTGGATCGGCTGTCTTTTACTAGTTGGATTGACGGAAAAATTCATGCCGATGATCATGGCCATTGAGCATTCAGGTATCCAAATTACAACGGACGCCATTAGAACCAAACTGATGGATATGGAAACGGAAGTGGGTTCTCAATCCAGTGAAATTGGTGGGGCATTTGCAAGTGGCGCGCAGAAGTGGCAACCTAAGAAAAATAAAAATGTGTCAGCCGGTGCGCAAAGTCAAGCTAAGTGAAATGTCAGTGTCAGTGTCAGTGGCGGTGCCAAAAGTCATGTCAAATGTTAACGGTGTAAACAAATGGGTCACTACAAGAATCAATGCCCAAATAATGATAATTCAAGTAATCATTCAAAATAATTGCAACGTAAACAGAGTTATGCATTCAGTGCAGTGTTTTTGAGTGGCCAATTCAACAAGTACGACTGGTACATCGACTCTGGCGCAAGTATGCACTTGACGGCCAATGAAAAGTGGATAAAGGATGCAACATACCACGATATGCGGGAGATATGTGTTGCAAACAACGAGAAACTTCAAGTATTATGTTCCGGCGACGTAAATATTGTGACGAAAACTGATCAATGTGAATATGAGATACCAGTGAAAGATGTTATGTGTGCTCCAGGATTGACAACAAATTTATTGTCAGTGAGCCAATTGATCCAGACTGGTAACAGAGTTCAATTTACGTCAGAAGGCTGTAACGTGTTCAACAGAAATAATGAAATGGTGGCTATGGCTGTGCTCAGTAACGGAGTGTACAAGGTGAGACTTGCTGACAGTGAAGTGACAAGTTTAGCAGTGTCAGGAGATGTCTGGCACAGAAGACTAGGTCATGTCAATAGCACTTATTTAAATAAAATGTCAATTGCTGTGGATGCAATGGATCTCCAAGAAAAAGTTGACATAAATAAGTCATCTTGTCCTGTATGCTGTGAGGGCAAACAGTGTCGTCTGCCATTCCCAAGTGGTTCTAGATGCAATGAGTTGCTAGGTTTGGTACACACTGACATTTGTGGACCAATGGAGCATGAATCGTTGGGAGGCTCGAGGTATTTTATCTTGTTCATTGACGACTTCAGCCGAATGATAGCACTGTACTTCTTAAAGCATAAAAGTGAAGCGCTCAGATGTTTTGCAGAATATAAAGCCAAAGTGGAGAAGCAAACGAGCAAGAAAATTAAAATCTTGAGAAGCGATAATAGGTGTGAGTACTGCAATAAAGAATTTGACTCACTTCTCAAGAATGAAGGTATTATACACCAAAGAAGTAATCCGTACACACCCGAGCAGAATGGTGTATCGGAACGGAATAATCATACTGTGGTGGAAAATGCTTCTTGTTTGATTCGAAGTTAGGGAAAGAGTTCTGGGCAGAGGCGACACATACTGCTCTGTACCTACAGAATAGAACAGTACTTCCATCATTGAATGATAAGACTCCATATGAAGTCTGGTTTGGTCATAAACCAAATGTGAGCCCCTTACCTACATTATTCCATCGACTATAGGCGTCCAAGCTCTATATGCAGAATCAATTATACATACAGTTATGCGCAAAGGCATTTTAAAACAATGCAATAAAGTTGTATTTCATACTAACATTTCTGGGCCATCGTTAACGTCTACCCCACTTCAAGAAAACTCTGATATAATTTTATCTGAACCTCAACATACTCATAAAACAGAAAATACAGAATCTATTCTCAGAGAATACTACCATAACTATGATGACGCTAACTTTTGAATTCATTTAAATTTGATTGAAAATGATTAAGTTAATTTTGTCTCGTATTCGTAATTAAAAAGGTAAATAAATTAAAATAGACTCATGTAATCTTTCCTCAACGTTTCGTAAATCGCTTTACACGTTTCCGGTATTATCTTGCTTAGAGCTGATGTAGAAATGCCAGAAGAATATTTGAAAGTTAAGATAGTTCTTCAAATGAACGTCCAGTTGCCCGATATGTTAATGTTGCGGAAAGACGTTCTTCTGGTGTTATACATTTTCTCATAACTGTATCTTGCTTAGTAATTCTGTGACGGATAAGTTCCAATAAGCAATCAAAATTATCGCCGTCCATCCTTAGGTAATTTTTAAAATCTTCTGGATAGTTTTCTCGTAATTCTTTAATGTCCAAATTTTCGTCTATATTTCTTAACCCATACACGTCTTCTTTTTAGATTATTAAAACCAACCACAAAACCAGCTAACGCGATCACTAGACGTGTATCCCTAACTGCAACTTTGAACCGCAGTTCAAACTGTTATTACAATTGAAGCGTAAAGTAGAAGCACAGATCAGCGCGCGGTCTAGTCTGCACAGATTTATCTGCATATTGGTGCGCAGTTCCAGAAATGCAATTCCGAACTGCACTTGTGAAGGCCGCTATTATCAGGTTCCCGCTCGGAATCGGATCCTTCAACAACAGCAAGTGCTAGCAATAGAAGTGAAAGCAATGTTACAACTAGAAACAAGAGATCGGCGTTTGGGTGAGTGGGAAATAAGTCTTGATGACACCTTATCTAAATTAGTTACTGAAGTAACGCAACTAAAAAAAGAATGTCAAGAAATTAAAAACACGTATAGAGACATAGAAAATGGTATGAAATTTATGAATGAACAACACGAAGAGCTATCGTCTAAAGTCAAAAATCTTGAAGGTGAAAAGAAGGCAAATTCTGAAGCCATAAATAAGTTAAAGACCAAAATTCAAGGTTTGCAGTTTCTATCAGGAGTCGCAACTATAGAGTATATAACATACCGAAATATACCTAGTAAATATACTTAATATATTCAACTTTAGAAGGCCTTGTTGAAGACATGGGATTGAACGTGTAATATTTTGTATTTTGACTACTATTTGCGTTATTATGTTTATGTTTAAAGAACTTTATTTCTCATTACAAAAATTTTTTTTTTATTTACATGAGAAATTTAATATTAAGTATATATACGAACGAGATACACGTCGCCATCAGCTAGCCCAATTCTAGTCTAATGGGCCCATTCTGATGTGTGTCTTTAATGCCCTTTTGAACTGATCAAACACGCTAATGTTACGAAGCTTAGACGGCAACCGATTAAACAATTGCACACCCTCATACCTAATAGATCTCTTTAAATAATTAGTGCGCGGCTTTGGCAAGATAAGCAAACTCGCTCGACGAGTATTGCGTGTAGTGGTGTATTTGATTTTATTAAATGATAAGTTACTATGTAGAGAGTTATTTAAAAATTTTTTTAATAAGGATACAGGTGCTATAAACATATAGTTGTTTAATCGTCATAATTTTAGTTTCTTGGTAGATTTTATTAGTAGGTGTTAAAAAATTGTATCTGAATAGTGCTTTTATTAATTTATTTTGTAGTGTTTGTATTGTAGAAATTTTGTTTTTGCATGCTGTACCCCATATTTCAATTAGGTATATGAAATGTGGCTTGACTAAACAATTATAGATCAAATGACGTACAGATTGCGGAATGCATTTAGATATTGACCAAAATCTGCCTATAAGTGATTTTAGTTTGGTAATTATGTGTGATATATGAAAGTTCCATTTTAAATTTGTATCCATTCTAAGACCCAGATATTTCTCCCATTTTTTGTTATTGATTTTATTACTGGCTACTTTGCTAAGCTGAAAATACATACACTTTTATGGGATATGCTTCTATGAATTTTGTTAATTCACATTGAATTGTTAATAAAGACGTATTTTTAACGTGTATTTTAATTTGATTTAAAGTCTCCCGCTACAGACGCATGTTCTAAATGCATTCAATTAAAAAAAGTTAATAAAAGAGAACGTGACAAATAAAAAAAACTGCTGCAAATATTTCAGTATCGTATTCACAAGCAAGACCAAATGCTTTTACATTAATCTCAAAACACAAGATGGCAACGAAATATTTTTTCTTTTGACTGTCAAAAGAATCCGGTTTTACCGAAAGTGCCAGACCAGAGTTCCTACTTTAGCCGCCAATTGTGTACGTATAACTTAACAGTATGTCTAGCACTGTCTCGCAGGGCTCAAAACTGTTTTAACACATTTATTTACACGTGGTTAGAAACCGAAAGGATCTAATCAGATTGCTTCGGCGGTATTTCATGTTAAATTATTTTGCGACGGTTGTGGAGGGCAAAATAAAAACTCAGTCGTTTTGGGAATGCTAGCATATTGGCTAAAAAGCTTCACGTCACATCAAGAAACATACGGTGATATACCCTGTAGTGTGGGATTAGTTTTTTTCCCTCCGACCGTGTATTTGGAAAAATCTAAAGACAAATACGTCCTTTTGAAGTAATTGTGGAATTCTGCCGTTGCTATTAACATGTCTGTGGTGATCTTCGCCGGGTAATTTATTTTTCTTCATTCTTGAGATAGCGCTTTCGACTTCGCCTAGTAAAAAGCTAGTTCTTGATCGTGTATCTGGTTTATATTTAAGTCGACTGGGTTCGTTTGTTGGTTTTTCGAATATATTTTTTTATAAAAGTCAGTAGCTGATAGAAGGATGCTTTGTCGATTTGTTATAGTTTCTCCTGATTTTGTTTTTATTGAGTGCATACATTATTTTTTGTGGCTTTTCTGGCTGTTTTTAGTAGAGCCATTTCTTTCCAATTCACTTTCAATCAGTTTCATTTTTATTTTTCCTTTCAATGATTTTTTTCTTTATTTGTCTATAAAGTTAAGACACAAAATATACGTAGCATTAATTGTAATATGCCAAATCTCTCAACCTTATTACAAAGATCAAAAATTCCGTGGGACTTTATAGTCTTAACTGAATGTTGGTAATCTCCAACTAGACCAATACCTAACCTTAAAAACTATAAGAGCGCTTGTAGACGTCCGTTTTTTCACCGGATAACGGACCGTCAATAAACGGCTATCCTTGTATACATATTCTTTTTACCGGATGGATGGACTGCCGCCTATATGCGTTAGTTTTGAACTGGTAGTCAGAGATTTAACACGTTTGAAATAATAAGAAAAAAAACTCGTATTGGCCTACTATTTGTACAAGAAGAAACAAAATGAAATAGAAAAACGTAAAAGGTCATCGTGGGTGCATCCTATATTATTGGAAAGGGGAAAATATGGTGCATTTCAAACTCTTTTACGCAGTTGGAAGAAGGTGGAACTAAATTTTACAATTATTTTCGGATGAAGAATGAAACCCATTTTTAAAACAACGCAGGTAGACGGCACTCAACAGAAAACAGGCAATACGTCCGGCAGCGTCAACACGCACCAATACACTGGCGTGGATGACCGCCCTTTCTAACACCGGACCGGTGTCCGTCGCGCCAAGGGGAAGCGGTGGTGCATCCGGCGTAAATTGTTCGCCGGACCGATGTCCGGTGCATGTACACACATTCATTATAATTCCTACACCACCGCGAATCCGGCAAAAAACACGGTCCGTTATCCGGTGAAAAAAACGGACGTCTACAAGCGCTCTAACTATGTATCGACAACTGAACACAAAACGCAAAATGAGGGTATTGTCATATATTAGAGGAAACAGTTGAAAATTACCCACGAAGACCCCAAAGTTAGTGATGCAATATTATGATTAAAATAAACAGTGGTACATGTATAATTATTGCCATATACCGCCCGCCCAGTGTGTATAATACTTTCGACTTCATTAATTCTCTCAACCAACTTCTTTCTTGGGTAAATATTTCAAAAACATAATCTTATGTGGGGATATTAATATTGACATTGATTCAAGTAGTCCCGACAAACGTTCTTATAAATATTTAAACATGTTGGCGAGTCATTATATACTTCAAGGTAATTCCGTACCCACCCACGGTAAAACTTGCCTGGACCACTTGATGATAAAAACTAAATCAATATCTTATTGCATAATATGCAAATCATCAATTACTGACCACGAAAGTGTTTCACTCAGCATTGCACAAAGATTAACCCTTATTTCAAAATAAAAATGTTAAGCGCGTCGACTATGAAGGGTTTGATAAAGATACGAGTTATAAGCCTAAATTTACAAAACATATTAGAATGTAAAGATCTAAATATTGCTACTAGCCTTTTTATTAACTTTATTACCACGGCCTTGCAAAGAAACACGAATTGAACTAAAATCCCACGAAGAAAATCTATTAGGAAACCCTAAATTATTGAGATGTATGAGAAATAGAGACAACCTCCACAAAAAACTCAAAAAAGACCCCTCAAACGACAGTCTCATTATATCATATAGCGGTATAGAAATTAATGTACGTCACTTATATAAAAGGCTAAAAGAAATTACGCGAGAGCTTGAAGCTGCTAAGGATGATAAAAAAGAGTTATGGGAAGTAATATAAGAAATAAGTGGTTCTAGGAAGCCTACTGATCATACTACATGTCTTATATCTACCATTAATCCGAATAAGTCCGTCAACAAAGTTAATAGTTTTTTCGCCAACGTAGGTAGGAAAATCCCCTACAATGACCCTAATTTGCCTACATTTAATACAGAATCCTCTCTTAATTCTCCACTTAATTCATCTGCCTTGTTATCTACTAATGTACACGAAGTTGCTCACGTTATTAGGTGCCTGCGCGATAATTGCGCCGTAGGTTTTGACCAAATTTCTGGTTCGTTCATTAAAAGATACGAGTTCCAGTTAGCGCCTATCATAACTCACATATGTAACTTGGCTTTCAACACAGGAGTATTTCCTGATTCTTTTAAAACAGCTATCATCAAACCCATTCGCAAAGGTGGTGAAAAAAATCGCGTTGATAACTTCAGACCTATCTCTATCCTGCTCGCAATGTCTAAAATTCTAGAACGTCTAATTAATAACAGACTGACAACGTACCTTGAAAGAACTCCTTTCACCTTCCCAATTTGGTTTTCGTCGAGGAAAGTCCACAAGCAGTGCTGTACAAGACCTAGTAAACTCTGCAGTTTCTTCATTAGATGACAGAGAGAAATGTCTGGCTATTTTTATTGATATGGCCAAAGCATTTGATACTGTCTCCATCCCACATCTATTATCTAAATTAGAAATACTTGGCTGTCGTGGTTTACCTTTAAAACTGCTAACAAACTATCTTAGTAATAGAAAACACAGAGTCAAGGTCGAAAACCACGTTATTGATGAGTGTGAGGTTAAGTTTGGCGTGCCTCAAGGCAGCATCCTTGGTCCTACCCTATTTTTGATCTACATTAATGGCCTCTGCCAGCTTACACTTACACTCAACTTACATCAGGGCAAAATCTTCGCCTTTGCTGACGATACCGCGCTTTTCTTCAGTGGAGACAACTGGAATAAGGTATTTCGTCTAGCTCAGATTGGCTTTCAAACAGTATCCAAATGGCTTCATCACAATATCTTAACGCTAAATGTATCTAAAACTAAATTTATGACTTTTGCCATGAGATCAAATCAACTTCCACCTTCTTCGCTGGCCTTATACGCTCATGTACCAAACTGTAACTGCAATATCTCCCAGATCATTTGTTCTAATCTCCAAAGGACTAACCACTTCAAATACCTTGGTGTCGTCATCGATCAAAAATTACATTTTAGCAGGCACGTTGAATCCCTGGTATCAAAATTACGTATACTTATTTTTGTCTTCAAGAATCTCAAGCACATCGCTGATTATTACGAAAGCGGCAGAAACTTATAGTATTGAGGAGATTGATCCAGGGTTTTACATCGAACACATTGGTACAGCTACTATAGATCGAGGAACGTTTCGAGTTGAAGTTACTTTTTCACGAGAAAACATTACGAAAGATGTGCAAGAGATAACGAGGGTGACAGACAAGTTTAAAGATCTATGAAACCAAGTTCAGACAGCAATTTATGATAGTCATTGTATTGATTTCAGCTACCATTTAGACGAATAGAAAATAAAGTTTGAAACAACAGTTGAATATTTAACAGAAATAGATCATATTAAGACGATTATAAAGGAAACGGTGATGAAAAACCGAAGAACATTAGTTACAGTATAGACATAATTTTAAGACCAAGACTTTTTGTGATATCAAATTACTTGTATCACTATTGCACCCACTACTAAAAACTTACGACCTCACTACCAAATTAAGACGTAAAATAATGATATGAGATAGACGACTACACGACAAAACTTAGGTGGATTATGAAAAATATTCACATTTACAAAACAATACAAATATTTATATTTGGGCAACAGCCGCCAGACAACTACAAAAATACATTACAAAACTATACAACTACATTACAAATAAATACAAATACATTTAAAAGGCAAAGACGACGAGTTGGGCGACAGCCGCCATACAACTACACCACGACATATCCAAATGGATAAACCAAAAATAAAAGACAATTAAATAGAGACAAAAAGACAGTTTTGGTATGGGGCAAAGACAATATTGTCACCATTCTTATACACATGGACGATTAGTGCAATGCTTGATAGCTACAGGATGATTTATAGACAAGATAATGAAATTTACAAAAGGAAGAAGAAGAAATTTAAGACCAGACATATTAGCGACAAAGACAAATTTAAAATAAATAATTATATATACACAAATTACAAAAACTTATAGAAACATATTATTAGTATTTAATGTCACCTATTTACACTTTATAATAAGCGTATGCAGAAAATACAAGTATGTTTACGCAACACATAGACACTTATTACCTAGTTACAATGTCACACATATATCCAGAACGCACCATAAGCGTTAATGCAATCACTACAATGAATGCATAGTTTTGTTATTCTATTATGTTCCACGAATCAAAGTTATCATGTAAGGGTTTTTAGCTGTAAGATTATAATTATATTAAAGCCAGTCTAATATCGGCCACCGTAGTAATAGGGTCTTGCATCGACCACCTTAGGATTAGGGTCTAACATCGACCACCTTAGAATTAGAGTCTAACATCGACAATAGTTAAGAATACTAAGTGTAATTACTTAATAAAGTTTTCCTTTTTTTAAAAAAACCTTTAAATACCATCGCGATTTGACTACCTATAGCCATTGAATTAATAATTATAAACTAACGCCTTCTATATGTACCGTAGCAAAGCTATAATTTAACAAATCTTCCAACTAAGGCAACAACCTGCTTCCACAACGCGCGTGCACGAGACGCTGCTGCTGTACCAGCCTTTGCAGTCGCTGTGGGGCGCCAGAATGTTCAGATTTCATCATTTGAACATCAAAAAACTGCTGACATGGATCCGGTGTGTGCTAAATATTAGCAGCTGAATAGCAATTTTAATTATATTTTTTTAAATATTGATCAGCCGTGTCAGCGGCTCCTGTGTTCCAAATTTTAATAGCTGAGCTTGCGCGATACACCAACAGATCACTAGAAAAATATTATGTATGTGTGAATAGGTGTAATTAGTATTTAAGATGTTGTTCTATAACAATAAATTAGATTTGAATATTGCTCTGTCTTGTTCATTTCTCGCTTCCTCTCAAAGTGGCGAAGACTACTTCAAGCCCTTAATTATCGTGGTGAGCCTGCCCGGTAGCTTTGAGATAATCCCACCGCCTCGAACCTTTGATCCTACCCGTAGGGCTCTCCGTCTGTTAACTTAGGTCTCTTGGTGCAGACATCTCGTACTTATTTATATATTCACTATTTATGTGTAGGGTACGTCTGTAGGGCTTAGGGATCCGTAGGGTTGTTAGGTTCTTACGTCTCACCCTCTCATATATTTAGTCATCGACATACATACATTACATATACTGTTTAGATACTCCTGACATTGAATACATATAAATTTTAAACACACTTTTCACAGTCCACTGACTAGCAAGCTATACACTTATCAAGATAACAGACTAACAACGAACCGCTCCTAAAAGAATACACGCAATATCGAAACTTCTGTAATAACATCCTTAAGAATAAAGATAATAGTAAAAAACTATGGAAATCTATTAAGAAGGAAGGCTTTCGATTATTAAAGACAAAACGGACTGAAAAAGACCTTTGCTATAAAGTTTCAATTACCGCTAACTCGAATTATTTTCTATTCCTTCCTTGCGACGAGAAGTTACAAAAATTATTAGCTCTCTTATGCCTAATTCTGCCCCAGGTGATGATAATAGTGGTAATTTCATTAAAAAACATTATTGCAGCACCAATTTCTCATATCTGCAATCTTAGTATAGATACAAGGAATTCCTGGAAATATCCTCTGTTGGTTTAAGTCCTATCTATCCAATAGAAAGCAGAGGGTTCGAGTTGACGGGTATAGCAGTCAACTAGAAAACCTTTTGATGTGGTTTGCCCCAGGGACGTGTTCTTAGTCCAACGCTTTTTTGGTGTACATCAACGATTTATGTTCACTCGAACTCACTAATGCTAAACTCTTTCCATTCGCTAATGACATATAGTCTTCTACTCTAGTCACTCTTGGGAACAAGCCACACTGTTAGTTCATTTAGGTCTTCGCCAATTAAATTACACTCATGTTTGAACTTTCACAGCAACTGCAACTGTTCTCTCCTGGAATCAACTAAAACAACCAAATACCTGGAATTAATTATTGATTCAAGGCTTTGTTGGGGACCTCAAATAAACTACCTATGTTCTCGAGTTCGCAAATTTATAAATGTTTTCAAACGCCTTAGAAAACCTGCTGATCCACATACAATCAAGATAGTGTATATTCCATTATGCCAGTCGATATTATCTTGCTGCATATCGGTTTAGGGTGGAGCGGCATTGTCTTCAATGCTGAAAATTGAACGCATCCAACGTGCAATTCTTAAAATTTCATATAAGAAACCTTTCCGCTACTCATATTAAAAATTGTACAATGAAACAATACTCTTAACTGTGAGACAATTATACTTAATAGCAATATGCAGACTTTTTTGGAAACAAACACCCACCGCACCGCATCAAACAAAACGCAAACCCATATACAGGGTGGCCAAAAAGTCGTGGATCAAACGCAAATAGAGGATAGATGAGATCATCAGCGGCAAAAAATTGTTCTACGGTATGTCTCTAAGGTCAACCCCTGCAGAGTTATGATTTATTTTGCGTTTTATAAGAAAATTGACTTTTTTTTACTAATTCTTATTAAAATTCGAAAATATCTACATCCTGTATCTTTTTCATAATATCCACTAGATTGGTACTGATGAGTTCTTGCTTACCACATACTATTTATAGTTGTTTATTGAGTGTGTTCAAGATAATATTAAGTTATACGATATAAATTTTTTTCAAATCAAAACTTTTTCTTTACTTCGGACCCCACTGTGAAAAAAAATTACTCTACCGAAAAGTGACCCTGTATTACAAGTTTTGCCGTATTTAATATGGATTCTGAAAAGGTATTACACATGGCCATGAGTTGCTCTAATATCTACATATCTATCTATCTACTAAAAATCACATATCATACTTTTACTAAACATCTCAAACAATATCTTGTTAACCTGTCCTATTCTGATACTGAAAATATTCTTATTGTGCAAAAATAGTTTAAATATAAATGTGTAGAAATCATTAATATAATTTTTAAAATACTGTTTACATGTCAAAAGGAAGAGACTGGCTGCCCACAACACAGGGAATCCTAGTGTGGGGGCCAGTGCACTTTAATTTATCTAAATATCATGTATATTATGTATAATAAAGTATTTTTATTTCTTTCAAATCATTATTCAATTCCAAACACACTCTGCTAACAGTGCAAATTGTGAAATGTGCATAAAAATGAAAAGTGTGTGTCACTCCGTCACAAAATCAAAATTCAGACGAAATCTAGAAAAAAGCCTCTAACGGAATCACCCTACTATCTTTTCGTTTCGTTATCTTGTCAGAAGGAACATCAACCTAAAAATTAAGAAAGAAAGAAAGCATCGCTAATCATCTCAGAACTTATAAACTATGTCGTGTAATTGATCGCATTCGAAAATAGTGTTTATCCGTAGAAGAAGACAATACTTTTAGTCTCGACGAAATGGTTATACCGTACAAAGGGAAGAAAGCAGGAAATCGTCATCAATATAACCGAAATAAGCTTCATAAATGGAGTTTCAAAAATTAAGTCAGGGCTGGTGTATCTGGCATCATTTATGATTTCTTGCTCTACGCGGGAGTTGCCATTTTTAGAGGCGTTTACTGAAGAGGAAGAGGTGAAAGTAAAATAGTTTTAGCTTTGTCTAAGACTATCAAAAATAAAGCAAGTATAATATAAATTTGACAATTATTTTACTTCTTTGGAAAAGGTACATATTTTACCTCAAAATTGTGGTGGTATATTTAGTTTAGGAACAAGCAGACAAAATAGACGCAAAGATGCTGCTACTAAACTGCTAAAAAAAAGGGCTTTGAAAAAGAAAGGATCTATCTTAAACTCTATCTAGAACGAATCTAGAAAATATAGAAAACAGTGTCAAACAATTAATGGCGATGGGTAGCCCATACTATAAGAGATAATACAGGTAAATGGCCTAAAGATATTGTAGAATGGTATCCAAGACAAGGCAAAAGAAACCGAGGAAGACCATTGAATCGATGGGAAGACGATCTTAAAAAAGTAGCAGGCCCACATGGA
Source organism: Pieris melete (assembly GCA_963693345.1). Lineage (NCBI taxonomy): Eukaryota > Metazoa > Arthropoda > Insecta > Lepidoptera > Pieridae > Pieris > Pieris melete. The sequence continues at coordinate 303,308 of CAVNZK010000300.1, read as the reverse complement.
GAAGGACAGATTACAGTGGCAAAATCTGGAGGAGGCCTATTTCTACTCAATCTTTTTTCAAGGATGATATAGTGGAAATTAAATATCTTAATATATTTAAATTACGCGTCACGTTGTTTGTCCGCTATGTACTCTTAAACTAGTTAACTGATTTCAATGACACTTGGTCACCGTGTGCAGTTTAATCTAACTTAAAATATAGGATACCTTATGTAAGGTACCCTATCTTTTAACTTGTAAGTTAAAGATACTTGTTTGTTGTTAACTTTATACCAATTTAAGTATATTGCTCATACTCGTAATCATAAAGTAAATTGATGGTTTTTTCATTGTTCATTTTATTTGTAACAGGTGTGATTTCACTAATGAACTCAATTAGACGTTATTAATATATTGTACTTATATTACAAGCTAATGATATACATCTATTAAATCAAGTTGATGCATGTTAATATATTCACTAACAGGAAAATCATGGTCCAAGCATTTTTTTTTTGGCTATATTAATGCATAGCTTTATTTATTAAAACACATAATATATAAACTGTTATTTAAGGAGCCAAGCTCAATCAATAATTTAGAATCATAATTTATGTGTTATAATTAGGGTAATTCCGGGGGAGATGGCCGTACGGGAGAGATGGCCAATAGAAAAAAGTTCGAGTATCAATTCATAGATGTCGATACGTTTTATTTATTCATGTCGGCACCGGCAACAAGTGACAGTGAATTGTTTTGCAAAAAAAATAGGAAAAAGTAAGTAATTTGACTTTGTTTCTCATTAACACGTTAGATCTAAACTAAGGGGTTGCGTATTAAGTGGTCAAAAAAAAGTTTGGACAGTTTTGTACATTTTCGAGATATCTGCGTGAAGTAAAGAACTTTCTCGTGTTCTAGCCTCAACATTAACTCCATAATTGAGATGTTGCTTTTATTACGCCCTGTGGTCATTTCTCCCGGTCAATAGGGATAGATGGCCATAGTATTTTCGGGAGAGATAGCCATAAAATTGAGTGCCCAAATTTATATTTATAATTAATATTTAATAAAAAAGATGAAAGAAGATGGGCTGCCTTCAGGTTCAGTTGTTTATACTCGTATGTCACAAAAATCCGCCTATATAACCTCTGACATATTTCTAGAATGAAGATTTGAAGATTGGATACAATGCAATATTTGTATGCTCTGGGTGCACGAAAATTGCACCGAGTTTGATGACATATGTTCTAACTGCGGCAATAAGAAAAAAAAGGAGTTAAAAGATCTGGAAAGGTAAAAAAAGTACTGGCCATCTCGCCCCGAACACTATGGCCATCTCCCCCGGACACTCGGTGAGAGATGGCCAGTCCTTGTTTTTTTTTAAAATTATATTGTTAGCGTTGTCTAAAGTGATGTATCGTTAATATTTGATAAGAATAATAAATAAAGTTTATGTTCTTTACGAATTCACTGTTTTATTCATCATTATTCCTTCATAATACAGGTTTATAGTTACTAGGGCCATCTCCCCCGGAATTACCCTACAGCTATTTAACAAAAAAATTGCACACTGTGATAATTTAGCTGTTTCTGTGTTATAATACGTGATATGACATTTTTTCAAATAAATAACAAGTTCTCTAGAAATTATGACACAGAGGACTGTTCAATGTGACAGAGAGAGGACTGTTTTATTTCACGTCCGTGTATAAACAAAGAAGAAATAAAGGAGCAGAAACGAATAGTAGAAAGATTAAGATATCAACGGCTAAAAAATGACCCTGTAAAAACAGAACAATTGAAGAAAAAAACGTGTGGCACTCGAGGGCTGCCGTGGTACAGCTATTGCATAGCATTTTTTATCAACTTATGCAGGTATAATTATTTATTTATGCAGTATTTGTTTTTCTTTGATATTAATTTAAGTTTTTTTCTACGATATTATATCCATCTACCACTCTACCAGACTCAGACTAAAACGCCTATATAGTCTGTCTCACTCTAACGCGTACCGGCTGCACCGGCACCGGCCCCGCTCACGCTACGTCACCGATCTCGTCAGAGAGATGGGAATGCGCAGTATGCCTTCTATCCCACCCTAAGAGCTATTACGCACTGTCGATTTGTCGCCGGCGACTCGGTCGCTGGCTGGTTCTTTCTATTTAGGATGTACACAATAAATAAAAAAAAAAAAAAAAAAAAAAAAACCAATAAAAGACATACCTACATGATAACTTATTAGACGGTTTTCTTTTCTAGCTGGTACTGGTTATGACAATGACGATGAAAGCTGGAGACCAAAGAGGGCAAGAGTGTCCAGTACAGAGGCCACACTTGAATATGTAAATCAGCCGGGAACAAGCCAGGACTGGACAGAAGAAGCTGGGTTGACGGAAACCAGTGTTGAGGTCACCACTAAAAGTGAACCCTCTCAGCTATCAGCTACACAATCAGCGAGCAGAAAAAATAAACCTACATTTGAGGATATTAAAAAAAATTGCTGTGGCAAGAGTTGGACAACTACAAAAAAAAAATTGAGATAGAAGTGGAAGACATGAAATTAAAAAATCAGTTAGAAATAGAATTTATTCAACAAAAATATAAATTAGAACGAGAAATTTTACAGTTAAAAAAAGAATCAGAAAATAAATGATTAAAATGAAACAAGTTTTGTTTTGATTTTCTTTATTACCAAACCAACCTAGTTAAATTGTGCAATCACAGATTGCCGGAATGCTAGACCTGTAGTAGATATTTCATTGTTTCTGTGTTCTTCAACTTCTGGTGTCTGATCAGCAAGATCACCGTCGTCATAAACATCCCCTCTCTGTATACACTATATTATGTAATACAGCACAAGCTATAATTATGTTGCTGGTATTTGTCAATTTTGATCATAGTCCTCTCTGCAAACATAGAAATTTCTTTTTCCACACTCCGAAAAACCTTTCAACAATATTCCTAGTTCTCAATTGAGAATAATTATAATTATTGTCAGCTCTTGTTATTGGATTTAAAAGTGGTGTTAACGTGCGTTTTCCAATTACAGAGCATTTTGCGACTCAGTGCCGCACAATGCCGCATAATTCTGAAGCTTAATTGGAACGTGAATTAGTTTTCAAATGCATCAGCAGAGTGCGCTAAGTCAGTGTTGTAAAAAAAATGTTATGAATTGAGTTAGCAACCTCATTAATGTAAAAATAATGTGGTAAACAATAATAATTGGTTGAAAACTTTTTACGCTTATTTTAATCATCAAATTATTTCATTAACATTTTTTTTATTGAAATAATAGAAAACCTTTAAAGAATATAAGGTTTTAACAAGCTAAATTAACAGTAAAATATTTAGTTTCATGTAAGAAGTTTACATCATTTACGTTTTGAGTAATATTTTTTAATGATTTCTAAAAAAATTATATACTTTTTCAAAACCATTGCAATTTTTTCTAAAGTATAATCCTGTAAAGTAAATTTGTTTACAGATCCGAATTTTAAAATAAAATTGTATTCATATTTTAAATGTGGAATATAAAAAAAGTAACTATTTATACCTTCATCCATACTAATATTTATTTTTTTTAGCAGTTTGAAATAACTTTAATTATTTTCAAAATCTACGACGAAACGAAAGCCTTACAAATTTTTCAACATGGGAACAGTCAATAGCTCCGATTATATTATTTGAGCCATGCTTCGTATTAGATCTTCCTAATTCTTCAAATTTCCTTTTGACTGTGGTCATATTTCTTTGAAAATTGACAAATCTAGAAAGTAGTTTACTCAACTCTGCGGAAACTTTATTTATAATTCAAGACACTGAAGATTGGCTTATGCTGTTCAGATCACCATACGCAATCTTTAATGTCAAGGAACTATTATTAGTTACATATACGTTATGCTTCTGAAAGTCAAGAGACAAATGTCTTCAACCAGTATGTCCTGCCAATGATGATGTATGGTGAAGAAACATTACTAACACTGGTTAAGCGAGCAATGGGGCGAGCTATGCTTGGTATTTCTCTGAAGGATCAAATTAGAAATGAGGTGATCCGGCAGAAAACAAACGATACCAACATAGCTGTCTGTAAGGTGAAGTGGCAATGACAACATAGTAGGGGCGTGCGAGTTATGGACAAAAGTGCCTTTGACGGCATCATGGAGTCAAAGGAGCGCGAACTTGAGGATTTAGAGCGGCAGGGGCGAGAGCAGGGGTTTGCACCTCGCAGGTCCCTGATGCGGACCCCGCCACACGATTTGTTTCCGCGGCTGCCGGAAAACGAGGGGGCGCGAAAGCGGAAACAAACGTCTCCGTTAGAGCTGGAGGAGGCACCCCGTCGGAGGGTGTGCCAGGAGCGTGGCCGAGGTTCAGCCTCTCCACGCAGCGAGGAGGGAAAACCGGTTGGGGACTCGCCGGTAGCGTCAACGCCAACCGCGACGGGAATATCTGTGGGGGATTTCGTAGTGGAGGCTACCTCGGCTGGCGAAGCTATTATGGCGGCGACGTCGGCGTCAACGTCGAAATTAAATAAGGCGGAAATTGCCCAAATTGGCACGCATGTGCAGAAACTTACGGGCATAATAGCACTATTGTCGGCGCGGCTGGGCGAAGAGCGCCTAAAAAATTGCGAGCTGGAGCACAGCGCGCGCGGCGGCGGACAGAGCGCGAAAGAGCCCCAGGCCGAGGCGGGGTCCCTTAACTTCGCGAAGGCCCTCAATACGGGGAGAGGCCCGGCACCTAAGCCAGCATCGGCGGGAACCGTGCTGGCTTTCTACCCGGCTGATGAAAAGTCGGTAGATCCTAAAACCGCGGAGCAGACCAAGGCCGCACTAAAGCAGGCGCTAAATCCCCAGACTCTCGGAGTCGGAATTGCACAGGTGCGTAAGATCGGGAACGCGGGCGTTATTGTGCAGGATTGTATAAAGAATCAGATCATGTAATTGAAAGTTTTTCAAACCGTGAAACTGAAGGACTAAGGTACAAAGCAAGGCTATGCGCTAAAGCATTCACACAGAAAAGCGGTATTGACTATACTGAGACATTTGCACCAACTGTCAGGTATGACTCAATTCGCTTACTTTAATCTGTTGCTGCAGAACAGAAAATGTCAATTTGATATTAAAACTGCATTTTTATATGGTGAGTTGAAAGAACAGATTTACATGACGCCGCCAGAGGACCTTACTGTTAAAAAAGATATTGTATGCAAGTTCGATAAATCTTTGTATGGCTTAAAACAATCACCTAGGTGTTGGAATGCTAAATTTGATAATGTTTTAAAGAAATATGGTTTTAAGAACAGTCATGCTGACAGATGTGTTTATGTGGGCTGCATCAATGGTATTAAAATATATTTATTACTGTATGTGGACGATGGCTTATTACTGTCTACAGATGCCTCTGCTCTTACTCAAGTAATAAATGACTTAAAGAAAGAATTTGATGTAAAGATTTGAAAATCATTACATTTAAAGGTCGATTTACATCAAACGAGCGAATGCTCATTCTATCCCCACTACATCAAATTCTTCTAGTGTAAACAGGCGTAGAGCATTCTTTCGTAGTTCTTAGTGCGTTCGCAAAGATTCTATAGAATATTCTAAGAATGCTCGTTCGCTTGATGTAAACGGCGCAAGAGCGCGCGAACAGTTGCTTAGAGCGTTCTAACGTGTTCGGACGTGCTCGCGCCACTGAGCGGTCTTTTCAAAGCGTTCTTGTGTTCTAGCGATTGTTTACGTATCTTATCGATTAAATTATGGATTGATCTCAAGAAAAATGTTTATTAATGATAGAAGCCTACCGCAATTTCAGATGCCTGTGGGATCCGACGTATGAAAACTATAAAAATACAACTTACAAACAAGATTCTTGGCGGGAAATCGCAAAACAACTGGAATGTAATATTGAAGAGTTAAAAAAAAAGATGGACTCGCTTCTTGCATCTTACCGCCGGGAAAGGCAAAAAACAATGAGTACGAAGTCAGGCAGCAGTGCCCATTGTATTTATAAATGGTTTGCATTTAAAAGCATGAACTTTTTGATGGACAAATATAAACCGAGGAAAACAATTGATTTTGATTCTTTTATTTTTGAGTTTTCGCGACAAAATAATAAATGCAGCACTTGCAATAATGATATCGCTGTCAGCCAGACATAACGAAGCACTACCAATACTCTAACCACAGAATTGACACGAATGAGCAAAGAACATTCGATCTAGCTTTTGTTTACACTAAAAGATTACGAAAGAATGCTCTTGTTCTAGCTCTAGCTCTATGTTCGTTTGATGTAAATCGATACCTCTAGCTTTCGTTTACACTAAAAGATGACGAAAGAATGCTCTCGTTCTAGCTCTAGCTCTATGTTCGTTTGATGTAAATCGACCTTTATAGGAATGCATAAAGAAAGATGTGATGATTATATATTTGTGCATGAAAGTACATACATTAAAGAGATGCTGAAAATATTTAACATGTGTGATACCAATACTAATAGCATTCCTGCTGATCCGCATGTTACTTTTGTAAAAAGCACTGAGTCTGATAGCAACAACAAACACATTCCTTACAGAGAAGCTGTGGGTTCTCTCATATTCGCTGCGATAGTGAGCAGACCTGACATCATGTATGCAGTGTCGACAGTTGCTCGCTTCCTCAACGATTATTATCAGATGCATTGGAATGCGGTAAAGCGTATTTTTAAGTATTTAAAAGAAACAATATTTTGGACTCTGTTTCAGATCAACTCAAAGTAACATACTTGAATGTTACTCTGACGCCGACTATGCCAATGATCCTGACACCAGAAGGGTTATCACTGATTACATCTTCATGAAAAATGGAGCAGCAGTGACGTGGAGCAGTCAACGACAATCGACCGTCGCTCTGTCTACCACTGAGGCAGAGTTTATGGCATCCTGCTGAGCTACAAAAGAAGCTCTCTGGGTTCGGCAGTTAATGCTTGATATTAACGAATATAAACAGAGTTGTATTAATCTTCATATAGATAATCAAAGTGCTATTTGTTTGATCAAGAATAATGATTTTCATAAACGATGTAAACATATCGATATTAAGTATAACTTTGTAAAAGAAAAATACGCACAAAAATTGATAGATTTGAAATATGTTAGTACTAATAGTCAGTTAGCTGATATATTTACAAAAGCTCTATGTAAAGAAAAATTTCAATATTTCAGAGAGAAACTTGGTGTGATTGAGAAACCAAAAATGTAAAGCTATCATATTACTGTGTTGCTCAAGTATGTTTATATAAAGTTTTATAACTTAGCTATTTAATGTTTGGTTTTCATTTGTAAGCTTTAATAGAAGGCTCAAATTTAGTAGGAGTGTTAGTCTATGAAATGTAATTTTTTTTTATATCTAGTATCTATGTTTTGCTGAGTGTAATATAATTAAGACTACTTCCTTTTTCGCTATTGTCTGATTAACATAAAAATATAATTAACACAGTAATAAAATACTCGTTTCATTTAACAGATTCAACATTTTGCAGGAGTCAAAACTAAGGAATTGTAATAACATAGATAAAGACAAAAGGAAAAACTTATTCGAAATTTTTTGGAAAACTATGCTTGGGAGCAACGAAGGCTTTTTTATATGCTCTCATGTGACAGCTTATGATAAAAAACAAGTGAAAATCCTGATTCAAAAGTCTTGTGTACTTTCTCACGATTGACAACGAACGTCATCAAGTGTGTAAAAAAATATTATTAAAGAATGGTTTGTCCGATACTGGTTGAAAACGATAGATTGTGCAATGCCACCGCTTTATGTGATTTCTCGGAATGTAGATTGCTCCAAAAAAAACTCTTTTGGTCACGAACGTCTACAGCGATTTTTAAATAGCCTGCCGAATATGCCATCGTAATACTGTCGAGCAAAGTCATCCAGACGACACTTAGAACCAGTATTTTAAACCATGGCACAATTATACAAAGAATACGTCAGTAATTGCGAATTAGATTACTGAAAATGTCTTAATCATAGGGTTTTTGACCATGTATTGACAAAAAATATCAATGCTATGTATGCTGTGGTCATAAAGTTGGAAATCTAAACGATTAGTCCAGTCAATCTAGACCAAAAAATGAGAGAAGGTACATAAAATCCCAACAACCTGAAAATCAGTGAAAATCCACTTTGTAAAGCCACTCGAAGACCAAGTTGTCTTAAGGTGCGTATCCATTTGGGGCAGACTCGGGGCGAGGCAGCTGCTCGATCCGAGGCCGCACAAGTGGAGACGCTTCCTCAACTTGAGGCACGCCGCGCCATGAGGCAAATTCGTTGCCGCGAGCCGAGCCATATTTTGTCGGTTTTTTTGGCGCGCTCAAATAATCCTTAGTCCGAGCCGTGCACTTGGTGGAGACGGGCGTGTCGCCTCAGGTCGCAACGGTCGTAACGGCGACGCGCCCTAATACACTCCACTCGTAGTCGGGCTAGTTCAGATGACCACCAATAGACCTGTACCGCCGTACGCGCCTATAGGAATAATTTGTGATCAGATCGTAATATAATGCGTGAAAGACGAGCTAGGATATGAATTATCGAATTTATGTGCTATAAATGGCATTTTAAATAAAATTACTAGTTCAGCAGCTCGTACAATAAATTCAAATGGAATTCCTGAAAATTGGATAGGAATTAGAAATACTTTAATTAATAATTTTTCTGACCAAAGGGATGAGACCGCAAAAACCACCATGTTGATGTCATCCCAGAGAAATTAAATAACCAACTCCTACAAAATAGTTCATTTGTGTATCTATCAATATCAATTCAAACCACCATTTACACAGCCGCAGATGCAACAAGCCCCACAAAGTAATTTTAAGTTTAGCATCCTCCAAAATACAGCATTTAAACCCTTCTTTCAGCCCACAGGTCATAGGCCACCATTTCAACCGATTGGATATAGACCTAATTTCCAACAGAATCAATTCAAATTTGGAATCCCCAACCAAAACTTTCAGCGATTTCAAAATCCACCAAATCAATTTAAATTTGGCATACAACCAACACAACAACCGTAGAGACTAAATAGTGCACTTAAAACTGATGTTTCTATGAGGACAGCTCCTCCTCAAAGACCCACTTATATGAATCAACTATTTTATAATGAACTGCAGGACGATTATGTAAACTTACCCGAATACTATCCTGAAAACTACGATAACGTGTATGTCGGCGTTTTGAACACGCCATAATAATTGTGTCCGGACACCACGATGAATTGTTGAAGATAATGACGTCATAAATTGGTTTGTTGGCATCAGCCATTTACTTTCGACATTAAAGTCCACTTTTTAAAGGCTTCTGATTGGTTCGGCTGCTCAACCGAACTAAGCGCTTCACCAACCAGTTCCCATATATATAGCAACCAGAATTTGTAATAAAGAGGTTTCGTCACATTTCGTGTACTCGTTCCACGACCGAACCCGAATCGACCACAGAGTCAAACGGCAGTCATAGAAACAAGAGTCAAAGATTACTTTAATATTTATTATCAATAAGTTTTAAATGTTTAAAGTGATATGATAATTCATATTAATTATTGACTTTAATTAATAATAATAATAATAATGACTATGGAGTCATTATTATTATCGACCATTGAATAGTCGGTAATTTATAGATCTAGCAACATTGACAAATAGACCATTCGTATTAACGGCTTCGTAATTTGACTTTGACATTAATAAATGACAATGACAGCTGACACTAACACAATTTCTTCAATATAAATAATAAAGACTACAGACTATCAAATAGTCCTTAATTTGCAGATCCATTAATATTGGTAAATAAAATAAACCATACTACGGCTTTACCCCGATATTACCAAATGATGATGAATGACAATAGCAGCTGATCAACACCATTCCTTAAACATAAATAAATGATATGAATTTGCGCCCACATGTACGTGTTTTGACTTGAATTCTTTGATTCTAAGAATATGATTGTGATACTAAAGTACTGAGTTAGGTATCTTTTATTAAAGTCTTAAAAAGATATTAAGTTTTAATAATTAACAACATTGTTTTGTTTTATAAGAAAAGATCTGGTGTAAAAGAAATGGTTAATGTAATGAAAACAACACAGGAAAGGAGACAGTAGACGGCAATCAGTCTTCTGACTATGAGCAGATGAGTTGTATGATGATTTGCGGGAGGAGATATTCCTCCTGCTGAGCTCCAGGGTTCTTCGTCTTATGATTAGGTTTACTTATACTCCGGTAGGGTGACTTGAACAGCTAGATGGTTAGGATGATTTTCCAGCCTAGTCTTGTACTTCTGAGCGTATACTTTTATTTCCTCCTTGACTGTAGGTATGCCCAGGTGTTCATGTACTTCGGCGTTTCTTATGAACCAAGGCGAGTTGCTTATTTGTTTAAGAAGACGCTATATAGCTGCCAAAAATATCGTTCATTCAATGTGAGTAGTGAACGACATAGCTGAGAGGAATGGTATATAGTAAATTAATTACCACAAATGAAGAACAAACCCTCATACTAACAATTAAAGTCTTGTATCTTAAAAATAAACAAATCAGATATCTATACAGGGTGGCCAAAAAGTCGTTGATCAAACGCAAATAGGGGATAGAAAAGGTCATCAGCTGCAAAAAATTTTTCTACGGATGGTCTCTAAGCTATAAGAAAATTGACTTTTAAAATTCGAAAAAATCTACGCCCTGTATCTGTGTATGTAATATTCAGTTATACGACATACAAAATTTTCAAATCATAACTTTTTGTTTACTTGACTGTGAAAAAAATTACTCTACCGAAAAGTGAGTATTACAAGTTTTGGCGCAATTAATAGGGATTCTGAAAAGGTAATACACATGGCCATAAGTCTCTCTAATACATATAATGGTTATACATTTAAAATAAATATACATGCTGGTAAACAAAACCTAGTAATTAACCTTTGCCAGGACTAACTAAATAAAGGATATTCGTTATATACAGATAACTGGTACACAAGTGTAGCCTTAAGCCGCATTTACATTAATTATCTGACGTGTTGTGTTGTGATGCATAAGAACGGTATCAGTTTCATACATTTAATATGGAAGCGTTCACATTTATTCAATGCGGTGTGTTATGACGGCTTCTGATGTGTCACAGGCGATCCCGGAGGTCCGCGTCAGAAAGGGTGAGGTGCGGGGGGCGGTGCCGTGAGACGTCATACCGCATCAGACTAGTGTGCACGCGCCAGTGTTGTGTTATTACGTGTCAGAAATGGACGAAGAGCAACTAATTGAATACGTAAGACAATTTAAAGTGATTTATAATCCAAAATGTAAAGAATATAAAGATCAAGTTATGAGAGCAGCTATTTGGGAAGAGATGGGAGAAAAAATGAAACAACCTCGTAAGTAAAGTGCTTTTATTTAATTATACCGAGTTCTACTTTGTCTAATAGCTTGAATTTGCCATGGAACTTGCCCTTCTGAACTTACAAAATAGTTTTTAAACGCTTCGCGAACTTGAGTAGCTTCTTGTGATGGATTTCTATGTAAAGGGCCAATGTCTACAAAGCCACTGTTGTGAACCTGAATTTCGTCCGTCAATATTTCTTCAGTTTCTTGTGTATTTTGAGTTAAAAGGTTATGGAGGCAGCAAGCAGCAAGTACAATCTTGTCCGCCATGTTCGGCTGTACTTGTAAAGGTCCTTGAAACACTCTAAATCTCGCTCGCAATATACCGAATGCATTTTCTACAGTGCGGCGAGCACGCGATAAACGATAATTAAAAATTTTGTTTGCATCATTGTTAACCAATTTTACTTTACTGTATGGTTTTAATAAATAGGGTTTTAATGGAAATGCCGCATCTGCCACAATAGTGTAAGGTAAAGGTTCAGTATTTTGGCTTAATGGTTTATTCGGTGGCACATTTAACTGACAATTTTTAAACATTTTCCCCATTAATGACTCTTGGTATATACCACCATCACTATTTCTCCCATATGCCCCTACATCTACTATAATAAATCTGTAATGGGCGTTAACAAGTCCTAGCAACACAATCGAATGCTCATTTTTGTAATTAAAATAAGTAGAGCCGGCATTTAATGGTCATATTAAATTAATGTGCTTTCCGTCCAGTGATCCGAGACAATTTGGGAAATGCCATATCTTTTCAAAACCTTTCTCAATCTCTCTCCATGTTTGTTCAGTAGGTTTGGGCATTACAATAGGTGCCAAATTCTTCCATATTGCAGTACATACTTCTTCGACTATGATTTTAACTGTAGAAAAACCCATGCGATAACTGAACGCCAACGACCGATAGGAGTTTCCAGTTGCCAAAAATCTGTAATTAAAATAAAATATGTTTTTTTTTGTTTCAGCGGATAAATGTAAAGATGAGTGGACAAAATTAAGAAATGCCTATGTAAACGCCATGAAACGTCGTAAAAATAAAAAAAGTGGTCAGGCCGCTAAATCAATAATTCCATGGAAGTATGAAGAGCAGATGAATTTTTTACAGACGTATATAGAATCTCGGGCTACAGTAACTAATCTTGAGTCACCGCCAAATTCAGTAAAATCTGATATTAATTTAGAAGAATCTGAATCCGATACCATTCAATCTCAATTAGATAACCGCTCACCAACACCACAATCCAGTTCTTCAAATTATAGCAGACCTGTACGCAATAAAACCAACTTACATGAATTATACGATTTGATGAAATCATCGCATGATTTGCGACTTCAAAAACAACAAAACAAGCTCCAGGATAAAGACATGGATGAAACTGACTTATTCTTTCTCAGCATGAGCAAAGCCCTAAAAAAACTTCCTAAACTCGAACAGTCCAAAATAACATTAGATTTGCACACGGCAATATCACAAGCCGAAATACGCATCCTCGAAGCACAAGACCAAATCCGCAGAATGCCAATCAATGTGACTCGCCAGATTATTTCTCAGCCGCAACAACAGAGACTGCAATCACCCGTTCACACATCCACATCCATGCTGTCATTCCCCAGTACATCAACCTTCGCCTACACACCGACATTCACAGCACCAATGGAAGCATCGACATTGGATTCGGAACAACAGGATTCTCGTCTCTCGGCATATTATTCAGACATACAATTTTCTGAGGAAGATAATTGATTTATATGAAAAATAAAAATCTTACCTTAAACATACTGCAAGTCTTTCTTTTGTTCCAATAGGTTTACGAAATTTTGTCCGTATTTTTTCTTCAAAATCTGAATCTGAATCGGATGATTCTTGAAAAAACATTGCAAATGTGTGAACTCTCTGGGAGTCAAGACGGAACTGATACAAAAAACCGTCATAATGCATCATAACACGTCATATCAATGTGAACAGTAGCCATCAGGACAGAGAGCATCACAACACAACACGTCAGATAAATATAAATGCGGCTTTAGGCAGAGAGCTTCTGGAAAATGAAACACATCTCATTGGGCCTTAACGAAAAAATAGGAAGCATTTTTCTAAGGTTGTCGTTTCTACGAAGCTGAAAAAAGGCCAGTTTATAGCGAAGGAATGTTAGGATGGGATAAATGTTTTACGATGGAAAGATAAACGACAAATAATAAAACCACGATGAAACCGGCTATTGTTGTAGATTATAACAAGGCAAAAGGAGTAGCGGATTTAGCTGATTAAATGGCAGCATATCAAACTCCATTAAGAAAGTCCCTAAAATGGCATAAAAAACTGGAATTAGATCTCATTTTGAATGTAGAAATGGTAAACGCTTTCGTTTTGTACAAAAGCGTCACAAATAAGTCTATACCTATAGTAGATTTTAGAAAAGAAATACTAAAAAGTTTTAGGTCAAAACCTTCAATACCCAGAGTACCTTCGGGCCGAACGACAAGAAGAAAGCACGATCTTCAGAAAAAAGCAGGACCTTCTTTGAAGGTGCGTTGGTCTTGTGTAGAATGTTACAAGAAAAATGTGTCTACATTTGGTCGTGTAATAGCCAGAAACAAGACCAAAAAAGTACCTACTTTGTAATGCTTGCCCAGACAAACCATTCCTATGTGTTGAGTAGTGTTTTGCCAACGTTCATATATAATTTTATATGCTGCCCAACGGCCTGTGAGAACGAAATGAAAACTCTCGTAAAATGCGGTCACCATTTATTTAATTTATTATAAACACATATATTCTTTGTATATTTTGTATTTGTATAGGTGAAATTGTGCTTTGTGTATGTTTAAATGTGTACTCTGTTTTGGCTATTGTGTACAGTGTAATTGTTTGAATATTGTTTAATAAGTAGCTGTACGAATACCGTTGATCAAATAAACAAACAAATAATCACTGACTGACGCGACTTGAACTAAAAGTCTATATGTCAACCATCAATGACCGCCCGGCCCGGACAGGAAACTGCGGTTTTTTCCTCGGCATAGAAAATGTTAATAAACAAAATGACCGTATTCATGCTCAAAGCTCTAATAAAGCTTCCCAATTAGTAGACAGAGTGTAACGTGGGCACTATCCGACTTCAGTGATGGTTTGGTGGGGTATTAGCTACGAAGAAGTGACTAAGCCATACTTTTGTGAAAAAGTGTCAAAACAAGTGTATCAATATACAATTCTTGAATAAGTAGTGCAGCCCCTTAACAAAACCATGTTCAATAATCAAGAAGACTCGGCGCCGGGTCATAAATCTCGGTCTACACAGTCTTGGTTGGAAACGAACGTTTTGGACTTCATTACACCTGAATACTGGCCGTAGTCCCGATCTTAATCCGCTGGATTATGATTAATGGTCTTAGAGAGTACGGCTTGCTCTTAACGCCATGATAATTTGGAGTCCCTAAAACATTCCGTACGATTGGCAGTGAAGCATTTTTCCATGGAAAGAGTGCGACTATTGATAACTGGCCTCAACGTTTCAAGTACTGTATTGCAGCCAATGGAGACCACTTCGAATACACTTTTTATATTTTAAATTATTTTATATTAATGTATTAAACTAACACACTGTATAAGTAAAATGAGATAGATATAATTTTTTTACAATAGAATACAATTTTTTTTCTTTGTTTCAGTCGTTTTAAGACCAAAGTGTTACGTAAAATTCCTCTAACGAGATCAATAATTCCTTGATCCCCCGGACGTGTACAGGACGTGTACTGCTAGAACTTCGAGTATTCGGGGTTTATCCCCATAGTAAACCAGACGTATGAAAAATTAAGAGGAGTAGATCCCCGTCTACATGAGAGGTTACCTCTCAGTGTTTACTCACGCGATGTCGCCACACATTTGAATCTACTAGAAATACTAGAGACGGCACGGCAATCCGGCCAAAATGTATTAAACCTGAGGACATATGCTCGTGAGGCTTAACCAGACTATCAGGTAACCTCACAGCCTATTGTTGACTACATTTCACATGTAGCGTCAGTCATGACACAAGATGAGAAAGAAGTTCGGATGAATCTCCCACAAATAGGTATTCCTCAAGGCCATATTGAGGTAGATGGAGTACGGCATCCAAGTGGTTTATTTAGTGTTTTAGATGCACAGAACCATAATGTCTACGAATGCTACATATCACCATTGGTAACATCTAACCGTGTGATAGCTTCGATGCAGAGAAATGCCGATTACCTACCTTTACCAGATGTGTTAATTCCTGGAAATTTAATACCAAACAGAAATCTACTTGGATTCGAACCAGTAGACATACCAGCTCCTGAAACAAGGAATCAAGGAATCCAATTTCCTAATGACGATTCCATTGAAGGAAGATACCGAATATCAGAAACAGTCCAGAATTGAGAATACGTTGTACTTGCCGAGATGAAAGATCAGTTTAAGATGAAGGAATACCGCAGAGTACAAAACGAGAAGGGGCTTAATCTGATAGAGAAGGTTCATCATAAGATCACTGCTGTTAATCTAACTTTCGTAGAGACAACCGGGCCTATCAACGATGCTTTAATTCCGTTGTATACAAGAAATGTGGCAATCCACAGCTTTGGTGCCCAGGGTTCTGCAACTTCAAACCAAGCCAATATAGAATGTTTTCACGGTCGACGTATTGATAGAGGTGCACATATGGCTAGAGGGTTTTGTTGCACTATGCTAGCGGGACAGGGTCCAGGGGGCCTACCATGAACTTTCTTAAAACAATCTTGTTGAGATGCAGTGGAGTTTAGGTACCTAAAGTCAATAGCATTTTTTCGTACCATGACCGCCTATAAGCTGAAACGTATTAGCATCGCTAGACCGAATGAAAGAACGATAATTTTGTTTGTGGTTTCTGAGTACGTTTAGAAATTTAACTTTCAAACTTACTTACAGATGTTTCTATGAAAATATAAAATTATTTTAAATAATTCATCAATCACAATAAGCTATTATGTCTTAATATATATATTTATTTTATATAAAACTATTCTTTTGACATATTTTAAACGGAAAGTTCTCTGGTGCTATGACAGTTGACACTTATTATTTTTAAACGTTTCTTTCAAATTTTAATAGGAGCTTTCAATATTTTGGTGTTAACAAAATTTCGGTTTTAGAAATATATTTACAAATTGTTTAACTTATAAAATAATGGTATGGGGTAAGTATTGTTCACAAATTTGTTTATTAAAAATAAATCCCTATAACGAAGTGAATTACTGATATAAAACGCTTTGCAAAAGATATTACAAATCAACTTATTACTCTAAAATCATAAGTAACTATAATAAAAATTAATTCCTTCAAATTCTACAAACTCAATTTATACGTTAACTAATTAATATAATATAAATAATTATACTTTCTTTACAGGAAAGTAAGTAGTGGTAGTGACTACAACCTTCCATCTCCACTACAAAACTTCGATGTATGCATAATGCAAAATCTTTTCTATCAAAATATGAAAGATTATTATTATGACGAACCACTAAACTATTCCAATAAAGGTTAATAACAGTACATTACAATGTTTAAAACTATGTTTACCTGGGTCAACAAGTATCTTTCTCAAAGACAAGACACGACGATTAGGTTAAAAGACGAGTTAACATAACCTGGAATAAATCCTGGAGCAATAAAGAAACCCTTAAATCAGAATTTTAAAACTTTAGAACAAAAAAAATATCTCATATTTAATAGCTTGTCTTACATATTATGGCTTCCAGACATTTACAATAACTATACCAAAAACAAAATACAAGTGTGCCAGAGAATGATGGAAAGGAGTCTACTAAACATACAAAGACAACATCGGAAGAGAAATATAGAAATAAGGAAAACAACAAAAATAATTGACGCTTTAGACATAAATGTAATTGGGCGGGACAAGAAAAAATGGACACCAAGGGTAACCTGGCGAAAACCAACAAAAAGATTAAGAGGTAGACCAAAGTAAAACTGGATTGATGAAATAAAAATAAAGCTGGTGAAAACTGGACCACCAACGCAAAAGACAGACAGATGTGGAGCAAAATTGAGGAGGCCTTTACCCGTAGAGGGGTCCAAACCGATTTAATGATACTTTATAATGAATTATAAAAATGAATTTTGTTTTTGATTCTTATTAATTTATTTATCATTTCAAACTTATATACATTGAAATTATTAATTATGATTGGAATATAATTTAAAGATTATAAATAATAATATTGTATTTTTTAATGCATGCACATATAATGTAATAATTAATCATATTATATACTTGTTTAATATGTTATGGAAATAAAGAGGCTATAATAATAATAATAATTTTCTTTACAGCTGGAGTACGAACAAATGCTCTAGATAACTTTATAGAGCGAAACTACTTCGTAGATAAGAAGTAGTAGACAATTAACACCAGTACGCTGAAATCCGGGACATAAATCCTTACACAAATCATATAAATATATATTAAATGCGCTATTTATGGAAAGACTACGTATAAGTATTAACAGGCATGTTTTATCTTATTTTTCAGATTCCAGATTCTGTCAGCAATCGAATGCTTGGGTCGACCTTACTGGTGAATTTGGTTCATTTCACCGAGAGAGATTGTAATCATAATAACCGATTAAATTCTTTAGTCATGCCATCTCTTCATTTGAATGGTAAGTAATTGAAATAATAATTGATATACTTAACCCTTGAATGGTTTAGGAACCAATATATCGTCGATAAAAATTGAATTTTCACTGTCTAAATTATTCCTAAGTGAAAAGATTAACTATCTTCTTTGAAGTGAACATTAAATTTTGTCCCCCATTTATGATGTGCCATATTTATTTAAATGACTAAGGAATAACCTTCTTACAAAGAACTAGGTTTATATTGACAACGAATACAAAAAACAGAATCTCATTTAATGGAAATACATTGAACTACTGTATGCTGCCGAGAAATCGTTTCGAACTCCGATTGCCTGGAGAAATTAACGAAGGAACATGTTGAAATAGGAACAATAAAAAATGTGTGTGTGAAAACTGCGGCGTAAATTTTCAGTCACAGCTTAGCTGTTGCGACGGAGCATTGGGCGGCCCGAGGAGTACTACCGCAGGCATACCGAGAACTTATCCCGTTCTTTCTTATATAATCAACAATTTATTTGATTCCTTGAACTGTAGCGCTTACAGGGCCTTATCATGCTAGCGGTTTGGGAGCGGCGCGGGGCGCGCGCGAGAACGTCGCAAACAGCAGCGTGGACGCCATTTTGTACAGTCTCGTACTACAGTCTGTTCGCCCCGCCTCACTTCAGTTCCTAAAGATACACGACTGCGAGAGGATGGAAAGGGAGTCAAGGAGAAAAATGAAGCATGTTGCCAACAAAATGAGAAAATATGACTGAAATAAAAATCATGCAAATACTGTTTGAATGTGATATGACAATGTACAGAAAATGAGCTTCATCTACACAGAGTCCTCATACTAATCGCAGAGGTAGAGCTGGTACTTAACAACTAAGTCAATATTCAGACTTATCCACCACCTCCTCAAAATGGTTCTATAGATCTACGCCTAATCAACCTCAGTCAGAGGTAAATACTTTTTATGACGTTATTGTTCCTCAATGTGAAGATAACGCCGTTCCAGATCAAACCCAGTCAAATATAACTTATGAAGAACTTGCGTTTACTATCCAAAAAGATGCATCAAACTGAATATTATAATTTAAAAGAAACACCAAACTTCTTACTATGATAACGAACTGATTGTTATTACTAGATTACCTACATATTATTATTAAATTTAATAAGTTTATACTTACTCCGTATTTACGCCAAACTCCGTAAATGCCTCGCTCGGTAAGACTCGGGTCTACGAGGGCTGCACTAAAAGTATCGCGAATGGAATAATACCACTGTTCCTGTCATATTTTTAAATTTTTTGAATTGAAAACTCCTTGGTTTTAAAAATCGAATACTTTTTTTTTTAAAAAGATTCTCGGTCTTGTCACAAAATTTTGTTAAACTTGTTTAGTCGTTGAGAAAATGAAATTGACTCGACTTCAAGATCGATGATTTATTATGACTTTCGAAGTGGTTTATCACAAAAACAGTGTGAAGGGAAAAAAGCGGGTCGCGTTACTTGGTGCATCAGAACTCTCGAAATATTCCACGCAGGATCCTCAAATGCTGTATACAACATCGTATCAGGTGACAAATCCTGGATATACGCGTACGAACCCGAAACAATAAGCCAGTTACGAGATTGGGTGTTCGAAAATGAGTTAAAGCCAACGAAAATTGTTCGTTCACAGAGTGTTTCAAAAAAAACGGTAGACACATTTGTCTCCAAACCCGGCCATGTTGCGACTATTCCTCTTGAGGGACAAACAACGGTTAATGCAGAATGGTATGCTAGCATTTGTTTGCTACAGGTCGTTTATGAACTCCGTAAAGAGAACTGCAACCGCCGCATCATCCTCCATCACGACAATGCGAGTTCTCACACCGCGCACAGAACAAAAGATTTTTTAGAGCAAGCAAACATAGAATTATTAGATCATCCGCCGTACAGCCTCGACCTAAGCCCTGATAATTTCTATACTTTCCCTAAAATAAAGAATAAATTGCGTGGTCAGAGATTTTCACCACCTGAAGAAGCTGTGGACGCCTAGAAACGGCCATTTTGGAGACCCCAACTTCCGAATGTAATGGTTGCTTCAATGATTGTGTGGCGTCCTCGTCGTCATCGGTAGCTGAAACAGAACAAATAAAACATCAAATAAAATTACCAAAATAAATTAAATATTAAATTGCAAAAATGTACTTACCAACTTCTTCATGTGAACCGTGTCTATTGTTCTCCGCGGCAGGCGGGGGCGAGGCGTACACGCATTCCACAGCGCGCTCCTTCAGTTAGTACGGCCCACGATTTCTTAAGCGACGCACGTACAACTCGCTGCCGACGCCGCGGTATATATATTACGAAATATATAGGGGAAGATCGTTACCATTAGTACGCGGGGCACATTCATACAGTGAAAATAAAACTTGAACGAAACAAAGTACAGTCTTGCTTTTGTATGCGTGCATGAGTAGAGGTACCAACTTTATATCAACGAAATTTTGAGAAATTCGGACGGATGAGAGTGAAGTTACAGGCATGGACGTGTTTTTGCGCTCGGTAAGTAATTTTTTGATCAATGTTTTTGTCTCTTGTTACCGTAGATAAAATAAGTTTTCGAGTAGAGTACTATCAGAACTTGCAAAATATACTTAAGATACGTCTCCAGTACTTAATTTATGACGTTTTTCTATTAATACATATTTAAATAAGTTATATTTTGTTGTTATTCAGTTAGTGGGGTACTTTCGGACAGCACTAGATGGGGCACATTTGAACGAATTGTACAACTAAATTTGTATGAAAATTTGTCGACATAAACTGTCATTTTCATACAAATTATGTTTTTGACTTTCTACATACGCTACTGTTAAGGCATCTTGACTAAACCCTGTGGTAGGTAGGTACGATTGTGTTAGTGTGCTAATTGCTAATTTTTGCATTAACTTTGTTGCTATTTTTGCTATCGTCGATGTAAATATATATTAATACCTATTTTTTATTATCTTTATTAAGGTTGATTTTGATGCTTGTGAATCAGATGCTTTGAATAATTTACCAATCAATCAAATAGTAGTTCCTTCGAAGTCAGTTTTGACACCAGAGGCATTTTGACCCTATCCGCATGTTGTAAGAAGTAATAAAACAAACAAAATGACGACGACGGCCAGCAAAACCACGAATTTATACTGCCATACCCGAAAATAAGAAGTGCTAATCCGCACCAAAGGTTAAGAAATGTGATTCTAAATTTAAGATACCTAACTAATGAAATTTTGTTTTACATAAGAAAAGCTATGTAATTTTTGTTCAAGAAAAGTATTTTATTTTTGCTTAATAGAAATTAAATATTTATTTTTGTGTTTAATTTCATTGCTAATAAATGAATTTGATTTATATGTGTCGTTTTAATCGCAAGTACGGAACTACCCCACAGCGTACGAAGGTACCCCCAACACTGTACGAAGGTGCCCCGTTGATGGGGCAGATTCGTACGTTTTCCAGATTTAGTTTAAATCATAACTATGGTTGAACCATCAGATGAAATCATTTGTCATTTTTTGAAGTTATACTTCTTTAGGCGCGTTATGAAAATTTGATGAGAGTGAAATTTTACGATGCGCGCGCACCTATGACACAAAATTCGGAGTGTGATTATACAGCAGCTTAACAAGAATTTTGAATATCCATGACAATTGACATCTGACATTGACATTTACCTTTTAAACAAATATAGGAGTTTGAATTATTGTTTAAAATAAAAGATTATCTATGTATCTAGTTATTTTCATTATACAAGTGCGAATTTTATATGTGCGTCTGAATTATATTCAGAAGTGATTTAAATTGACTATCTAAATCAACACTAATTAATATGATAAAATATTTGTGAAAAAACTGTGCTAAACTTCCTGAGTGCTTCAATACAATTGAGGTTAACTATCCGTATGTATTATCGAGTATTATTGTTGATTAAAACTGAAACATGAACCATTATTCATTGCTTTTGTTTATTGCGTTTGTTACAGCAACTTTTTAGAAATATTCTACGACCCTATATATCAATAATTGAGAACAAAGATTTAAGCACGAATACTAATAAGGAGAAAATGAAGGCTTGGAGCGATATTACAGAGAAGTAAACATTTTAATAAGTACCTGTATCTCAAAAAAATGATTACATTATTTAATCAAAACATGTAATTTTTCAGATTTAATCTAGCAAATATAAGGACAAGAGACAAAAAACAATTGATGAATCAGTGGAAGTGCACTAAATTGAATACAAAAAAAGAGTTGTCATCTTATCGCCGTGAAACATCAAAAACTAGAGGTGGAACAAAGCCACCATCACCTTCTCCAGACACAATGGATATGGCAGAGATGATACCGCAACGGTTTGAAGTAGATTTCAATGAATTTGATTGTGATGGTGTCGAGGTAGGAATGTTAATTATAAATATGATGGTGATGTTCAAGGTTCAACCTCTCAAGCATAGGCACATACTTTATTCCCCTACAGGGTATTTAGAGATATTGTAATACCTCAAAACATCCATGTTGCTCTTGTTGTACCGAAACTCTGTCCAGCCAGATGTGAGCCCATTCCCACTTATAATGGACAGTGGGTATAATACACCTTAATACCTGAGTGCGAACCACTCACCATGATACTTAAATTAATAGATGTTATTTATATATTTCAGGATATTACAAATAAAATCATTTTGGAAACAATTGCTATCCCAAAAGCAAATAAAGCCAACAATGACAAGGTAATAAATCAGTTTTGACATAACTTGAATACTAAAAATGCCAAACAAAGGTGTGCACAACAGTGACAACATAACTTAACAATTTCATTATTTTGTAGGATTAAAGAAAGGTTAAAGAAAATCATGTCGAACTGAACAACAAGAATCCCCAAACAACTCAAAAGAAACCTACAAAGAAGACACCGGTATTATATTTAAATTATCTCTATCTCTAAATAGAATAAAAGAAAGTTGCTATCCAGGTCTGTAGCATGTGCTACAAATTATATTATTAACACATTTATATAATTATATTAATATAAATGTGTTAAGAATTTTATAATATGAATTATAATTTTTTTTAAGTTTTGCATGGACAGAGCTTAAATTAATATTCTCTTATTTGTTGCAGAAAGCAAGTAGTAGTTTTAGTTTTGGAGAAGCCTCGTAGATGCACAACCAAGTAATGATTAATTTAAAATTACAAACCGAAATTCTGATGAAGACATTAGAGTCACTTAAAAATAAATAGTATAATGAAATAAAAATGTTTTAAAGATAAATAGGGTTTTATTTGTTTAATGTAAGAGAATAATAATAAATATTTATTTATTTAATTTTTCAAATGTAAACTGAACTTTATTGACTTTATTGACTCCTTTTCCAGTCTTTGCTTATTTAATTGTAATTAATTATCTGCATGCAATCAAAAACTATTTTTAATAATGTCAAAGAAGTATAACTTCTTACGCGCGTACATAAGTACACGCACCCTTTTTTATATGAATCTCAGATAGTACATAAACTATAAACTTAAGCTATCAGGTGATTGATTCATGGAAAAATAAATAAATAAAAAAATAAAATGTGAAAACCGTACGAAGGGTCCCGACCTTCCCCTATACATTGTTGAGATCACACAAGTTTATTATTTAAATAGTGGTTATACGACAACACTAACCCTATAATTGGTTCCATTGTATGGAAAAATGTGTCAAATTTCGCGGACAATACTTCGAAAAGTAATAAATACATTTTTGAATAGTAATGTTGTGTCACTTCCTTGAATCCCGAAATTTTCAGTGCCGCCCTCGTATTCATGTTGCGATCGGCCCCATCCTAATGTCACTTTGTAATTTTGCACTTGCTCGCGTCAAATATTACCACGAGGATTTCAACCAAGTAAAAGACGTCGTTTTAAGCTTGAATGCCACTGACGCCGCTGCTATAGCTGAAGCACAGCGACTGCTGTTGAAGGAGAATAATTTAACAAACGAAATAAATCTTATAGACACACACACATTTTGTCAACAGTCATTATAAAATTAGAAGATCCCAAGTTGTGATTGAATAATGTACATGATATTCAAAATAAAATTTCATTAGTGAGGCTGCACTATAACAATACAACATCCAAAATAAATGTAACTGCACCTTTCTGGATAGAACCAAAACAATTAAATACCTGGGAATGCTCCTAGATGAAAAATTTACATGGGTACACAACTTACTAGCGGAGATAATAAGGAGACTTATATACTTTTTTAGGAAACTGAAGCACGTAGCGAATTATAAACTACTAAAAAATGTGTACACTGCACTAGCAGAGTCTATCATTTATTATATTAGACTTATTGTATCTCTTCTTGGGGTGGTGCCCGAAAGACCCATCTTATAAAAGTAGAAAGAGCACAACGCACCTTACTTAAAGTTATTAAATTGAAACCATTCAGGTACCCTACAGGCGATCTTTATTCAGAATGCGACGTCTTAACAGTCAGACAACTATACATAAAAAATATAATTATCTATCAACATCAAAAATTAATTAATGATGATGCTATCGCAAATAGACGAACACATAGTCTGTCCCACCATTCAAGCTAAAACAAGTTATTTACAAAAATTTCAATGTTATACAATAGACTGTGGTTGCGTCAATATACCCATCCTAATAGTTCCTCACCTCACCTCAGTAGACGCATATCTCTTCACCCACCTATTTTATGTCCCAATCCTATGAAGGTACTAGTTCCGGAACGGGCTATAGGTGGCGCGCACGATGATGAGCCGCCAACAAGGATTAATTATTAGTGACAATTTTGATGACCCGCGATATGGTTCGTTTGTACGCCGCACGCGCGCACCGCTTTCGTTAAACATTAAATTTTTATTATAAACTTTTAACTATATTTAAATTCTCTTAAACCTTTAACTTGATTATACTTTTGTGAAAGTGTTTGTTCATTGAGGTAAAATAAAGGAATTTAGTCACGAGAAGCCACGAGGTTAAAGGTAGTGTGCCGACATCCTTCCTTTCTTTTTTCCCATTTCTCCAAATATTGAGCAATCATATAAGGTATAAAGAAAATACAGTCCACAATATAAACAATTCAAATAATTAGTTTAATAGGTATAAAGTTTTATATAGTAACAACCCGCGCCGCCAGACTGAATAAAATTCTGAATATTATTATCCCCTTAATATCTATGAATGTAAAATAAAACTGGTTGAATGGCTAAAAACTCAAACATAATGAAATAGAAAACTTGTTTGCTAATTTAAAAAATAAAATTTTTCCTATTTAAAATATCTAACTTCAGTCCTAAGAGTATTCAAAAATTTAATTTAAATATAAAATCTTAATACTAAACATTAGTTCCCATAATTAAATAAATTATAACGACAATAAATTCATATCTCAAATTCATATCTAAAATTCAAGTCACTCATCTACAAGATTTAAAAATCTTTGTCGAAGTTCACATTTACTTCGGTCTAACCAATTGCAACAACTTTTTTATGTATCCTTCATCTTAGTCCAAATACTGGTAAACAATATAGTGTCATCGGAAATGCAGAATCACAAAATCCAGAAGGTTCGTGTAACCCAATTGTGCTGACACCAACTCAAAAATTTCTACGAGAGAGTAATTACAACCAAAGCCGGATATCTTCCCCCGATTTATGGCATGTTTTAGGTGAAACAAGCAGATGTTTATCTTTGAGTAACATTTCATATTCGAACTTGTTACCTGAACCATTAAATGAAGAAAATATTTAAGAATTATTAAAAACAACAGACAATCAAAAATAATAAATATATTTTTGAACATTAATTTGATGATGAAAATAATCATATAGAAAATATTAATGTACGTACTAAATATATTGAACACAAAAAGTGCACCCCAGAAATTGCATGCAAACGAAAAAATACAAAACAGCGAGTAAAACACCTAGATCAATACCAAGAACAGGAAAAAGAAAATCGAGAACTTGAAAAAGAACACCAGGTGCAAGAAAGACACGTGGTTCAGGAAGAAGAACGTCAGGTGCAGGAAGAAGACTATTAGAAACAGGAAGAAGAACACCAGGAACCAGAAGAAGTGCATATAAGACATGAATATGCCGAACAGCAAGCAGAAAATAATATAGAGAGTGTACGATTTACAACCGTACAGGTATTGCAATGTAAATGACACCATGCAATATGATTTGCTTGTGTGTTCATTTCCATTGTATTTTATTATATTCACTTAAGTTAGTCGGCAGTCAGACCTCGTACCGGGCGCGACTCTTATCCCAATCTCATCTCACCCCACTAATTAAGTCCACTGCTCATAAAATAAATAATTATACCTTTAAATATCTTAATAATTTATCCCAACCCCGAACATTGGTCCTTCGAGCCGGATGTCGTATTTTTGGCAGGATCAGGACGCGTGTGCTTTCGCAATATTGTTTTGCTTAGTGTGTGTGTTATACTGATACCTGCGTATCAAAAGAATACATCTAGAACTACGATTTATGGATACACCTCTTTTATCCTAATCACATTGCCTTAGAAAGGCAATATATCTCAACATTTGTACACCTCGTGACCTCGGTGCTTTAGGAAGGCACTACATCTCTTCACCTCGTGACCTCGGTGCCTTAGGAAAGCACTACATCTCTTCACCTCGTGACCTCGGTGCCTGTTCTGCATATAATGGTTAGTGGCTGGAAGGAATTGCCATTTGATGACCTACCCTCTTACGTAATTTCTGACGAGTGTCTACATCCAGTCGACAATACGACACTTAAAAACTGGTTTGAACTTCCTTTTGATGACTTATCACCCTTTTGCATATTGGAAAAGTGTTTGTGCCCAGTGGTAGACCTGGTGCTTAGGAAAGAGGCGGTGCTGCGCGCCACGGACTTTTGGCACAGCCTGGATAGTCTCTTGAGGGTAGCAGACGATCCCGACGCCGAGCTCGACTTGGTTGATCGGTGGATACTAGATCACATAGATGAGATTGAACAGACTGTCGCTGATTTTAGATCACGTTGTCCCTTTCGTGAAAACCTGCGGGAGCAGAGACGTTTCTAATGTCCCTTAACTTGACCACTGTTTTTGAGATAGTTAACATTTTGGCCATCCAGCAACCTGACATTACCACGACCATATGGTCTATTGGACTGACTGAAATAGTCCACAAATCTATATGGACAGTCAAATTTAAGATAACCACGTCACTGTCCATATTAACAGTTGCTCCATACAAACATTCTTCGATTCAGCGAGTGGTTGATAGTACACCATACCCTGGCCTTGTTATCGATAGTCCTAGAGTAGTCTATGTATTGGGGGTCGGAGACCCAGGGTCGTCCTGGACCAAAGGTCAGGTTTTCTTCACATGCAAGTTAACAACTGTTGAGGCGAGAGGTGTATACCTGTGGGGTGCGCTTGGCGACCTACAGGTCGAGAATCCTGTTACACCCGAAGAACTCTACCCCCTTATTGGCGTAGTTGGCAGAGCCCTTAGATCACACCCATTATTTGGGTTCCACCCCACCGCTAACCTAAGAATCAAGACAGTGGAGTTGGTACTTAGCGACATCACCAACCGTATCATTGTAAACGCCATAAGGACGAACGATCGCGACTGTAAATTTTCATTGCCCAGATATTCTTCCGATTACGACTTAACTCCGGACATACGTATGATAGACAGCAACAGTGTCACCCTACATTATCACGTGTCTGAAACCGATTTATATAGCTATTGGACTTTCACGTTTCAACTGGACAATCCTTTATAATGATTTCTATATTTGCGTTCAAACTTTCGATAGTATACCTACTCCCTTACATCTACCTTGCCATCCATCCAGAAAACTTCAGCACTGACGCCCTGGGGCTGACCACTTCATATGTTTCTGTTAAAGATGTAACCTCCGTCGCGCATGTCACCCTGATGATCGGAGACGTTAGATACGAGACTAAACTGATATCAAATCGTACAAATGGGTACATACTGGTCGATCTGCCTCCCACTTTTAGCTTATGTGGAATGTTAACTGTCCACGCCCCAACGTTAGTGTGCAATAGACGAGACACTGTGCCTTCTGTCGACTTGATGTCGCGACTTGACCCGGTCTTCATACGGCGAGCGTTCGGGGTTGACGACTTCAATTACCTAGATAAAGACCAGATATCTCATCTCATCATGACTGCAACCTATAATTACCCATTTTTGGTACAGAGTTTTCCATCATTGGCGGTTAAGTTGCGAGCTCCGGTCCTCCTCAAGGAAGGCAACACATGTGGCGCTGAGGACTGTTCATCTCCTCGTGTCTCTGATTTTTTTATAGATGGCGCCAGAGACACTGCCATCTATGGGGTCGTGTACTTGGGGACTAAGCATGTGATAGAACCATATGTGCTCCCCGTCCTAAAGAGAGTCTTCGAGCCCGTGCTTGGGCCTCCAATTAGGTACCTTAAGAAACCTTTTGTTGACTGCACTGTATAATAGAGCACTTTATGCCGCAGATTCAGTGTCAGCCCGCGCGTTCGAGGCTGGTGCCCCCGCAGCCCTGGAAAACATCGCGCAGTCTTCAGTTGCCGTAGAGATGTCTGAGCTGTTGCCTGATTACGCGTTTCGCGGACCCGAGTTGTCCCCCGTGTGGGGTTCCAGATCTCCAAGTTTGACCTCATCGCTTGGGTCAGATGCTAGCTTGGCTGTCTTCAAATCACCTATAGGCAGCTCTTCCGCTCTATCATCTGCCAGCGGAGTGGTGCCACATTTGATACAATCCTCTAGAGACGCGGGGGTTGCGGGAATGGTCAAGGCATATGGAGTGCGTAAATACTTGTCAGCTCCTTCATTGCCCTCAATTGGTCGTGGGACTGCGGCGTTGACGACATTGTCCACCGCCCCTGTGGACGCTCTGGTACGCACGTCCATGTCGGGTGTCACTTCTACGCAGGTGGTCTCAGCTGGGGTAGTCCGGTCAAACAGCAGATCAGTACTTTCCGCAGTGTCAAAAGCGTTGAGGGCATTGTCTAAGAGGAGGCGACGTCAGGCGAACTACGTTAGCAGAAAACTCGCTGTCTCTATACGCGGTGTTAACAACATGATCCAGCGAATTTCGACATGGGTCTCCCACGCAGTGGGGCTTTCTGTTCCATGGGTTTTCTCTGGAACTGAGCATCTGACCACATTTGACGTGACCATTAACACCATATTCCCAATACAACGATTAGCTGCGTACGAAAGATACTTCATAGCGATGTTTACGTTGTTGGCGGCACAATGTTTTCACGATCAGGAACTACGTGACCAGGTGCTGTCTAAACACTCAAAGAACGACACTATCTTAGTCGGCCATCGTGTCTTTACACCTGCGGACGTGGTGTTTGACATCAATCTAGGTGTGCCAGAAGATACCTTGCAAAACTGTCTTAGTCTGTTTGGGGGTCGGGTCCTGGGCATTGACCGAGAATTGTTGCTCGAAACTCTTTCCGTCCACTTCGACATAACGTATGTGGTCGGAGATATATTGTTTTATAACGGGCCTGCAAAATACATCATCAACGACTACACCTCCTACTTTAATGACGTTTTCCCAGCCTTCTCCCCATTCGTAAAAACACTTTTATTATTGCGATAAGAATGCCTTTTTTCCCTAATTTCACACTCACTCACAACACTATCACTTTTCACGGGTTGTGTAACTATACTAAGCTTGACACGAACTTAGTATTGAAAGGAAAAATAATGTTAAGGATAAAACCATAGCAGAGAAAGAGATGCCGCTCAAAATTCTTCGCTTTAGGCTTCTTTTCATCCACCTTGTCATGGTTTAAAGATTGATTATTATTATTTGTAGGTAGAAGGGATAACTTAACGACTGGGCGTTTAATAGAACCGTTCTTGGTTTTAAGCGTGACGGCTCTTACCAGCCCGTCCCTTTCGGGATGTAGGTTAGGAAAGCACTACATCTCTTTACCTCGTGACCTCGGTGCCTTAGGAAGGCACACTACATCTCTTCACCTCGTGACCTCGGTGCCTTAGGAAAGCACTACATCTCTTTACCTCGTGACCTCGGTGCCTTAGGAAAGCACTACATCTCTTTACCTCGTGACCTCGGTGCCCTAGGAGGGCATACTACATCTCTTTACCTCGTGACCTCGGTGCCTTAGGAAGGCACACTACGTATCTTCGTTTCGTGACCTCGGTGCCTTAGTACAACCTTGCAGGTATTGCGAGGATATCTTGAGTAGGTTAAATTGTTATCTCTGATAATCGTTAATTATGTCCACAATGGAAGATATTGTAGCTACCCAACAACAGTTGGTGGACGCTTGACGTAAGCTTTATATCAACTTTAAGAAGGATGGAGCGGAGCGAAAGACTCCCGATTATATACGTCGTCGTTTAGAAACGTTAGAACAATATTTTACAGATATTCATAACAACCATATGACACTTTTATCTTTTAGTGATCAGTCTCATGAATATTACACTTTTAATAAATACGAGCAGATTAAGAAAAAATATGGTGATATTAAGACAACCTTAATAAATTATAAGCCTTTGGCAAGCATTAAAAAATCCCCTGAATTACAACCTCCAACGTTTCAAGCCCCGTCTACCTTATACATTAAAGTTAAGAAGGATATCAATAAAAAGATGTGGTCTGTAGCACACATCGAGAAAACAACCCCTAAAATGGAGTTACCAACCTTCGAGGGAAATTATAACCGTCGAATAGTAACCCATCTCTTTCAAATGCGCAGAAATTACAATTTCTCAAAAGTAAGGTTAAGGGTGAACCTGAGAAGTTGATTCAACATCTCCAGGTAAGCTCAGATAATTATCTCATTAGCTGGAATATTCTCAGTCATCGCTATGATAATAAACGCCTAATCTTTACATCTCACCTTAACAATCTCGTAAATATTTCTAATATTCAATACCAATCATATAATCATATCAAACGCATTCACGATGTTACAAACGAGAGTATAAATGCGATAGAAAATCTTGGAATTAACGTTTCTTCCTGGGATCCCTTCCTTGTATGTATATTGTCTCAAAAGTTAGACGCAGACACGTACAATGAATATATACAGTGTTTGAAATCGCCGAGAGAATTATTGTTTGTTTGTTGAATTATTGTATTACAAGATTTTTTGCAATTTTTAGAAACCAAGTTTATGACCCTAGAAACTTCACGGAAGAAGCAAGAAAATCACACGCCAAGAGTATCATATCAAAACTTTAATCAATATAAACCTTCAAAAAATTTTAATAATCAATCATCATCTTCGAAAAATTTTAATCATAACTTTAGACAAAGTTATAATAATCCTAAGTATACTTATTCTACTAATCAGGTTATTTCGCAACCGACACATTCCAGTAATAAAGTTATTGTAAAACGCAAGCTGTGTCCGGTGTGTAATTCGAGCGATCATCGTATACATTTATGTGAGAAATTACTAAATATGCAGCCTTTCGCACGAAGAAATGCTATTGCAAAATTGAACCTTTGTATCAACTGTTTACATTATCATGAAGGTAAAAAATGCCTTTCGCAATTAATGTGCAAAGAATGTAATAAAAATCATAATATAATTTTACATGAATGTTTTACAAAAGATAATATGACACCGGACGTTTCACGATCAAGGTTACACGTGCCCCGGGTTGTGAAGAATTTACCTCAACAACAAGAAATTAACACATTAGTATCTCTTCCAAGTGACCCTGCCGAAATATTACTTGCCACTGTCATTATTAAGATACAGGCAGCGGATGGATCTTATAAAAATATGAGAGCTCTTTTAGATCAGGGCTCACAAATCTCAATTATCAGTGAAAATGCAGCTCAATTATTAAAAATACCTCGACAAAAATGTAATGGTTATATTTCTGTGATAGGAAATACAGAAAGGGCAAAATCTCGATTAAGTGTATATCGATAGTCAATGATTATACCTTTAACACGGATGTATTTATTATGAAAAAACTTGTAAGGAATTTACCGAGCTATACCCTGCCAAAACCAACTTGGCCTGAGCTTAATCATATAAAATTAGCTGATTCAGAATTTTATAAAAGTAGCCCTATTGATATATTATTCGGCGCTGATGTTTATTCTTATATTATCTTGGACGGTATTTGTAGATTTCAAGAAAGGTTTCCGATTGCGCAACAAACGCAGTTGGGATGGATAATAACCGGTAATTATAAAACCTATCAGTGTAATATAATCCTTAATAACGATATCCAAAGGTTTTGGGAAGTGGAGGATATTCATGAACCCTTAAATATATCACAAGAAGATCAAAATTGTATAGAGTTTTTTCAGAATACAACCTCAAGACGTGACGACGGCAGTTACGTTGTGAAAATACCTTTTAAAGAAAATCTCGAGAAAAATTGGGCGAATCAAAGTCAAAGTCTATCGCTCAATTTATTCAATTGGAAAATAAACTAATTAAAAAACCTTATTTAGCTCGTGATTATAAATTATTTATATCGGAGTACAGAGAGCTCGGACACATGATACCCGTTGTGTCACGCGCCGACGTAGAGTCGAGTTGCTACTTATCGCACCATTGTGTACAACGAGCGGAATCATCAACTACGAAATTGCGAGTTGTTTTTAATGCTTCTTCGAAAACTTCGAGTGGATTTAGCTTCAATGATCTTATGTGTAGGGGGCCAAATCTACAACAAGACCTTCAGACACTAATCTTAAAATGGCGACAATTTAAATATGGTTTTACAGCCGACATAGAGAAAATGTTTCGCAATATTTGGCTTCATTCAGAACATCAAAGATTCCAGAAGATTATTTGGAGAGATGATCAATCCCAACCGTTAGGTGAATATTAACTAGCCACTGTAACTTATGGAACTAAGGCCGCACCTTTCTTAGCCATGATGATCCTGAAAAGACTTGCAATCGATGAACGATCAAATTATCGTTACAGTATCGCACCTGCTGTGTTAGAAAGCTCATTTTACATGGACGATCTGTTGCATTGGACTCGCTCTGCACAAACAGCAATAGAGCTGAAGAACGATTTAATTAAACTACTTAAATCTGGAGGTTTCAATCTTAGAAAATGGCGTTCAAACTTACCTGTTCTCTTAGAAGACATGAATGATTCAGGATATTTTTTATTATAATAATTGTAAGGTGGGGAGACGTGCGCCATCACTTCTCTTTGAACTTGACTAGCGAAAGGTCATATTATAATACAATTAAACAAGTTTATACAAGAACTCTAAAGAATTTAATTAACTGGCCCAGTCTATCCGCTAAAGATAGAACATGGTGGCCCATGAGGGGAACAAAGAAGAATCCTCGAAATAATTACAATTAATACGTCAATACGACGAGACACCGGTGAGCGTGGCGACCTAACGACCTTCAACATCACATCAAATCATCAAGCCAGCAAATCGGATCGATTGCTTCAACTTCTAGAGGACATAGCGTAAAGAAAAAAAAGAAACACTACTACAAAAACAAGAAAAAATTATGAAATCTGCTGAAGCAATGTTATCAAATAAAGAAGAACACTGGGAAATATTTGGCAAGTCTGTAGGCTTGCAATTAAAGGATATAAGAGGAACACAACTGATATTTACTCAAAAAATTATATCCGAAGTAATTTATAATGCTAAACTTGAACGACTCTCTGAAGATTCTTGTCTACTCGTAACACCATCGGAAATAAGACATACAACTATCAGATACCCTTCATCCAATCACAAGTATCAAGTTATTCTTCCCCGTCCCCATACAACCGAAAATCTCCTAACTTGCCACACAAACGTCCATCATCTCGCAATTATCCATCACCCTCACCGCGTCCTTCATCATCATCTACAACACAGGATCATCCATCGCCTTACTATTCACAATCACCTCGTTACCAAAGCCAACTAGGCCAATCGCCACAACACATAATTGAATCACCACAACAAGAAGTTCAGTCGCCACAACAGACAATCGAATCTCCACAACACACAATTCAGTTTCCACAACAATCATTCCAGTTGCCACAACAGTCAATCCAATCGCCACAACATATAATTCAATCACCACAACAAGAAGTTCAGTCGCCACAACAGACAATCCAATCGCCGTATATTAAAATTAATAGACGCGGCAAGAGCTATGGCGATTTTGTGGTGCTTTGAAAGTTTTCCCATCGCGAGACAACCGTCACCGACTACGTACGCTTTG
The DNA here is from genome assembly GCA_963693345.1 of Pieris melete. NCBI lineage: Eukaryota > Metazoa > Arthropoda > Insecta > Lepidoptera > Pieridae > Pieris > Pieris melete. The sequence goes on along the minus strand of CAVNZK010000300.1, from coordinate 268,982 downwards.
CAAATGAGTTAAATGAGTTAGCTTGCGGTATTCAGTCCAGTGTAATAGCGAGCTTGCCTAGTTAGACATAGACATAGACATAGACATAACATTTATTACAAACAAAAACACACACACATAAACACACAAAATAACAATACTTAAAGAAAACAAAAAATAAAATAAGACATCACAAACAATAAAAATTAGAAATTAAAATTAAGAAATTTTCTTTTGCCATTAGATATAGTTAGATTTTAAGACAGTTTTACTAAGACTTTCTGAATACCGCGTAGTGTAATAAGCCCTTAAGTAATATAACTGTGTCTCTCTGACACTTCCCCCGCTCGTCTCCCGTTCTTAGGGCGCTTTTAGTGTCACGCGGATTTGCTCACGCACGCGGGATTGGACCGCATGCGTAGCATCCACAAAGAACAATTTCATATAGGTATCTATTGTAAAGCGTGATAAACGCACGCGGGACGCGGGGCGCTGTGCGGGGCGTCACCCCGGTGCGGGGTATCCGCATGCGTAAGCGCTGCCTACAACTTCAGTGCCCATTTTAGAGTCGAGCGGGGCGCACGCGCCGTATTGTACTACCGAAATGAAAATCGATACAGAACGAGTAATCATTGAAGTTCATCTGCGGCCCGTTTTGTGGGATAAACGCAATGAATTATACAAAAACAGGGACGCGAGGGAGGCTGCATGGAGAGATATTTTGAAGGAATTGGCACCTAACTACGAAAATCAACATGTACTCTTGTCTTCTTGTTTCGTCGTTTGTAAAGTATGTAAGCGACACATATTCTTCTGACATTGATCATTTTTGAACACGTCTATACCGTTACGCAGCCCGTAGAAAACTGAAACTCATGCTGCGTATGATCCGCAGCGTGAAATTTTACGCATGCGGTCCAATCCCGCGTGCGTGAGCAAATCCGCGTGACACTAAAAGCGCCCTAACTGCTATAAGGTCGCAACCAGTAACGGGTCCATACTTGTCGAAGGCAGACTGTTCAAACGTTGTGCAATTCGTGTTTGTGCTCTTCTATGATAAAATTTGTTTTTATTATATAGAGTTTATTTTTGAAGTTGTACTTCTTTAGGCGCGTTATGAAAAATTGATGAGAGTGAAATTTTACGATGCGCGCGCATCTGTGACACAAAATTGGCAGTGTGATATAGCGTGCGCGAGCAAGATGGGAATAAGACAATCTACAAGTAAAAAGAAATAGAATATGCGTGAAGCTAACGTCACGCATATTCTATTTCTTAGCTTAGCAGCTTAACAAGAATTTTGAATGACCATGACATCTGACAATGACATTTACCTTTTAAACAAATAAATGAGTTTTAATTATTGTTTCAAATTAAAAGAACCTAGACAAAGATACCTAGTTATTTTCATTATACAAGTGCGAATTTTATATGTGCAACTGAATTATAAATAATCAGAATTGATTTAAATCAATACTAATTAATATTATTCTACGACCTTATATATCAATAATTGAGAACAAAGATTTAAGCATTCGACTAATAAGGAGAAAATAAAGGCTTGGAGCGATATAACAGAGAAGTAAACATTTTAATAAGTACCTGCATCTCATAAATGACCACATTATTGAATCAAAACACGTAGTTTTTCAGATTTAATCTAGCAAATATAAGGACAAGAGACAAAAAACAATTGATGAATCAGTGGAAGTGCACTAAATTGAATACAAAAAACAGTTGTCATCTTATCGCCGTGAAACATCAAAAACTGGAGGTGGAACAAAGCCACCATAACCTTCTCCAGACACAATGGACATGGCAGAGATGATACCACAACGGTTTGAAGTAGATTTCAATGAATTTGATTTGAATTTGATGTTAATGTATGGTGATGTTCAAGGTTCAACCTCTCAAGCATAGGCATATGCTCACAACAGTACTTTATTTATTATATAGAACAATTTGTAGTTGTCCCGTTGTATTATAAAAATATACTAATATTATAGGGGATTATATGGTTCAATATAGTACATAAATTGTAATAAATGCGATGACATATTTTGCGACAGGCCTTTATTTATTGAAAACCACCAAAATTTGTACTACTTCGGCCGTTATAAAGCGCGAGTTTGGATATCTTTAATACATTCTGGGCATTAGGAGATAGACAGTTACAAAGGATGTATATTTTGTCTAATTGTACAAAGATTACACCTAAGTACCAGTAATACCAACGCTGAAAACCCACGTAATCCAAACCATGCCTTCTATTTTTCAGTGGACGATGAAAAAATAAGGGTACGTTAAACTTTTTTATTAATACTCTTGATATTTCACATAAGATGATTCGAACCGTGCAGATTGAGCGCAGAAATACTGGAGGTTTCATAAAGGATGATAAACGCGGCAAACACAAAAATCATAAAACTGCATGTGTGTGTGTGTGATGAGCTTATTAAGAACATCAACTTTATCAACTCCATACCTCGCATTGCATCGCACTACCTAAGAGTATCTACGTCTAGAGAGTACATCAGCAGTGGCAAAAGCATTGCAGAGCTCTTTAGAGATTTCGAAGTTATGCAAAAGGACAGGTCTCGCCCTGCTGGACTCTATCACACGTTTTATGAAATACTTAGCACAAATTTAATTTAGGCTTTTATCAGCCCAAAAAAGATCAATGCGATCTTTGTCTCCAGTTCCACAATTCTACTGAACCACAAAAGCAGCAACTGAGAGACAAATATAATACCCATTTAGAAGAAAAGGAATTAAGCAGAGAAGAAAAAAAGAACGATAGAAAGAACATTAATGAGTGCAATATTTGTGTATGCTACGATGTAGGTACAAGCCATTATGCAAAGTCCGAATGGTGAAACTTCGGCATTCTATTATAAATAAAAACTTGATAGTTATAATTTCACTATTACTGAATTAAGTAAAATTTACAAGTATAATGAGTCAACAATGGATATCTCTAAAAGCTATGAAAATGTTCACTGTTATTTTTGGGATGAGACTCAAGCTAAAAGAGGCGGTACGGAGATAGGTAGCTGTGTTTTCAATTATTTACAGATGGTGTGTGAAGAAGCTGGGGAGAGGGAAGTAAATATAACATTCATATCTGAAAACTGTTGTGGCCAAAATAAAAATCTCGTTGTGGCAAAAAAATTTTCGTTCTTTGTCCTAAAGTTTATACTATTATTTTCCAGTTAGTTATGCACAAAAACGAAAAGAAAATACCTTTTTTCGGTATAAAGTTTGCTTTTGTGATAGTTATAATAATAATACTCATTTTTCAATTTTTTCATAAATTTTAATTGATTTTAATATTTTTAAAAAGACCGCGCGGTGAGAGTGGGGTATTAACGTTTACACTGTGCCGCTAGATGGCACCCGAGTGATATACAACCATCAGAGGTTATTTACAAGCCCAGAATAACTTACAATGTCGTTACGAAAGTGCAAATACGATGCTGATGCATTTTGTTTTATATGTGGTCAATTTATTAAAGTTCGAGACGTGAAATATGAACTAGACATCTCACGTTCTCTGTGAAGCGTATGAAGCATATTTTGACTGTCCTGTACGGAATCAAGATAAGCCATGGGCTCCACATGCTTGTAGTTATTGTAAAAGGTGTTTGGAAGGTAAGCAATTTTTATTTAATTAAGCGATGAATCCAAAATAATAGACATATTAATTTTTATTTTTATATTTTTAGGTTGGCATCGAGGTGAGAAAAGGTCTATGAAATTTGCAATACCAAGGATTTGGCGAGAACCAAAAGACCATATTACTGACTGCTACTTTTGTATGGTGAATCCGAGTAAAAGACGTAGAGGTAAAAATGCAAAACCTATTGAATATCCTGACCTCGAATCTTCTTCTGCTCCAATTGCTCACGACCTGACACGACCAGTACCTGAGCCACCAAAAAAATTATCGCAGAAGAGTAGCTCATCTTTTATTTCTTATAAAAGTAATTCCGATAAGGAGTTTCTGCCTACACCTGAACAACCAAAACACTATCTCATTACTTCAGAAGATTTTAACGATCTAATTAGAGATTTAAATTTGCCAAAAAATAAAGCAGAGCTTCCTGGCTCTCGGTTAAAAGAGTGGAATTTGCTTGATGATGTTAAGATCACGGATCAGCGGACTAGGCATGAAATGTTTGCAACGTTTTTCACGAAGGAAGATGGACTTTGTTTTTGTAATGACATTAAAGGTATGTTTGAAGCAATTGGCATACCCTGTGTCCCTAGCGAATGGCGTTTATTCATTGACAGCTCTACAAAAAGTTTAAAAGCAGTTCTATTGCACAACGGAAATAAATTTCCGTCTCTTCCAATTGCTCACTCAGTACATCTTAAAGAAAATTATGAAAGTGACCTACTGAGACTGATCTTAATTTAAGAAATTAAAAATGATTCATGTGCACTTTTTTATTATTATTTTTTTTTCATGTATTGTGATAGTAAATAAATAAATAAAGTGTCAAAATTTTGCTTGAATCTGTAAAGTATCGTGAGTATAACAGCTGGGAGCTGATTGGAGATTTTAAAATGGTGGGATTTTTAATGGGGCTACAGGGTGGATATACAAAGTATCCGTGTTATTTGTGCTTGTGGGATAGCAGAGCGGATTCTAAACACTATATTCAACGGTCATGGCCTGTAAGAACCGAATTGTGTGTCGGAAAACAGAACGTCAAATTTGAGCCGATTGTTGAAGCGGAATAAGTGTTAATGCCGCCTTTGCACATTAAGTTAGGTTTGATGATTATAAATATGATGTATGGTGATGTTCAAGGTTCAACCTTTCAAGCATAGGCATATGCTCACAACAGTACTTTATTCCCCTGCAGGGTAGTTAAGAGATATTGTAATACCTCAAAACATCCATGTTGCACTTGTAGTACCGAAACTCTGTCGAGCTAGAAGTGAGCCCATTCCCACTTATAATGCACAGTGGGTATAATACACCTTAACACCTGAGTGCGAACCACTCACCATGATACTTAAATTAATAGATGTTATTTATATATTTCAGGATATTACGAATAAAATTATTTTGGAAACAATTGATATCCCAAAAGCAAATAAAGCCAACAATGACAAGGTAATAAATCAGTTTTGACATAACTTGAATACTAAAAAAGCCAAACAAAGGTGTGCACAACAGTGACAACATAACTTTACAATTTCATTATTTTGTAGGAATAAAAAAAGGTTAAAGACAATCATGTCGAACTGAACAACAAGAATCCCCAAACAACTCCTAAGAAACCTACAAGGAAGACACCAGTATTATATTTAAATTATCTCTATCTCTAAATAGAATAAAATAAAGTTGCTTTCCAGGTCTGTAGCATGTAATTATATTAATATAAATGTGTTAAAAATTTTATAATATGAAACATTGCATGGACAGAGCTTAAATAAATATTCTCTTATTTGTTGCAGAAAGTAAGTATGTAGTAGTTTTAGTTTTGGAGAAGCCTCGTAGATGCACAACCAAGTAATGATTAATTTAAAATTACAAACCGAAATTCTGATGAAGACATTAAACGCACTTAAAAATAAATAGTATAATGAAATAAAAATGTTTTAAAGATAAATAGTGTTTTATTTGTTTAATGTAAGAGAATAATAATAAATATTTATTTATTTAATTTTTCAAATGTAAACTGAACTTTATTGAGTTTAATGACTCCTTTTTCAGTCTTTGATTATTTAATTGTAATTCATTATTTGCATGCAATCAAAAACTATTTTTAATAATGCCAAAGAAGTATAACTTCTTACGCGCGTACATAAGTACACGCACCCTTTTTTTTGTTTTAAGCCTTTATATTACTAAGGGTGCGATGTGTTCTGGAGGACACTGCCGCCTTTGAATGTATATGAATATAACTAGTGTTTCAGTAGACTTTTTTGTTTTTAGTTAGTTGACCATTATTGTTCATACCTTAAAACTGATTTAAATGCTTTTTTGATAATGTAATATTGAAACTTTTAATCCTTTAACAACAACGCCAAAATCCGAATGCGAGATAGACAAATACATAAAAACCCTAGAAAAGAAACTGTCAAATACAAGTGAATATCTAAACAGTCTTAAAGATGTCCAAAAGTACTACGACGTATTAGAAGAGACAATACTATCTAGCCTCAGAATAAAAGGAAAACTCAAAAATAATGAACATAAAATATTTCAAAATACTACATTAGAACTAATAAACAAACGCACGCAACTACCAGCAACACAGAACAAAACCAAAGAAATGAAACAAGAGCTAAAAGAAGTTTACAAAAAGACCAAAAAAGCCATTCGAGAAGACTACAACACCCATAGAAGAAAAGTAATTGAGAGAAACCTAACAACCTATAGAAGTACAAAAAGAGCTTATAAAGAATTAAAAACACATAAAAACTGGATACAAAATGTAGCTGTCAACCAGGGCAAAACAAAGACTAGACAAGATTTAATTAAATGTGCCACAGCATTCTATTCAGAACTATGTATATTCAAAACCAACCGAAGAAAATAATATACATGAAATTATATATGCTCAACAAAGAACAAGAACTGAAATAAAAGAAGTGACAGAATCTGAAATTATAAAACATATAAAGAAATTGAAAAATGACAAGAGCCCAGGATCAGATAACATGAGCAATGAAGCCTTGAAACAAGGAGCATTCCTAATAGCACCATTTTTAAGAAATCTACTTAACATGGTTCTCAAATCAGGAAAAGCTCCACAGCAATGGTGCCAATCTGAAATTATATTAATCTATAAGAAGGGAGATCCTAAGGATATTGGTAATTATAGGCCTATCAGCTTACTGTGCGCCCTATATAAATTATTATCAGCATTGTTACTTAGTAGAATAACAGAAAAAATAGATCAGAGACAATCAATAGAACAGGCAGGCTTCCGCTCTAGCTTTTCCACAATAGATCACATACATACCATTGAACAACTAGAAAAATTCAAAGAATTTAATCAACCTCTCTATATTGGGTTTGTAGATTACCAAAAAGCATTTGACAACATCACCCACAGCTCTATATGGAAAGCTTTACAGGCTTGTGACATAGACAGAGTAAAACTCGAAACAACAGGAGAAAATATAACCATCAACAGAGGTGTAAGACAGGGAGATCCACTGTCATCCAAATTGTTTATAGCTGTTTTTGCTACACACAGGAACTGGAACAAATGATGCAAAACCTGAACAAGAAAAGCAAAAATGTAGGGCTCTATATGAACCCTACCAAAACAAAAATAATAACAAATAGCAGTAGGAAGCCAATTCAAATAGACGGAGTCTGCATTGAATATGTTAAAGACTACATTTATCTAGTTAAATTGATATCATTTGAACCAAACAGCAACGACGATGTAAAGAGAACAGTAATGGACACATGTATTTTATCTTGTCTAACATATGCAAGCCAAACGTGGGTATTCACTAACAAAGTGAGAAACAGATTGCTTACGATACAACATGCTATGGAAAGGAGCATACTGAAAATTAAGAAGATACAAAAGATAAAGAACAAAGACATACGCCAACAAACTAAATTAACTGATGCTCTTAGGCACGCCTTAAGAATGAAATGGCAATGGGCAGGACATATCTCTCGATACATCGACAAAAGATGGACTGTACAAACTACAAAATGTACTGGTCCACTTGGTAAGAGAAACATAGGTCGACCCAAAAAAAGGTGGGTGGATGACATAGTCAAAGTAGCAGGCGGAAAGTTCAAAAGGGCCATTTTAGATGGTCTAATTGAAATAAATGATTTGACTTTGACTTTGAAATGGAAAAAAATGAATCTTTTACCCAGATGGTATCCAAACTTTGAATATACTAATGTTACACATACTAACATAGACTAAGATTACTATATATTACTAACATATAAAATATTCTTACTTCTTTTTTTGTACCATCATGAGTTTGGAATAAATAAAGGTATAATAATAATAATAAAATATTGAAACTGCACTTATGTAATGGGATTAATATTGTTTTTCTAATTAATGATAACTTGTTGAACATGTTGTTGTCTTATTTATTAATTTAAAAATAAAAACGATTGTGATGAAGTATCTTACATAATGTCAAGAAATGTTGGTAGTGTTTCTAATTATACGACCACCACTGTATAATATCATTCAAAAAGCCCAATAATGTAATTAATTATTATTTCTTTCGGGTGCAAACCTCAGGGAATTGCTGTATAGCTTGCATTGTTCACTCTTACTTATAACAAGACTCATTCAGCCAATCTATTTGTAAGCCAAAGTAGCTTATAAAAGCTGTAGCATTAGATTTTAATTATAAAAACTTTTTTGATCACCACATTCCACACATAACAACCATTTTTTAATTATCACTATAAAAGGTTTCTAACAATGATTCATGCAACCACAAATTTGCAGACAATTTCAGTCATGAAGGCACATTCATATGGACATATCTTGGTAATATAGAGAAAATTATTAACATTGTGTATTGTGATATTACCAGTGTTTTTATATGATTAGAAAAACAACTCGGTGTAACTTAAGGGATTTCACATCCTTTACTTGGTAGCTCTGGCAATATTAATATTATCAATAACTGTTCCACTTAGAAAGAAATCACTTCAACAAACCATAAACACTGTGAAAACTTCAGAAAGACAACACTGAGGCAACATACAAAGAGACAAAACAAAGAACAACCAAGGAAAAGCTAATCAATTCACTTTACATACATCACAAAATAATCAAGAAGCTTTCCCAATTTTCAATGGACTAATAACCTAACAAGACTAACAAACCCATTTTTATGTTGTAAAAATCCTACCACAAAACATTATTGGTATCTAGAGATATTTAACCAGAAAAATAACTTGTTAAGAGTTTTTAACCAAAATTATGATTCAATGATTGAATAAAATAAGACATGCATTATGTTTTGCCGGCAAGTCTCACAATTCAATTCAAAAAACGTTATAAGAAAAATGCCAACATACATCTGTAAGACTGTTTGTCAAAACTATTAAAAACATACTGGAATAGCAAAAATCAAGTTACAACAACAAAAAATTTCAGTCTGGTAAAAGAAGAAAGTACAAACATTTTAACCCATTTTTAATCCTTTTTCCAAACATGGAAACTCGAGAAACTTCGGAAAACGCAGAGGATATTGACTGCGAAAAATAAAAAATATTCAAATACGAAAACAATAGCTTACGAAGAAAGCTGAAACTTGAAAGGCAGTTCTATCATCTATGAGTTCTAGAATCTATATCATAGATGTTTTTTTTTTTTAATTTATGGCCCGCACGGTTTGTGCATTGTGGCCCAGAGTCAAAAACAGGGAAACGGGTAAAAACAAAATTATCGGCTGGAACGGAATTTAGGAATGGAAAATAATTAATCTATAAAATAAACGATCAATTCTTATAAATTTTCATAAAAAAAGAGTGAAAGAAAACATATTTAAATATATTTATATTTACGTTCATATTGTCTAAATTTGTATAGTATTACGATAAAAGCTGCTAAAAGTTTATATACATGTGGGTCCAATGTTGAAAGTAAACATGATATGGATGACGGGAAAGGAATTTGGAGGGAAATAAGACCTTCGAGAAGAGCCGACCGGTCGTATCGAGGACAAACAAACATGATTGACATCCCCTACATCATATCCGGAATCGTACGTAGCTGTCATTAATATTTAACTTAGTAAGATGAGCTGGGGTACAGACGTGTCCCAGTCGCATACGAGACAGTACTGTTGTAACTTTTTTACCGAATCTCAGTCTCCAAAACCAAGGCTTAATGGGTATAGAAGGCTACATAGTAAGATAATGGCGGCCTTTTGAACTATCTTGAGCCCAGGATTCAGTCCAGGAATTCCTGAGATAAATCCCTGAAAGAGCCATTAAGTCATGTGTATAGTTTCTAAAAATGTCTACATCTCCACTCTCCACCGCCTCGTCATAGATGTTTGAGAAAGCTGATGATGATATTAAAGGCAAAGGTGTTTTATATAGAAAGCGAAAGGGCTGACAGTTCACAGATTATTTATAGTTTTGACTTGCCATGAGTTATGTATAGAGTATAGTTTCGATTAGTAAATTCTCTGAAATTCAACGCATAGATATACACCGTGCACGGTTTACATTAAATTATTATTATTATATTACTATAGAGACAAACAGTTGATATTATGGCTGCCACCGTACCGTTAAAATTGTTTTAATAACTATGAAAAGGATGGGAACATGTTGCTATTTGGCTCTAATTATGTGACCTCTGTAAGATTCACTAATTCACACGTATATTTTTTTGCTTACTAGTCAATAAACTTACTTATCAAATTAGGAAGCTTGCTTTCGAGTCTATAAAATATCCGAAAAGAACAGCGTTGTCCTACTGGCTTAAGCGTGCGATTCTTTACCCTGAGATCGTGCAATCACAAATCATAGCTGATCTTTTACAACCGATGGCTCGCGTCAGGCATAGAAGGATGATCTTCTACTTGCCTATAAAAACATAATTGTGAAAGAAAGCTACCATTATGAGATCAAGGCCCCTATAGGGTGGTAGCCTCACTTCATTATTAATTTTAAATATATCAAATTAAGTGTGACGTTCGTTTACATATTTTATATTAAAGACACATGTTACCACATATAGTGTGTAGTATTTTTGGACACATTATATTAACAAGTAGGTAGTAATTTACGAAAAATATATTAGCATATTTTAAGAAATGCTAAATAATTCTTGTAAACTCTTTTGACAAAAAGGGCTTCTAAGGATATTTTCGGTACGTTCTAATGTTAATATCAGTTAATGAAATGAAATTTTACTTACTCAACTGGCCTAGTCCCTTGTTAAGCTAAGGTTTCCTAAAAAAGCGGTGCCGTTATGTAACGGCTGTAATATAGCGTTGGGTGACGTCACCCATACGTTGTCTATAAAAAAAACAACGGGTTTCACTCCGGGAGTGCCAGCAGAAGTGAAAACTTGAATATTAACGTTGTGCATTTTTGAAGTGAAACTTCTTTATCGGGGTTGGAAGAAAATTTAGTGTAACATTTTGAAGTGAAACTTCTTTATCGGGGTTGGAAAGTAATTGTATTTGTATTCATGTGTATGATAATAAAAGCCTTTTGTTAAACTTTACCAATTTCGTTAAGTTGCATATAGTAGATCATTTTTCCAAAAATAAGGTCATAAATAAGTTTCACTTCTTACGTGTGTACACCTAGTACACGCACACATTTTTTATTTTTTGGAATAGTTAGGGGATAATTTTGCACGAATTGCTTTAATTATCAGTATAAAAGTACTTTCATTTATGTGGTAGATAGAATACAATATTTATTTATTGCGCTATCGTACACAAACATGACAATTTATATTACATTAAATAATTCCATATGCATCAATGTATCTGAGAAAGGAGACAAATGAATAAAAACCGTAACTATATAGCACGAAGGTTCATAATCCTTTAAAAAAACCTCCGACTTACGAATTTGTCCTGACGCAAGTTTAATTTTTTTTACCCATTCTAAAACAGTGTACAACGCCGCTAAATAAGTTTTCACTCCAATAACATCGGAGTAGGTTTCCCAGTAAACGTTGAGTGTCACCGTAACGTCAAATAGCGGTGCTGTCATTTGCATGACGGCCGTCATAGCGGTGTACCAGTAGTTCGTGAAACGTGAAACAGTAGTTCAACGTTTTTCGCGTGAAGTGGTGCGCATATTTAATTATTACAATGACTGGAAACGTGACACGGACGAGCGAAAATGATGAACAATTTATTTATTTATTGTCTTTTATAAAAGATAAAGAAAAGGAAGCAAAATTTGTGGAACGAAATTGGAATAAGACTTCAAAAATCAGGTGTAGTACTAAAATTCAGCCAAGAGAACGCTACACCCGCATGTGTTGTCTCCGTTAAACGTATTACATAACTGTTTGCGCGGGAAAGAACCGAGAAGACTAATGTTAAAACTAACAAACGAAATTTTGGATTTTTCCGATATCTAAAAAACTAAATAATTGTGTTTGAGGTTCAAACGAAAAATTTGTGTCTTAGGTTCTGACTGCTATAAACGATGGGCCTACGTAAGAGATTATTATATTCGGCGAAAAGGTAAACCCGGTACAGGTTCAGGTGGAGAGACAGCCAAGAATAGGTCTGTTCTCCTGTCATTCTTAGATAGCCTTCCTTCATCACAAATACATAATTCAATTACTTATGTTGAATACTGTATTGTTGAGTACTACTTTCTAGGAAACCACAGGTTGGCCACCGTAAAGACGGCTGTTATTAACAACCTTAAAATGACGGCCGTTAGTTAACGGCACCGCTTTTCTTAGAAACCATAGCTTTGATAAAGCTCAGTAGTGGAACGACAAACTTCAAATTGATACGGGTGGAATTTTGTATAATTGTTCGACGACCGCTGTTGAAACTTAGCTACGGGTATTAATCCATACAAATCTAAACAACGCCAATGATCACTCAATGCGTATATTTTTAAGTTATTATTATTTTATTGCGGGCTTTGAGCGCGGCGACCAAATCAATAAATTCCGTAACGAAACTAAGAATCTAACACACGATGACGTAATATAGGTAGGGCCAATGCACGTTAGAGCGGGATAGAAGGCATACTGCGTATTCACATCTCTCTGACGAGTCGGTGATGTAGCGTAAGGCCCTTTCTGCACTGCTCCGGTCCGGCGTCGGAAGCCGGAATGAGTCATTAAAAAATATCGGAAAGCCGGATTGCGCTTCTCCACTATATCCGATCCGACAATATCCGATACTTGTATATTTATCATGCAACACTGATATTAACTAAAACCCTTATACTTTATTTTATTAATAAAACGTTTTAAATTCTGAATATTTAATTGCCTGGCTAGTTTATTGCTTTTTTTTTATATTGTCTATCTTGAAATATTATAATCTACTTAATAAATAGTTCACTAATACTTAATGATATAATATAACTATAAAGAAATAAACCTATGAATAATAATTTATAACCTCTTGGATATACTTGGACCGATAAAACACCGCGTTCCGATCTAGCAAGTTATCGGATCGTTAAAAACCGGATGCCGGAGTAGTGGAGAAGCACGTAAGTACTGTTGTGAGTTTCTAAATCGGATCGGTAATTAACGTTTGCCGGACCGGAGCAGTGGAGAAACGGCCTAAGCGTGGCCGGAGCAGCCGGTACGCGTTAGAATGAGACAGACTATAATATAGGCGTGTTGTGTGGTGGAGTGGTAGATTGAATAAATTTTAAAGAAAAAAATAGTGTATCAATAAATATTTATATTGGCATAAGATGATAAAATTGCTATGCAAGCTTAACCGCGGCAGTCCCCGACTGTTATACGTTTTTTTTTTAATTTTAACATTATACTCTGTGGTTATAACTGTCATGACATAAGGATAGTTCATACTTCATAGATTTTTTTTTTTTTTGGGATTTTATGACCTGGCATTTACAACCTTTAGAGTTTAGGTCAACTCTTAATTTTCATAGACGTTATGTTACGCCTATGAGCATATTCCATTAAATTGTTTTTATTGTATTTTTATGTAATTGTAGATGTGCTTATAAGTAAGTTCGTCTTGTAACAATTGTTTTAAAGGCGGCGGGCGGGACAATAAATCACACTTATTTTCAACATCACTAAGTTCACTGGCCAACACTAGTCTGTCGATCAAAAATTTTTGACAATCGAAGATAATGTGTTCCACAATCCGCAGTTCCATCACTTGAATTACAATGTGAACATGTTTTATTCGCAATAATGCAAAGTCGAGCAAGGTGTGACGGTGCAGTATTATGACCAAAACGCAGTCTATTTATGATAGTAATAAAGTCTCGAGGAGCATCTTGCATACGATGATACCAAGGTCTTGCAGGTAAGTCTACTTGTATGCTTCCATACCATTTTCCTTTCGTATCTTGATCTTTCTTCCACATTTCTAACCACAAATTTTGAATATTCTGGTCAATACATTGCAAGTAATCGGACATAGGAACATTCATTGTATTTCTAACGTCAACAGCATTAACTCCTTCATATGCAGTTTTATCAGCCATTTCATTGCCAGAGATACCTTTGTGGGAAGGTACCCATAGAAAGAAAATTTGAACATTGTTATTGTGATATTGTTGAATTATTTGTTTAATGAAGTAAAGGATATAATTAGACTTGAATTTAACTGTAAGGGTAGTTAAAGCTGTTATCAAACTCAAGGAATCAGAAATTATTAAAAAATATTTAATATTATTGATTTCGCGAATACGCATTAATGCCTGATACACTGCATATGCCTCTGCCGTAAATATAGAGCAGGGTTCATGCAGAATAAAACTTGAAGAAAATTTTGCTTGTGGATCATATAGAGCAGCATGTACATAATCACTTGCTTTGCTCCCATCAGTGTAGATAACATAGTACATTGTATTTTCCTCCAAAAATTGAAGCATTTCCGAATTATTGTTTATTGTCTGTTGGACTACATTAATTGGATGTGAAATACACTGATAAGAGAAAGAGTAACATGGCCATGGGCACTGTTTTCTAACTTTAGAAAAACTATTGTCTATTTCCAGAAATATATCGGACATTGTTGGAGAATTACCACATATTAGACCTTGTGCTGTTGTTAATGGTCTTCTTGGGGATCTATCTATATAAGGTACAATTTTGTTTATTACTTGAGTGTTGTTTGATGCTATTAATTTGAGACAGTATCTTTCAGCAAGTAAGATTCGCCTCAAAATCAAAGGCATCACTTTTGTCTCAACTTCCATGGCCCTTATGGGAGTTGAGCAAATAGCACCAGATATTATTCTTAAAGCCCTATTCTGCAATATGTCCAACTTATTTACATGAGAACTATTCATATAAGCGAGTGAGCTATAATCTAAGTGACTTCTAACAATACTTTTATACAATATTGACAATATTTTAGGGTCTGCACCCCATGTTACACCACAAAGTGATCTGATAACATTTAGTCCTCTGTGAGCATTTTTTGATATATATTTAATATGTTCTTCAAAAGTTAGTTTTGGGTCTAGTATTATTCCTAAAAATTTCTTTGAAGTGACTCTATTTATAATTTCATTATTGTAAATAATATTTGAATTTGAGGCTTCATTGCCAAAAAACATAACACTACTTTTAGATGGGTTTTTAAATGTAAACGATAATTATAATATTGTAATAGTTGAAATAAGGATTTGTTCATATTATCTATTGCAATCTCCAAGTTGTAATTACTACTGTATAATACAATGTCATCAGCAAATTGTAAAATATTTACATTCCTATTATTTACATATTTACAAATTTCACTTGTGTATATATTGTACAGTAATGGAGATAGTGTGGCACCCTGCATTGTACCTCTCGAGGCACATTTGGGTCCATATAGAATATTGTTATGCCTAGCATAGATTGTTCTATTGTTCAAAAAATTAAAAATCCACTTACATAAGTGCACACCCAACCTAGACATGATTTGAACTAGTATACCAGGATCAACACTGTCAAAAGCACTTTGAACGTCTAGGAATACGCAAACTGTGTTTAATTTTCTATGTTTTGCATTTTTCAGGTCAGAGATTAAAGAGGTGAAACTGTCTGCACTACTACGCCCTCTACGGAAGCCATATTGTATATGTGGAATGAAACACTTAGATTCAACATACCAATCGAGACGGACTTTCACCATATTTTCGAATATTTTACCAAGACAGGATGACAAGGAAATTGGTCTATAAGAACTAGCAAACTCAGGACATTTGTCGGGCTTAAGTATTGGGACAACACATTGTGTTTTCCATGACTGTGGAATAGATTTATTACTCCAAAGCAAATTGAGGATGTTAAGAAACAACTTTTGGGCAGAAACATCTAAGTTTTTAATTACAATGTAAGGATAATCATCTAAGCCAGGAGTTGTATTTCGTCTAGAGTGCAAACTTGTTAAAAATTCAGACCATGAAAATGGATCCAGTAAAAATTTTGAATTTGGGTTATTATTGTTGATTTCAAAAATAATGTTCAGTTGATCTACTTCAATTAAGTTGCTGTTATCTGATAATTTATCCAAGAGTGGAGATATAAACACATCTGTATATGATTTATTCTTAGGTCTTATGCCTTTAAACATTTTTAATAAATTCCAAATTTTACTTATGTGAGTATTTCTATTAAAAGTGTTACATAAGTTATTCCATCCAATTTTTTTCTGTTCTGAAATTGTTCTCTTTTTCTTGGCATCCTTTCTTTTGTAATTAATATAATTTTCAATAGTAGGTTCTTTTCTATATAGTTTTAGTGCATTATATGAAGCAATAACACTTTGTTCACATATACAATTCCACCAAGGAGATGGTGGTCTGCTTATGAAAGTGTTTGTTTTAGTGAGCTTTGGAATTGACATTTCTTTAAGAGTATCTAAATGAGAACAGAAATTATTATATGTTGAAATAGGATCATGTGATTGAAGTATCAAATCATTAAACATTGTTTTTGAAAGATCTGTGTATGTTTCCCAGTCAGCTTTTTTATATATAAACCTATCTACAGGGGAATTGAGATGATATTTATCTATATCTAATGAAATCTCTGTTATTGTTGGATAATGGTAGCTTCCCATTGTATCATCATGTACAGACCATTCACATAGTGGTGCGAGGCTACCACTGATGAAGCTTACATCAATGGCAGAAGCATTTTGTCTAGGGCGATTTAAGGTTGTAGGTCTACTATCATTTAAAATACACAAATCTAAGTCATCAATTAAATTAAATAACTCCTGACCTCTACCTTTGGTTGACTGACAACCAAATGCAATATGATGAGCATTAAAGTCACCACTCATAAATATGGGTTTTGGTAGATCAATAATGTAACGGAGTTTATTAAATCGTATACGCCCACTTGAAGGTGGACAGTATATACAGAGAATTGTTAGACTACTATGTCCAGTTGATACAGATACAGCAACTGTTTGTATATCTTCATAAAATCTAGTATTTAATATATTATACTTAAGATATGGTTTTATTAGTATTGCAACTCCATTATGTGCATTGTTTGAATTTTTGTTGTAAATATTATATCCTGGTATTTTAAAATTATTATCTTTAAACCATGTCTCATTTAGAAGGCAAATATCAATATTTTGTTGTTTTAAAAATTGTATTAATAAAGGTTTTTTACTATTTGCACTTTGAATATTAAACTGAACAATACGTAGCTTGGATTGTGTAGAACTAGGCCCCACACAATCCATTATGTTAAATTTTTTAATAATGCATCTTTTATAGATTTCATATTAGTAGGTGTACTGTCATCTTTATTGGCTAATTCCACCAACGTCTGCACTAGGGCCATAAGTACATCGTTGTTGGAAATTATTAGATTTTTAAGGTCCTTAGAAGGGACTATTTTACCTTTATTTACATCTGACTTATTTGCAGAGATATTTACAGACTTATTTACAATAACATTACTATTTACAAGTTGTGGTTTTGGTGGTGGTAGTGGAGGGAAATCTGTTTCATTGGTGGTAACTTGTTTTGTTAAGGCAACACTTGCATAAAATATGTTGCTTTTCTTTTCACTAATCTTCGTTATTTTGATAGGACATAATCTAGAAATCGCAAGATGAGGCCCACTGCAATTTATGCAGCTGATCTCAGTTGGTTTATCACATTGCTTATACAAGTGTTCACCTCCGCAAATACTACATCTTTGTTTCCCATTACAAATCTTAGCTGAATGATTGAATTTAAAACACCTATAGCACTGTAGTAAAGGTGGAATGTATTCGAAAACTCTGTACGAGAATAGATCGTATTGTACATTATTAGGCAGTACATTAGATAAGAAAGTGATGCTTACAGTTTGCAATGCAATGCGCTCTTGTCCTACCTTCTTTGAAAACCTTCTTATTGCTACTATTTCATATATTGAAGAAAGTCTAGTATATAGTTCTTTTTTAGAGATGTTCGCTGGAACAAATCTAATTATGCCTATTTTTTCAATTTGCGCTGCCGGTATGAACGCCTTCATGTCATATTTTGTCAGAAAAGTGGTATTGTTAATAAAATTATTTGCCGTATTATACTGCTTGAATAATACTGCGATTTTATTGGCATTCACCCTCTGGGGTTGGGTTTTAAAGATCACCTCCCTTTTTTGACGATACTAATTATCTAGGAGTGTCCGGGGGACCTTCATTGGTACACCTCCAAGTGAGTTTTGCTCCGGAAACGCGTCTAAATATTTTTATAAAAAATTTAAAGTTTTGTGTAATGTATTAAAATTTGTAAACAATCCGCCATTTTCTACTTTTCTATTGGTTATAAGTGATGTGACGTTCACTTAAAAAATCGTGTTTTTAATTTATCGATTGTTAATAATCGTTTTATTTATTTATCGATTATTTCCTCATTTTTGAAATTTAAAGTTATAGAATAATCAACATTGAAATTAACCTAATTTCGTGTTGATAGATTATAGGGTTCCGAAATTTTTTGAAATTATCGATACCTACTCGTCTGTATTTTCTAATTAGTACTTGTATTTCATTGTTTGCAACTTTCTATATTATTTAATTTTTACTAGAATAAAGTGTTTACTTTAATATCCAAAAAGTACCCAAAACCGAATCAGAGCACCCCACTATCCACGTGGTCTTGTCTGTCTTACCCCTAGAGTGTATATAAATA
This sequence comes from Pieris melete, assembly GCA_963693345.1. NCBI lineage: Eukaryota > Metazoa > Arthropoda > Insecta > Lepidoptera > Pieridae > Pieris > Pieris melete. The sequence continues at coordinate 250,183 of CAVNZK010000300.1, read as the reverse complement.
ATCGGAGGCGCGGAGGAAGAGCAGCCCCCACCCGCCGTAACGGCGTAAACGGTAAGCGACCAAAAAGCCGAGGTTGCGGAGGCTTGAATAAAATGCCTGTGCTTTGGTACGCAAGGGTGGAGAGGCTGCATTTCCCGTAGCGCCGGAGCTGTCCACAAAAAAAAATATTATTTAGATTGGTTAGGTTAGAGTTAGTATATGAATATTTGGTCGCCGAGAAGCCGAGGCTTGAATAAACAATTACTATTTAGATCGGAGCTGTCCACAAAAACAAATATTATTTAGATTGGTTAGGTTAGAGTTAGTATATGAATATTTGGTCGCCGAAGGCGACCAGGACGCCGAGAAGCCGAGGCTTGAATAAACAATTACTATTTAGATCGGAGCTGTCCACAAAAACAAATATTATTTAGATTGGTTAGGTTAGAGTTAGTATATGAATATTTGGTCGCCGAAGGCGACCAGGACGCCGAGAAGCCGAGGCTTGAATAAACAATTACTATTTAGATCGGAGCTGTCCACAAAAACAAATATTATTTAGATTGGTTAGGTTAGAGTTAGTATATGAATATTTGGTCGCCGAAGGCGACCAGGACGCCGAGAAGCTGAGGCTTGAATAAACAATTACTATTTAGATCGGAGCTGTCCACAAAAACAAATATTATTTAGATTGGTTAGGTTAGAGTTAGTATATGAATATTTGGTCGCCGAATTTTCAATTATTTTTAATATTAAAATCGAATACAAAAATCGATTTTCACTTTAAAAAAAATCGATTATTTTTCACATCCCTATTAATTTTATAAACTTAATCGGCCATTTTGAATGTGGTTTATGCTAGACTAGCGGTAATTAGTTTTACAGTGCAGTTCACTTTATAAATCCGTTTCTTTTTTATTTTCACGTGAAAGTGCGGTTCTGGAGCAAAACTCACTTGGAGGTGTTCCAATGAAGGTCCTCCGAGACTCCTAAATAATTAGTATCGTCAAAAAAGTGCGATGGTATTTAAAACTGTTACCATCTATCGTCGTTTGTGGATTCCACATACACTTTAAAGTCTGTGTTGGTTGAGTTTTCCGGGTAGTCTTTTATAGTTCGGTTTGTAATAGGGCAGATACGCATCTCGCTCATCGCCGCAGTCCGATCGTCCAGCGCCTACGCCTCCTCCTTCATCCGTAGGCCTTGGCCGTTTTATTGAGGCGGGCGGGTGAGACCCGCCCCCCTCGTTTACCTCCATTGCTATTGTGCTTTTCAGCAGCTAATAGCAATATTTAAATTCACTTTAACTATAAAAAAATCACTATTTATAGAAAAAAATTAAAATCAAAGTTTAAAGTCAACCGCGCTTTTTCAAGGTTCCCGCTAGAATCTCTACTTCATAGATCATACACGTAGATAGAATATAGCATCATAGTCCGTCTACGTTCATACAGTAAATTAGATGACAGATCCATGTGACATGACAGTTGACACATGTCCTCACTACTCACTCCTCAGTCCGCGGCGATCGGCATTGATTTGTACTCTGACTCAGCAGAATCCATGGCTTCGACGAGCTCAAATTTTAAGTCCAAATATGCGGAAAAGGAACCCAAAGATAAATATACCATTTATAGAGTAAAATGGTATACTCGTAAGTATGCGGAGGACTCGAAACAGACTGGGCTGATTGATTTTCTTACTAAATTAGATGAGAATACTGTATTCAGCGATAAGGATCGTTTAGCTCTTTCCAAAGAAATAAGGGAACACGGGGTAACTGGTGTCATGCATTTCAAATTAAAAATTCAAAAAAAAAATGATTTGCCTAACAATGCAAATATGTTTTTGCAAAACAAAAAACTGCTTGATAAATTATCTTTTAAAGCTTCAATACCTGCTAAGGCCACGGAGGTCACTGGAGTTCTCACTTCTGTTCCAATAGATACATCCAATAAACAAATATTTGCTGTGATTGGTAACTCTTAGAATGTTATACAAGTCAGGCGCTTTATGCGACATGTCAGAACTGATAGTGGTAGTTTTTCTATCCTAGACAGGCTTCACACAGTTGCTGTCACATTTTCTTCAACCATCTTACCAGAGTATGTTTATTTAGACTCTTGGTGTGATAAAGTTAATATATATATATTCCACCTCTTAAACAATGTTTGAAATCATATGATGCGTTTTGGATATATTGCTAAATTTTGTCGGAACTCAGAAGTGTGTTCAATTTGTGCAGATAAATACAATTTTAAATCTTGCCAGCTTGCTCCCAAGGATGCCAAATGTGCAAACTGTGAGGGTAATCATATCGCTATTTCTTCTAAATGCTTGAAAAAAGGGGAAGTAGAGGAAAATAAAATAAAAGCTAAGAATGCCACATATTCAAAATATTAATATTTATCAATCTAAACACATTTTACCTTGCTATGAAGGAACTTTTGATAGTAAATTTCCAGCAATGCACATAATTATAAGGATTTAAAGGATTTGCCCTCAAAAAAGGAAGTTTATACATTGTTGTGACATTGGTCAGATCATAAAATGGTGTATACAGATGGTTCCAAGAGTGATTCAGCCGTGTCTTTTGCTTTTTATGAGCCCTCTTCAAATATAGCTATTGGTAGGAGAATTTCTAATACTAGTAGTATTTTTACAGCTGAAGCTGGTGCTATTATAAATGCTATGAAATATATTTAAAATTGTTATTCAGAACATAAATATTGGATCATAGTAAGTGATAGTATGAGTGTTTTAAAAAACATGGCTAATAATACATTAAATGCTAATACTAATTATATAATTTATCAGATAAAATAACTATGGGTTGAATTGTCACAGTTAAACATAGTTGTTTGTTTTGTTTGGGTACCATCGCATATTGGTGTAGTATGTAATGAAAAAGCAGATTCTCTTGCCAAAAAAAATGTTGAAATGGAAAACTTAATACCCTGTTCTGATATTGATGTGTCTGTGCACCACACAGACTCAGTTAGTCTTTTAAAATGTTGTATGTTTGAAGAATGGGGTAAATATTCATATCACCGCATAGCATAGTGCTTGGTATAACATTGGATGTTCAAACTAACTCTGTACCTTGGTTCTATAGAAAAGGTGACTTCATAAATAAAAAATTTTATTCAATTATTTGTCATATTATGCGCTTTGGTCGTTGTCGTTTAAATTACCATCTCCATCGTCTCCATCTCCATGAGAATATTAACCAATACTTTGGAATTAAATTTGGAAATGTGAGGTTTTGATTAAACATTTTTGGAAAATAACTTCTGGAAAAGTTAGGTTTAGGGTTTTGATATTTAGCAAAAAAAAGTAAGGTTTTGATAATACAGATATTTTGCCTAACTTTTAAAATGAAACAAAAATTATCGCCCTTATTAGAATCTATCTGTTGGGTTCAAGCAATAAAACTAAAATTTTCTTGAATGTTTATTATTATTGTTTTCCTTATTAACTTCTGACACTTTGGCGTTTCTTCTCAAATTTTTTTGTTTATGATCTCCACCTCGTCGTTCTTTAGGAAGAGTGCTGTAAAATACATTCTATTATTATTGTTTTATTATTATTGCAGATTGTTCTCAACCTAAAGATTTTGACTGAAACAGTTGCCATGAACCTACTCTTGCAAACTTGAATCAAATTTTTTCTCCACCCGATCAAAAAGTAACTTGAACACAATTTTCTAGGTTTCTGAGTAGATCCTTTAGGTTCTTTGATTCTTTGGGGATTGTATGAAGAAACCAATCTTGTTAGGTAAGTATCTTGTGCTACTTTTTGTTTTGTTAGCAAAAAAAGCCTGCTGTTTTTGAGTAGTAAGAAAAGGTTTAACTTTTTGCATTTGACTACACTTTTTGGGCTCTAGTCATGGATTCTGATGAGGAAGCACTGTTTTTGCTGCTTCTGCTCAAGCGGAGACGACGGCGGCGACGTCATTAGAGAAAACTTTGAGTTCATCCTATTTTGGAATTAAGAGGACAACATGGACAATTCCATCATTTGTTTAAGGAACTTAGAAGTGATGAGGAAAAATTTTTCAACTATTTTAGGATGTCAGTGTCTTCGTTTGATGAAATGAATAATATACTAAGGTCTAAAATTAAACGTGAAGACACAATCATGAGGAGAAGTATCCAAGCACAAGAAAGACTAGCAGTAACATTGAGGTTCGAAAAATAAATAACAATTATTTAAATTTTTATTCATTAAAAATATTGGAAAATAATTCATCAGACATTACTGAAGATGATGAAAGGTCTTCAAATTGAGAGTTTTGGTCATCAGCCGCTGATGCAGAGGCAGAGGGGCCAGCCGCTGATGCAGAGGTAGAGGGGCCAGTATTATAACCATATTGTCCACGGTAATCATAAGGTGAATTCTGTGATGAATATCCCCTGCTCGCAGGATATATGTGATTTGTCATCCCTTTAAAGTATTTAATTACGTACGTAAGTATTTCTGTCTTAGCATCTTATTTATACTGCTCATTAATTTTTTAAACTAGCCAACTAATGACAGAAAATTTTTTTTTCTTGATTTGTTTTTTCATCAAAGTTCTCAATAACTTGGGCGCAAATAATTGCCCATGCATTGTTCTTCTTTATTTTGTCGCTGTGCTCCTTAAGCTTATAGTTCCAAATAATTTCATGTGTTTTAATTGCACTTATCAGCGCATCACTATCGCACACACCCTCCATTTTCAAAGATCAGTCGACACATGAGACGAGACAGAGAGACACTAGACGCTGCGAGGCCAGAAGAGAAGGGAAGGGGAGGTCGTAGAGCTGTCGACAGCACGATGGAATTTCATCATGTAGTAGACGGCTTGAAGCGGTCGCGACTGCTCGAGCAGTCGTGTGTACGGCAGCGAAACAATGGCTATAGTTCACCGCGCGGTCGCGGCTTCAAGCAGTTATGACCGACTGCAGTCCGTGTACGGCTAGCCTTAACAGTCGTTTTGCAAATTACATGCAAGTCTCCGCATACCTGGAACAGAAAAAAAATAGATATTAAGTAATAGATTATTAAGGTTTTTAGCTAAAATTTCCGTCCAAATTGATGTAGATGTCACTCACTTAGAAGCAGATTTTGTAATTCGGGTACGTCCTCGTCGTGGTCTTGTTTTTGTACCACTATTGATTGTAACAACTTCAGCAGTCCCGTCTGTCAATTTCGATAAAAAAATGTGTTTAAACCTGCACTTTAATTGCAAAAATAAATATAAACCGCCAACCGAAACCCGTGAACCCGAAAGACAGACAAAAAGAAGATTAATGTTGCTAGACGTATGACACATAAAACTAGCATTGATTGTTTAGCAAAGAGACTACACAATAGAGTTTAACCCTTATCGTGGCAAGATGGCTTTTTGACGAAAAGTAAAAAAAAAATTATATAGATAGCATCTTTGGGGTAAAAAAATGATCAAAAAATAAATAAAAAAATCGTGATATGTGATATGATATGAAAATTTGGGAAAAACAAGGTGAAAAAAAAAAAAGTTTATTATGGAACATAAGATACATGTATCACTTATTCCACGTCATTAAATTTCAATTTGTAGGCATCCCTACTCATCGGCAAAGAAGACAGAGGGTGTAGGCCGAGAGAAAAACCGGCGTAAAAAACTCTCGGTACTCTTTTAAAATAGCATGTATACTATTGATGTATACTATTCTATACATTGCTACCCGTACAGTGATTTTGAAAGGTTTTGGCAAAAATGGCTCACGGAGTCCTCTATTTTCGCGGATTGTTTTTCTTTTTGAGATTTTAATTTGGATATTATTGGATCCCAGGTGTTTGACAATTTGAGGCCGTCTTCTCAATTGAAATTGGGGTGTTTTTTGATTTCAATAGCTTAGCGTACCAATCTTGGGAAGAATCTTTTCTCTTTCGCAAGTACTTTCGGTTGGTCAAAGCGTATGTAGTGATTAGGCCTATCTAGTATGTGTTCACAGACTGCTGATTTTGTGTGTCTTCTATGTCTTATGTCTGCAATGTGTTCTTTGAGTCTGCTGGACATATTGCGTTTAGTTCGCCCTATGTAAGACAGGCCATAGTCGCAATCCAGTTTGTATATACCTGCATCTTGCAATGGGGTGTTACTTTTGATTGGTCTTAGGAATTGCTGAATCTTCTTGTGCGGCTTGAAAATTGTATGAATAGAAGCTCGTTTTAGGATCCGGCTAATCCTATCTGGAAACGTTCCAGTAGGCCGCTGTAGATTTCATACCAAAATCTTTTAGGCGATCCTGCTTTCTAGTAGTGTTGGTCATTTTGTTATGTCTCCGACGTAAAAGCCAAGCGATGTTGATGCATATATCCAAAGCTGCGAGAAAATATATGTTAATTAGCGATGTCTTAACATTGGCCCAGCAATTAGCCAAAAGAAAAACTGTCCTTTAAAGTTATCGATTTTAATGAGTCCATGAGGTTTTCAGAACATAATGCAAGACAGTTAACCAAAAGTGATTTGCGGAAATTAAACTTCACATTTTGTATAACGTTCTGATCCATTGGTTGTATACCAGCGTGGTGTTAGGTGGCAGGAACATTGCAAAAATGTGGCCGTCTTCAGAGACAAGTTCATCTGCTGATGGATACCCAGGACAATTATCCAACAATAACAGTGCCTGAGGAGGCAAATTAACAGACAAAAGATAGCGGAGGACCGCGAGAACGAATTCCGTTTAAAACCACTCAAGAAACAAGTCTTTCGTAACCCAAGCATTTTTTGTGCACGATAACAAACAGGAAGACGTGTTGATTTAAATGCCCGTGGGTTTTTGATTTTCCGACAACAAGCAATTGAACTTTATGAGTACCAGCCGCATTATACAAGGCATGAATGTCACTCTCATCTTCATCATTTTCCTTCCGGAAGCCGACGGCTCATTGCCAGAGGCTAATGTATGATCTGGCAATAATCGCCAGTACAAACCAGATTCGTCAGCATTGTAAACCTGTTCCCCTGTAAAAAAAATTTCTCGAATAACTTTCTGTAACTCTAGTTGGAATGGTCCGATAGCGGCTTCATCATTTGACAGTTTTTCACTGGTCATTTTTAAACGTCTTATTCGTGGCGTTTGGCGTTGGCGTTTTGTAAACTTGTCTAACCATCCCCGGCTTGCATTAAATCCGATATTGGAGTTTGTAATCTGGCGATAAAAAATTCGAGCTTGCTCACAAATTATATCACCACTTACAGGACCACCACATGCAATCGCCTTTGTTGCAAAAACCACGTAAACAAAGCATCTTCTAAAACAGGATTTTCCGATTGCTTCAGTGTTTTTCGGACCACGTTCTGTTAGGCTAACAAACTTCAAGAGTTTGTCTTTGTTTTTCTTTATGTCGCCTACTGTTGACCTGCTATCCCAAACTTCCGAGCAATGACAGCGTATCTGTCACCCTTATCTAACATTTCTATAATCCGCAATTTGTCTTTTATTGTCAATGTATAATGTTTACGTGGTGCCATGATGTTAGCGAGCGCGCTTAATTGACACTACGTATTACACGAAAGGTGATAAACAAAAGACTGACGGCGTCGCAGTGGCTCATGCCTCCCTCGAAAATCCCATTGCCCGGCCGGATTACAGCGATCACCGAACAAGCGGGAGTCCGGATTAGCTTAAACTGCTTTCAGTATCACTTATACACATTTGGTCTGACAGAAATAACAGTTCATTGTAATAGTAGAGTGACAGTTTTGGTACATCATCGGGAGACGCGCCAGACCGTTGTGCTTGTTCAATCTTTTTTCTTTGTTGAAGTTGGTTCTTAAAGCATTAATTTTTTTCTTCAATAAATCTTCAGTGTAGGCAGGTTTAGGTATATACTCGAAGTGCTTTGACTATGCTTGATTAAGCAAGCGACCTTTTGCTTTTATCCGCATACTCCTTACTTTTAATTTTCCGGAATGCAGGATAATCTTTTTTTTTTTTTTTTTTTTTTTTTTATTTGGACCACAAAATTAGGACAAACACATGATATAAATTGACATAAAACATTAACATAAATAGCAAAAGCGGTGCCGTCCCTATTACATGTGGACACGACAAGCGAAATTAAGTGGATACAAAAAACAGTGTTATATAAACAAGCATAAAAATTAAAAAATTAAAAAAGCAAACTATAAAAGAATTATAGTATTTGAACCAAAAATAAATCCTAATGCCTAATTCTGTGTCTAATTCTACTTTTAGCTGAGGCCAAAGAACCGTGAAAAATGTCGAAACTCTGAGCAATATCATTATGGTAACGACATAACCTATTAATTGGTGAGTTTCTGCCAACGTTTGTTCGACAATGTGGGATGTGAAAAGATCGTCGATTGTACAAACGACTCCCGACCCGAGGAACTTGTATGGATAAACGTTCTAAAATTTCTGGGCAATCCACAATTCCGTTAATAACTTTAAATAGGTATAGCAAGTCGATGTTTACTCTACGAACACTCAGAGATTCCAAGTTATAAAAATTTATAACTTGTACAGATAATCTTTGTAGAGAGATATTAATAATAACACAAAATCACGCTCGGTAATTAGGTCGGCGTTTACCGTCAAAGCCACGTCTTGGTCCGGTTCGTTGTCCGCCATCTTCGACGTTGCGGCCGCAAATGAATAAAACTTGTCAAGCGCAAGGTGGTACAAGTGCCGTCAAACAAAATTTTTGTCAAGTATGGTCCAGCCCGTAGATACTTGACGGGACTTGTCAAGTCAACGCTGTAAACGATCAATATTCATTTCAAGCACGTAGACTTGTCAAGTGCACTTGATAGTCTCGTCTCGCGGACCCATTAGAAACTGAAGTTTTACCGATTTTGTTTTGTATTTTTCGTAGAAAAGATGGTACAACCTTCAAGTTGTTTTAAACGTTTCAACGTTATTTGTTAATGTTAGGTAATATTGAGAGCTTTGTTGAGTAGTCCAATTTAAACAAAAGTAATTCTGTTTAAAAAAAAATCGTCTGAACTATGTAAGGTTAAAACAGAATTAAAGTATTATTTTGTTGTTGTTAAAAGAAAATGGTTGAATGTGATGGATTACATAACTTGCTGTTATTATCCAAGAGATTTAATAACTATTTGTTTAAAGATGATTTTACAATTTCCTCCATTGTTTGTTGTTGCTCCTAATTTACAAAAGTAAAAGTAAAAAGAATGTAGGAGTTTCGCCCATGTATATTTATTAATTTGCTTTCAAATTGTTTATTTCTTATTTATTACTAGCTGACCCGACAGACTTCGTCCTGTCAAAAAGATTTGTAATGTGGCAGTTCTTGTGCCTACGTACTTTAAAAAATTCTCCTGAACAGAACCGTCACCCTGGTGATAGGGCGTTGTGAATAAAAAATAATTAAATAAAACATATATAAGGATTTAAAAGTAAGTAATCGCGTTATTGTTAATCATGTCAATCATAATTATTATTGTTATCATTGTAGTGCTTTGTGGTATACGATGTTTTTGTTTGATTACCTGTCGGGGTCACCAGTTTAGTGTTTGAGGTACACTAAATGAAAACCGAAATAGAATTCACTATCTTTATTGTCCTCTGACTTACATGGCGGTTATAGGGCGACTGCCCGATCCACGTGCAAGTGGAATTACGAAATAATGATGCGTAGACAATATTACAAATACAATTGCGAAATATCTATATAGACAATAATCACACCTCTACAAAACTAAAAAAACTGCTAATTATAAAAATATCTATAAAGATGAAAAACATGAATAGTATTAAACTTGGTTACCTATTAAAAAATAGATGTATACCTAAATAGAAACAAAATAAACAAACAAAAAAAATACATCTATAAAAATATCTATAAAGATGAAAAACATGAATAGTAAGTACTTTCCATTTAGTTGCATGCAATCTCATTTAAATTTAGAGCAGGTACAGGCAAACGACTTAATCTATTTAGATCCAACTGAGCAAGCAAAAGTAATAAGTTCAAACATCTATGTAGGTTCTTATCAAATGAACTGATTAATTCTTTTTCCCTGACCGACGTCTTAAATATGAGGCTCGTGTTGCAGATAATTCCAATTCGTCATCATCTTGACGAGGCCTAGTCTGAGGCAACGATCCTGATACAGACTGAACAGGAAGTTTTTCATAGTAGTAGTTATGATTCTTGGTTATCGTCCCATCTCGACACATTTCCATCAGATCTTTATGTTTTGCTTGTTTTAACAAAATTTGCGCTGGGTACAGTTTTGCAAGATTCGAATTATGTTCCGATCTAGTCACTCTCTCCTTTAATTTTACCTCTTTGAATTCTTCCCAGTAATCATATTTAAAAAACAACGAATGGGGAATGTTTTTATTAAATCGTAACCATCTTACGTTAGCCCATTGCAAAACAGTTCCATCAGTGGCTTTCATTGTATTTGGAATAATAGTACTTCGCAGTGATTTGAAATCCAAAAAGTCTGTGTGTTCCATAACTTGAACATTATATGGATTGTCTTTACGAGCTAGTCGTATGACATTTTGCCAGTCATCAGGGATGTAGATTTTGGCATACTCAGAAGCTCGTTCAATTGTCGAGTGCATGTTGTCGCACTCCATGTAGGTGTGACCAGGTTCAAGAAATTTATAGTCAATGACTCTAATCTCATTGTCAGGTGATGTAATGATATAATTGAACATAGCAACAAGCACAGAATTTCTATTCTGCCCTGGACAGCAGTCAGAAAATAAAATCAGGTGATCGACATTGGAGAGATTTGAGATGTAATTATAGAGACATGTTGATACTTCGTTTGATCCACGGTTGCCTTCATATTCCGGCCAAAAATAACAATAGCCTTGTTTAGTCGCTGCATTGTGAATTGTGAAATTCAAGCTACCTAACTTCCGTTTATAAAATACAGGTTTTCCTAAAACCAAAGGACAATATAGCACTGCTTCAAAGTCAAAAGTACAAACATGCGAGCGACTATCTTCTATTGCTTTAATTTTATCCGATGTTTTTTCTTCCTGTGCATAGTATTTTCTGTTAACATGCTCTTCGTATTCTTCTTGTTTCGCCTTTTGTTCTTCTTCAGTTAATTGCTCATATTTGTTACACCAACACTGGTCCTTTCTTGGTTTGTGGAAACCTATATTCTTATTTAAAATTAGTTCTTTATACGAAGTTTTTCCAATGGGTTTCTTATGGTTCTCCAAACATTGCTGCTTATATTATAACTCGTACATTTTTTCTTTATTAAGAATAGTCTCCAAATAAATCTTTTTTGTATCTTTACGGCACCAATGAGAAGGCACTTTTGGAAATGAATCTATGTGATCATTAGCAAACTTTATGTTGTCTTCGCTAAATTTGTTGCAAGGTATGTGATGACCTCTTTTATCAGGGGAAGGTATATTACCCACTCCTCGGCGCGCTTTCTTCAAAGCAGTACGGACCATCTTGTCACTGATATCCAATGTACGAAGAAAAAAAGGTTGACACACATTTACCGTTTCCGAATTAATCTTGAAACTGTAATTCAAAGTGAATTTCCTTCTCGAGTTTGTCACACGTGATCCTGTTGCTTCAGTTGAAACCACGTTCGATACTATAAAATCCCTTTGTCTTTCAATACTACCCAAACCCCAAAATGACAAATGAATATTTTTTCTCGTACTATTATCAATTTTTGTATGACAAGCTCGTTGACACTTACAATTTTCATTGCCACACTTTTTTGCCGGTACATTTTTTCCTTGACTTGATATGTATGTTTCACCGCAATTTTTCTTCGTTTTTCTAATGTTTTTTTTCCAATTTTCCGGTATTTTTCTTTTGCATCTTTTCACTTTTTGACGATCAAGGTTACTTTCAAGTGTGGGCGATTCTTCTATTTCTTGTGGATTAGTAATGCTGACTGGTTGTTCAATTTGAACTAAAGATGAGGACGTAATGGGTGACATTGGCGAGCACTGAATTTCCTCGTCATCAGGTTGGTAATTAGGGTCTGCTACAGAGTCATCGCTGTCATCAATGAAAGTTGACAGATTCTCGTTATGTGGGTTTTCAGAAGTTTCTATAATGCTAGGGCTTCCTATTGAGTGTATGGAAGCTACTGGTGTAAACAGCGGTGTAAGTTGTTTTACTATTGATGGAACCGATGATTCTAGTAGTTCGTAATCCTTGTTTGTCCTAAATACTGACAATGGTGATTTATTGGAATATGATATTGGAACATTAAAGTCATCACCGTTAAAGCCTAAATTTTCCATTTCGGCTATTGTCGCTCGTTGTTCTGTTGTAAGTGGCGATTCTCTTTTTACCTCCGTATGTGAAAAAGTCATAGGCGATCCCATAGGTGACGAAGGCACAGAATGCAAAATCTCCATCTGCTCTTCAACAGCGATTGGTGAATCTTCATGATTTGATTGAGTCTCTAAAAAAAAGAAAAAAAAAGACAATTAGTTACCTACAGGTTACTTATGCCTTAGGAAAACCGTTCATGTTGATCGCGCGATAAGAGCGGTTTTAAGGTCAACCTGTATAAATTACAGAAACAACATACCATACATACAAGCTTTTGCAGCCCCGAGGCTTTGGTATCGGACTTACGAACGAGAGGTCGCGGGTTCGAATCCCACCATTGCACTATCGTCGTAAACACACTACTAACAAACTACACAAGCATTCCTATTAGTACTGCAAGTGGCTATTATAGTCAAAAAAATATAAGAGGTCCGATTTGACAGCGTTTGATAAACATATCAAACGCTGTCAAATCTAATAAGAAATTTCAACCTTATGTCTCTAACAAGAGACATAAGGTTGAAATTTCTTAAACAATGACATCTATCTTAGGTATCCATATTGAAGAAATATCAACCTTATGGTTGTGATATAAAATCTACATTATATTGCCACTGTTATCTGTCAAAACGGGCTTATATTTTTTTGACTATAGTATCTCATTAATTCAATTCCTACCGACTACATGGTGTACCTACAGAGAATGCCACACAACCTGTTTTTTTTTAGATGTTCTACTTTATCACGACGGTCTAAGATTCATTTCAGATTGTGTAAATTGGACAGTTTTGTATAGGTTGACAGGGTGTTCACTGTAACTATACTATATTCGCGTTAAGATTGCAGTGTCATTAGTGCAGTGGAGTGCAATAATAATAATAATAATATAATCTCATTAAATATTATAAATATGAAAATTTGTCTAAATAACCTAACTGCCAAACGGCTCAATGGAATTGCCTAAGTAACAAACAAACTCAACAATTAACAACCACAATAACATACCAACTTGCTTGTTTACAATAGGTAAAATTATAACTTACCATGTAGCGCTAAACGAAGAATAGTTTTGGTCCGATTCATTGTTGTGTCCGTTTCTATGTTCCGCCTGTCCACTCTATACGGCCGGGTGGAAAGAGCGCGGCGCGAATTCAAGGTCGTATACGCATACGTCTTTTTGGTATGACATTTTATTGGTAATCAAAACAAATTCGAAAGTCGTATGAACATACGTCTATATGGTCCGACAATATATTGGTAGGTCATATGAAAATCGATAATCGTATGAAATCGTATGTACGTACGACTTTGTGGTCCGTTACACAATTCGTCATTAGTGGTTACGACCGCGGTACGTCTTTCTGGCATGAAAATAATATCTGACTTCAGTTATACGCCTAAAAGTATTTTATTAATATCTTCTAAAGTAATTAACTTACAAATATGAAAAAAACAGAGGTGATGTATCGATAAACTTAGAAATAATTGACGTAATAAAAAAAAAACGATTTTTTTTTATACGCCCCTCTGGCTTGAAGCCCGCGATATAGTCCGGGAGGTAGCGTTGCATTTTCAGAAGTGATTTTACGCCGACTATTTTCCTTCTATTCTTCTTCCTACTATTTATCTCGAAATACTTATAACTGAACCAAGGGTCAGCTGGCGCACCTGCGGTAGGTGTTGAATTGGGAGGTTGCGAAAGAAGTAAAAAAAAATAAAAAATTAAGTAATAGTACGCTGCCTGAAACTTAATCAGTAAATAGTTGATGTCATACTGAGCAAAAAAAATCGTCAGCTGCTTCGTGAAGGGGGGATTATGCGTCAGCTGCTCGCATGAACTTGTAATAAAATCACGTGAAATAACGTCATAGTACGCCGGATGAAATTGGACTACGTGATCGTTTAAATAATTCAAAGTACGAAAATAACAATCAGCTGCGTGTATAGCGGTGGAAAGACCGTCAGCTGACACAGTAAAGGTAAAGATTATTCTAGAAATGCACAGAATCTTCTCTCTATCTCGATATATTTTTGTCTCGTTTTATTCGTAACAAAATGCACGAGATGAAATGAAATCGAGTGTATAATGAAATGAACGCAAAATAAAATGAAGGGTAATATAAACAAAATTGAAATATAGAAATAAAAAGATCGCAAAAATTATTCGTTGTCGATCGTATGTATCGCAATCATCATCGTTGTCTGACGAAGGTGACTGATAGGGGTACTTGATCTCCTTCGAACCATTTGAAGACATATTTGTCGTCGTTTTCTTCCCATCCCCAGTCCTTGGGAGATAATTGAGAAGGATCTTGAAGGTGAGCATGGCTCCAAAGGTGACGACGCAAGATGTATGACGAGCGCAGTAAATGCTGGCGAAGCTCGGATTTACATAGTGGGAAGATCGCCCCGTCGATACGGCTTTTCCACTTGAGCACGTCGTTTTTCTCAATGATTTGATAATTTTTTGCGAAGGTAGCAACGCGTTTTTTTCACAATTTCACAGTGAACACAATACCGGTTTGTCACATGAAATTAACTGAGCAGAGAACAATGAGTAGCTGACAAACAATGTATCACGCACCGGCGCCATCTACTTAAAATATTGGTTTGTAGTACATGCTACGTATCAGAGTTGGCGCTGTATGTAAAAAAAGATTTTCCCGCTTTTCTGTTAAAATTTTTCCTCAATTTATATAACCTGTTGCTATAAACCTCACAGAGCCCGAGACCTTTCCAACGAATGCAAAACCGTGGAAATCGGTTCGTGCGTTCTGGAGTTATAGCGTCAGGGAGGAAAACCCCACTTATGTTTATATAGTAGATTAATCATAGTAGTGCTGTTAATAATGTATTGCCTCTGCATAATTACGTTGCCCAAATTGTAATATTCATCAAATATATTTTTTCTTTCTTCTTCTGATACATTAGCAGAACATTTTAGGCGACACTTTTCACCACATGGTGGCCCTACTTTTCTGGCTGGAATGACTTTCTTTAGTTTTTTTGATGTGTAGCTGTGACCTGTGTTTCTTAAACGTTTCGCGACTTCTGACTTCCAGCTGCTAATATTTCGTTGTCGTTTTCGTGTGAGTTTTTTGGTTAGAATCTAAATTTTCAAGCTGAGAGTTTGAAAGTGGAATGTTTTCGTTGCCAGAGAAGTGAAATGGAGGTGGAATGATTTCGCTGTTAGAGGAGTGTAATGCGGGTGGAATATTTTCGCTGTGGAAGGAATGTGAACGTTCACTTGATGCTGACGATGATGAACTACTGGAGTTGGAAGCTGAATCCGTTGATGAGGTCAAATCCGTTGATGATCTTGACGCTGGTCTATGTCTATAGTTCAAATCTTTAACGTTGTCATCTGAATCGAAATGGGACTCATTACTTTTATCGGCTTTACTTAGATCTTCAGTGTTAGATATTATGTCATTAATATCAGTATTATTAGCATCATAATCGAAACAATAACTAACATTTTCAATAGCACTGGCTGTCTCAATACTATGATCTGATGCATTTATATCTTTATGAAACAAATTGGTTTGTAAATTAGCATTTGTAACTGATTCACATGCTATATAAACATTTTCTAAGCATTCAATGTAGCCAGGGCCTTGTTCATCCAATTTAGTATCAAGATTTTCAGATGGGTTAGAATTATATTGACTGTTATTCGATGTCTCACCTTGTGTTGCTATACATTTCCGAATATACGCTAAATGTAAATGTAAATCCTTTATTTGCCAAGATAGTGGTACAAAATAAAAAATCGAACAACAAAAAAATCCGCACAATCAGCCATATTTAAATAGGCATGCAAATGTCATAATAAGAAGTCAAGTCATTTATAAGTAATTGTTAAACTTATGTTCTAAATATTCGGTCACGCTATAAAAGCACCTTGACTTTAGAAACCTAATCATCGATCTATAATTTTTAGGAAGGTGATTAAATACTTTCACAGCCATGACGTAACAATTTTTGGAGTATAGCGCGGTGCAACATGCAGGCACCCGCAGCCGTGTTGGATCCCTCGGTATATACAAGGAAGTTTCTTTGTAAGTTTTAAATAATTGTGGATGCTTCTTGACAGTCATAACTGCTTCAAGGATATACAAACTTGGTACTGTCAGAATACCGAGTTCGTGGAAAATTGGTCTACAGCTTCTAAGAGGTCCAACGCCCATGATAGCCCTAATACATTTTTTCTGAGTAATAAAAACTTTACTCACATCTACCGAATTTCCCCATAAAAGGATACAATGCAAATGGCGCAAAACTGAGGCAACATAGCCGTGATAAGCAATAATTGCTGCGTGTTTTGAAGCCACTTTGCGAGTTCGACTCAAAGCAAAAACAAATTTATTTAGGCGCGTGCATATCGTTAAAATGTGTTGTTTCCAATTAAGATTTTGGTCAAGTGTTAAGCCTAGAAACTTGGTTGATACAACTTCTTCAATTGACTCGTTTTTATAATTGATTATAGTCTTTTCTGTGGTAACATTCTAAAATAAAGAATAAGAAACTGAAGTTCAAAGACCAAGTTAGACATACTGCTATCTAAATTAATTAGGTACAAACAGAACAACGTAGTTTTAAAGTTTGATACATTGACATCAACTTAATCTCAAATGAATACAGACACATTTTGAAAAAATACTTGAATAAGATACAATTTATGGTGAATAAAGTAGTAAACAAAAAAACACACAAAACTTTTAATAGATCATAGGCATAACTCGAAATAATACTTTGTCTTTTTTTTTATTGAAAAAAGCATGCCAACGCTCGGCACACTGACACATTGGTAAAAACAATCACAAAATACAATTTTTAGTGTGACAAGCACTTAAAGGTAAACATGACATATAGGGATCATAACCTATTACAACACAAACATAACAAACAATACAAAAAAAAACCAATTACCAATCAAAGAAAAAATTCAAATTACAGTAAACTAAACAAAAATCCGTTTTATAGTGTGAGGGGAGCAATTATGTATATCCAGACATCGGCGAGCTTTAACCAAAACGCGTTCTACGGAATGGAGGGACAAATAAATGAAATGAAATGAAATGAAATGAAATGAAATGAAATGAAATGAAATGAAATAGTTTATTCTTGCAAGTAGGACTATATAAATCACTTTTACAATGTCTTCCTAAACTAGATGAAGTCGACATTTCCTAACTGACTGCCCTGAGAAGAAATGTCGAAACAAACTCGGGGGTCTTAGTCTCTTTTATAGTCCAGATAATACAATAATAAATTAATAAGTTGGTGTAAACAAATACAGAGTATTTACTGGACTGGTCTTTGGAAGAAAGAACCAGATCGATCTGAGCAAGCCTGCGCCAGCAGACGGCTAGCATGCCCCGAATAGCTCATGCAGCTCAACCATTTTTGAGGGAGCTGCACAACCCGGTACACAACAATACCGCCAGTGGCACCATAAAAATATGTGGGGCAACAACTCACTCAGATCGCCAGCTCAAAATAACTATAGACTAAAATGTATCAAATTATAAATCAAGCAAAAGAGTTTATGATATACCCGCATAATGTTTACACTTACAATGGATACAAAATGTATTTTTAAGGTGTACCTTAAAGCAAGGAAAAAATAATAAAATTAAAAATATAATCGTAATATAAACATTATTCACTTGGCATGTCAAAGTGTAAAATATTGTATGCAAAAGCACAAAACATGTCAGTATTGTAGAAAAAGAAAAAATGAATATGCACTAAGCACAAAACATGTCAGTAATGTAGAGAAAAAAAATGTAAAAAAATGAATATGCACTAAGCACAAACATGTCAATAGAATAAAATAAAATGCATATGCAAAAGCACAAGACATGTCAGATTGTAAATATGTACAACATGCAAAAAAAAAAAAAAAAAGAAGTGGAGAAGTGAAAGACAGCTTAAAAAAAAACACAAGCGATAGCTGTATAAGCGAGCAGCTCAATCCCAGGCGTTTCTATCATTTAAATAATCGGATATCCTGTAATATCCTTTAGTTAATAATTTTGATTTAATAAAAAATTTAAATTTCTTAAGGGGAAGTTTACGAACATCCATAGGAAGTTTATTGTAAAAGCGTATACATTGACCCATGAACGAGTTGCTTATTCTATGAAGGCGAGTAGCATGAACTGTTAAATTATTTTTGTTCCTAGTATTTCGGGAGTGAAGATCAGACAATTTGACAAAATCCGGTTCGTTTTTGTGAACATAAAGTAAATTTTCAAAAATATATTGTGAAGTTACAGTCAGAATGTTTATCTCTTTGAATTTCTCTCGGAGAGAAACTCTAGGACCTAAGTTATATATAGCGCGGACAGCTCTTTTTTGTAATAAGAAAATTGTATTAATATCCGCACAGTTTCCCCAAAGGAGAATGCCGTACGTCATCAAGCTATGAAAATAACTGAAATAAACAATTCTGGCTGTATCCACATCAGTAATTTGTCTAATTTTCCTTACAGCATAAGCAGCTGAACTGAGCCTTCCAGACAATTTGTTAATGTGTGGGCCCCACTGTAGTTTAGCGTCAACAGTAATGCCAAGAAAAACAGTTGACTCAACAGGGTCCAACTCTACTCCATTCAGTTGTACATTGGTGCTTAACTGTCTCACATTAGGCGTAGAAAATTTTATTAATTTAGTTTTACTTGAGTTCAAAAGCAGATTATTAACATTAAACCAATGGACAACCTTAGATAGTGCCAAATTAACTTGGTCAAAATTTTCAAGTTGACGCTTAACTTTAAAAACAAGCGAAGTGTCATCCGCAAATAATAGGATTTTGTGATCATCCCTTACACAAAAAGGTAAATCATTGATATAGATAAGGAATAAGAAAGGACCTAGAATTGAACCCTGCGGAACACCCATAGTTACCACAGATCCTTTTGATTTTTTGCCATTAATATCTACACTTTGTATTCTATTGTCTAAATATGAACTGAGAAGTCTAAGAGCCTTATTTCTAATGCCATAGTGGTGTAGTTTCTTGATAAGTGTGTCATGGCAAACACAGTCAAAAGCTTTGGACAAGTCACAGAATATGCCTAAAGCATCCTGTGAATTCTCCCAAGCCTCGAATACATTTTTGAGTAGTTCCACACCTGCATCTGCAGTAGACCGACCCTTAGTAAATCCAAATTGTTTGGAGTGAAAAAGATTCTGTCTGTTAAAATGCTTTAGCATTTGCTTTAAAATTATTTTCTCAAAAATTTTGCTCAGTGTAGGCAAAATTGAGATAGGGCGAAAATTCGTAGGATCGGTTGTACTACCAGATTTGAAGAGTGGAATCACCTTGCTTAACTTCATTAAGTCCGGAAACACACCAGATGCGACACAAGAGTTGAACACAATTGCCAGAAATGGGGAAATACATTCAATTATTGAGGATATTATTTGAACTGACAACCCCCAAAGATCGGTGGACTTTTTTACTTCCAAATCTTTAAATGCATCTAGAATGTCCTTAGCACTAACAACTGTAAATTCAAAACTTGTCCCACATTCTGCGACACAGTCTTTAAGTATGTTGTATGCGGAGCCGGAAGACGACAACAAAGTTTGAGTTGTTAATACAGGAATATTAGTGAAAAAAGATTCAAACTCGGTTGCCACCTCCAAATCCGCCCTAACGTCTATATCATTAATTTTAAGATGAAAATCATTATTCTTAACTGTGGTTCTTCCTATTTCAGAATTAATAATATTCCAAGTAGTTTTAATTTTGTTTGCAGAAGATCGTATTTTGTTTTTAATGTGTAAAGATTTTGCGGCAGCGCAGGCTCTCTTAAAAGTCTTAGAGTAATTTTTAACATACTCCCTAAACCTTTCACTATGATCATGGTTCCTTTCATTATATAATTCAAATAATCTTATTCTGCTTTTAAAAATACCTGGTGTTGCCCAGTCACTAAACAAAACTCGATCACTAACAGAAACTGATCTAGATGTAAAAACCTTCTTAAACTGAGAATTAATCATGTTAAATAATGAAGAGTAAGCTTGGTCAGGGTTATTGTGATAAGGCAAACCAGGCAGTTTTTCATTTAAATTATTTTTAAAAAGTTCTAAACGATAACTGGTTACCGGAACAAAATTAACATTTTTTCGATTTGCTTTAACAATGTCTTTAGTAAATGAAACCAACTGGCCACAGTGATCTGAATCTAACAGATTAATAATTGAATAGAAAGTTGGCTTCACATTTGTAAAAACATTGTCAATACAAGTGGCACTGGTGGCAGTTATTCTAGTTGGCTCAAGGAAAATATTATATAAATTATATGATTTCAATAAGATTAAAAATCTATTAACAATACTAGATTTATCTAATAAGTTAATATTAAAGTCTCCACAGACGGCAACTGTTTTATTAGTATTAGATATTTTTATTAATACATCTTCTAGGATTTTTTCAAAAGTATCGTATAAGGTACTAGGGGGCCTGTATACACTCAATACAATGAACTGCTCAAGCTCAATACATGCTATCTCAGCAACTCGCTCAACAGACAGGCTCACTATGTCGGTACGTTCTTTAAATTTAAGATTATTCCGAGCAATAATTAAAGAGCCTCCACGTATTAAATTAACTCTGCTGAACGAGCTGGCTACCAGATGATTGTTGAAGCTAAACATGAACTGGTGGTCCTTTAACCAATGTTCAGTAATACATAAGATATCAATGTTATTACAGTTCATGAACAACTCCAACTCCAATTCTTTACCCATCAAACCCTGAATATTCTGATGTACTAAATTTAAAATATGCTTATTATTGATTTTATTATTGACATTTAAGGAGTTTGATGGATCTCCTAATAAACAACTATGACTAGAACTATTGCCAGAGATCACCTCTTTTGTCTTAAAATCTAATTTAAATAATTACTTGGAACAAATTCCAAGGTATCTTGAGAAAAGGTACTATTATCTATCTGCTCAATAGGAGCAGATTGGTTAGCCAAACATTTGGCTTCGTTCAAAATACAATATGATAGCGAATTTGCTACTTGTCCAATATAATGATTACAAAGATAATAGTTATCTTTTGTCAAAAAGTAATTATATCTAATGATGACATTAGTGTCAATAAATTCAAATTGTTTATTATACAGTGTCATTGTATGAATTTTATTATTGCATCTGTACCTAGCATTGTTTTCGGTCTGTGACATACCTTTTCCATAAGGAAAAGCAAATAAGACAACTTTATTTACATTAAGTGTTGATAACTTTTCAAAATAACTGATTAACATATTTACTGTTACATTACCTCTTCTCCCAATTAAAAGTACAATAGTTGTGGATGGGCAATAATTATTACTTACTATTTTATCTAATATTTGTTTATAGGAAGCTCCAGGCATACAACAATTTATGACCTGAGAACCTAAATTTTGGTATAACTTATGAGATATGTTTTTGCCCATTTCATCGCTAAATATCATTATTTGATTTTTGTTTATAACATTAGATTTAACATTCAGGTTTACATGTGTGGCGAAGGAAGTACTTGTGAGGCTATTACACAACTCCGCAGAATGAGTCACAGGTGGTAATGACTCCAGAGAAACAGCTGGCTGTGAACAACCCGACATGTCTGTTTTACAGTCTAAAGTTTGACTGTTTACTAAGGAGTTGAACATCCTTTCATTCTCACTACACAGATCTATCAAGCCATCCATTGCCAGTATATATTCTCCTATTTCCTTTTGTGAGGTGTCATATTTAGAACTAATACTGTTCAAGGATTCCTGCAGACGGAGAATCTCTGACTGAAGGTGTTGTATATCAGCCTCATATTTTAATTTTCTATGATCGAATTTACATTTTAACTGTTTACATTTATTTAATGAGTTAAAATTGTTTTTACAGGTAGTTTTATTGTTTTTTATAAATCTTTGTGTTTTCTTAATTGATTTCTTAATTTTAATATATTTCTTTAACTTATTGTGACTACAACTTATTTTCTGTACAGTGTTATCACAAGTTAAGTCTATCGTTTCAATTTGGTTATTATTTCCCAAAACTGAGTTGGCAGAAGGCAGTGGAGCGGCACCAACCAGTCTATCAAACAGAGCATGTGTATATTGTGCCTGGATTTTCCGGTTAGCACCGTCCATTTTGTGGATTGTCTCTTGGGCTTCACTTAATCTACTTTTAAGGTCAGCGTTGAGCTTGAGAGTTGAGTCAAATTCATCACTGCACTGATCAAATTGATCTACTAATAATCTAAGTTTATCCCGTTCCTCTGTGATGTTTACTAATTCGCTATGAATTTCAGCCATCTCACTTTTGAGTTTGGTATTGTTGTTTAAAATTTGAAGCACTTCCTTCTCATTGTCATCTTGTTCTCTTTGCAACTCCTCACACAAATTTTTGTATTTATTTAGTTCCTGTAATGTTAATTGGAGTTTTGATTCCTCCAAGCGAGCAGCACCCCTTCTGGTCATCACTCTATCCATTCCAGATGCAAAAAAATAGAGAAGTGACAAATCAGATGGGTGTTAAGTCAAAGTTAGAAGAAGAGTTGCAAAGTTTGAGGTTGTAAGTTAATCAGTTCAAGTTAATCCCTTGGCAATAAACACCAAGACACCGTTGTAGTAAACGTGTGTGATAAAGAAATAATATCAATATACTTACACGCAAGTTTAAGATGATAATGCACTTTACAATTATCGTTACAGTTTAACTTAGTTTGACAGCGAACTTTTCTGATACAATATACAGTTTTGCACCTCGTTACACACTTTACATGGAAAAATGGCACTGTTCTTACAAAGTATTGATTATTACTTAGTATATTATCGATAATTAAGTGTAAAATATAAACAAATTTAATTAAAATTTAATTAATTAATTGGGAGAAGTTTTGTTGACGTCTTATCAACGGTGTTGCCAACCGAAAAACCCCCTAAAAAATAGAATGGATGAATCCTGCATCTCGCACACCTTTTATCATATTAGCCCCACTATCATGGACAAGTAAATGGATCTTGCTTTTTGGTATATTACATCTTTCTGTAATAGCCTCCAGTTCTTTTGCAATATTGGTGTATTGCATGTACATATATCAGATGTCACTGATACTGCTTTTGCCTGCGAAATACTGGCTTCTATTTTAGACCAAATTGTGTTGTATATCAGGAATAACTTTCTCGGTCATGAAAGTGAGACCAGGTACTCTATAATGGGGCACAGCGGTTCCACAACTGATAATGGTTCGTTTCCTAAAGCAATCATTTCACCAATCAAGTAATGATATTTTATAGATTTCGGATCATTAATGTCCCACAACAATTTCCTCTCTGATGATTATTTCAGGGTTAGCTGTCGTTCTCTTGATCTGGACGTTCACGATTTCTATCTTACTAATCGGAGTCAAATTGACTTTCAATTCCTTCTACAAACAACAATATCATAACTTTGACTTTTTCCTTAATAGAGGTAAGAGGAGGAGCAGCACTAGGGCTACCTCCTGTAGGTACGATAGGTTTCAGCATGTATCAAAGCAGGCTTTTTTCTTGTAGCCCTCTTTAAGCCTTCGTATTTAGCTTTTAAAGTTTTAACGCTGCGAAACTTTAGCCCACTTGTGCTATTAAAAAGCTCAATCTCCTGCCAGGTGGCTATGTCACTCTTTTTATTTAGGTTTACGTATAGCGCCAATACAAAATTTGATTTAAGCGCGGTTTTGAAATATTATCAGGGGACTGTTCAAAAATTTTGAGGACAGCATTCACGTATTGATTTTATAATCAATTTTTTATAGTTAATATATAATTGTGATTTATATAGATTTTTACTGTTTCATTTAAGGTATTTCAAATATTCTTTATTCAGTTATCAACGGTTCAAAAAACAAAAATTGGTTCAAGACTTGTAAACCTGAGCAGAAAAAAAGTAACAAGAATAACAAACTTATCTTTTATATCCTTTCCACCAAAGGCGTCTTTAAAATTAGACGGTCGCAGAAAAATATTACAAAAGGCAATTTAAATTATATCTTTACATCGTGGATATTGGACACCTCAGATGTTTTTTTATTTTAGTTTTTTCTTTTAGATACTGTAGAGATTTGTTAACATTTTCTTTATAATCCCTTACATTACATTTGTTTTCTTGCTTCTCGTGTTATATGTCTGTACTTGATCTAAAAAATAAAATAAATTTAGTAACAAAATACGTTACCAGGATGATAATTACATAGTTAAATATAGTGTGTATCGTTAAATATTTACAAATTAGATTCATCTTAGATCTTACAATAAATACCTAGTTTGCCTGTTAACAATATTCGCACTCATCTTCTGGGTAATGATCATACAGAACAACGGTGCAGTTACTGCACCAAAACCTTGATAATATGAGTACATTATGACCAACGTTCAAATCCTTATGTTGTGGTTGCGTTGGTAAAATATTAACAACAAATCCACAATTTATACAAACCGTTCGTAAAATAAAATGCACCGTATCGCAAGGCCCAAACAAATCATTATTTAACAATAATTGTTAAAAATCTGATCTAGTTAGAAAATCTACGTCTAAAAAAAATAACCATCTTGGGTTCACTTGAACGTATACTAACAGGAGGTAAATACTAAGACAACTGAGTACTGTCTGTTTAGTCGGATATTTCGATTGTGCCTACTTTTGAAAGTTTACGCATCTGATTACATTGTATGGGTTAAAAAGTAATCAAATGCGCAGGTAGACCTAAAAATTCGAATCGAATTTTTCGAAAGATTCGCTTGCACCATCTTGGATTTATCCAAATTTTTGGAATATATAAGAAAAACACAACATTAGATAGTTGGTTACTAGACAAATATTGTTGCCGGAAATTTTTTTCTCTAAGGGCAATGATCTCTGAGCTATGTGGAGGGGCTAGTTGTAACAATTTTAACAAATAATTGAACATATTAAAGTTTATTGCGCTATTTGCTAATGTAACAGGAAACAATATTAAATTTAAATTAAAAAATTACTTTATAAGTCAAACAATTACAAATTATGCATAACTAAAAGTAGGACGTCGTCATTTAGTTCATGTTCGAATATGTAAATTCGAATACACATCCTGTATTCGAATGAGAATTTCTCGTCAAGAACAGGTTTCTTGCATCGGATGTGGAGCGTCATTGTTTCAGTTGGTTTATGTTGTTCGTGCAATTTTATGGTTTATTGGTGGGGGTGTTATATTGTATAGTATGTCACTGGCCTGAGTGTGTAATAGGTTAATTATTTAAATATGTTCGACGACCTGGTGGACGGAAAAACTGTGTCCAGTTTGTGTTTCCACCACGCCAACTTCTTTCTATTTAGGATCATGTATAGAATAAATAAATAAATAAATAAATAAATTGGCTATTTAGCCAGTAATTTTACTACTAAATAAACTTTAATCGATACTCTATTTATCTATGAAGTCAAATCAAAATATTATCAAATCTACAGGTAACTCTCTCACAATTATTATTTTTTTGAAAAAAAAAAAGAAGTGTTATAACTTACCCCGTCCCGTGATTGGGGCTAGTTGTAAAAATAAAAAAAGTGTCACCTTCAATCGTTTAATTTTTTCACATCTTATCTTTTCTTCTTTCGGCTTTCCACTTGTCCAAAAATTTTTCGCTGGCTCGATCAAATATTTCCTGAGTTGAGGCACACTGTAAAGCATCAATATCTTGTAAGATCTCTTTTTGGGATTTCTTTTGCACACTTTGCTCTACTCTTGTTTGCATCTTCTTTTTCGCATGCGCCCAGCACATTCTTATGACTGTATCTGTTCCAAATGTGCACGCAAAGGCAGTTTGTATAGCCTTCGCTGCATCACAGACCAAAACTTTACAACTTAAAGTGTATGAAAATATTGAGAAAACTGCTTTTTTTAATGCGGAAAATAAAAATATGAAGTCTTCCGTTCGTTCAGCTGTTGTCACAGCTAATCCAAATGGGTGAAAATGTTTATCTCTGTCTGTAGTTCCAATCACAAGTACTGGAAACCCTTGCCAAATGAGCTTATATGTGGCATCCGCGTGAAGAACAGAACATTGGCGTGATAGACCAATTAAATATTTCGTCGTTAACATGAACCGGAAGTTCTGATCTAAATCATCTTCAGAAATTTCATACGCCAAAACAAAAACTTCGTGACCGTCATCAGGTATTTCAGAGTTTTCTTTTAACCATAATTCAAGCTGTCCCAAGCTTATTACCGATGACCCGTATTTTTTCTTACGTATGATTTTAAGATAATTGTTTAACTGTAACTTAGTCGGCAGAACTAGTCCATTAATTTTACTTAAGTTCTTCATAATAGATTTAGGTTTCAAACGCAGTTCGAATAGTTTTTCTATTTCCTTTTTCGTTGCCTCATTTATTCCCCTAGTCGACTGACAGTCAGAATTTTCATGGTCGTGACATGTTTCAGTACGAAATAATAATATATCATCACACGATGCGTCAAATAAAAGATAAATCGCGGCAGAACACTGAATTTCAGCCCGAAGCTTCACTTTGTTACAACGATAGTAACGTTTTACTCCTTCTTCAGTCGTATGAATTTTTTGTATTGACCAGGTCTTCTCATTTTTGATAAATTCCTCAGCGCTCCGCACAGTTATAAATTTTCTTTCAAAAACCCAAACTTTATTTTGCCTTCGACGTTTTTTCGTATGCTCTGTGATTTTATATTCGTCTTCATCTGATTCCGATGAAGTACTCAACAGCGGAGCACACGAACTCGGTCCCGCTAAGTTTTCATTCGCCATTGCAAAGAAGATAGATACCAAAACACACCCAATAAAAGCAAGTGCTCGCACGCGACTAAATTGGCGATCGTGTCCGGGCGTGCGCGGCGCTTGCGGTGTGGTGGGAGAGGATCGTAAGCCGCAGACATAACTTAATATGGCATCATAATGCTTCATTTGGTAATAAGCCTACATTTTATGTCAATCATAGTGGTTTATTTAGGCAGAAATAGCGCATTAATTTGCTCGCTAAGATTTGGTGATCATTTACTACATTTGGTGTTCGAATACAATTTGAAGTGCAGTCGTGACTAAAATAGCTAGTACTATTGTAATTTTAGACGTTATTTATCTGGTGTTAAGTATATATTTTTGGTAAAAGAACTAAGGGTATCAAAGCATTTTATGGTGATCATTATATTTAACCCCTTTCTATAATATGTGTTTTTTATGAAATAATTAACTAGATTAATTTTTTTATAAAATCAACAAATTAAAGATTTAAGATTTTAAATATCTTTCTTATTAGGTACTTATGTATTACTACGAGTATAAGGTACTTATGTCATGTCAACATGGCACATTATAATCACAGTAAGATAAATTATAAACCTCCAAATTAAGTCCTGTAATTATTTTTTAGTTCTGCCTTACATCAATGATCAAATCTCATATTGCAATGAGTTTCTTTATCAATAAATTTACAAAGTTGATACAAACAAAATAAATAGTATCTCCTGTGACACATCCCACATGTGCCCACATCTTATATACAATACATTCTACCCAATCACATTTTGAATGACTATGCGCTTCATCACAAACAAGACAATGCCAATCGTCCGATTCTGAATCTGAACTTAGATTCCTTTTTTTCACTATCTTTATTCCATCTTATTTTTCGCAGATTTTTTAACTATTCCTTTCCCCTTTCGCTTTTCTTTATCATCTTTTTTTGCTTTTTCTTCATATTTCAGGCGTCTCTGTCAGAACAGCAGACTTCTTTTGGCGTTTTCATTTTTTATTTGTTTTTCGTAGTGGCGCCTTTGGTAATGGTCTAATCTTCGATGGGGAAATGGTGCTTTAAGACGTGCTTATTCTGGGTGTCGTTTGAGAAGTAACCTCAACCATTTATTTCATGTGAACGGCACTCCAACATTAGCCAAACGTATGACTCTTCTGACATGACCATCTTCTTGTTTTTTTTTTTTTTTTATTTTTGAAATCATTATAAGTTTATTCAACAACAACACATCTAAATCTAAACTAACACTTTGGTAGTAACTATAGACACATAAAACTAATAATAAAATAATATACATTGAAATAAATAACTAAACTTAACATAAACTAAAATATATCATTAAAAGGAGTCCCTTTAGGCAAGGTTCCGAAGATACTGGCAGCGTTCCCCCTTTGAATTGCTAGACTAATTCTTTGTCCGAGGTAGCTGCCAGATCTTCGGTCTCCTGTGATGTCGACTAACCTTTTTGAAATTTCTTTAAAAAGCCTTAAAGCGCTAGGACCCCACGGACCAAGGGTCTCGACACCGAATGGGACAAAATCATATTCTGAGCCCAGACCCCTGTATTTGCATGCTTTATTTTTTTCAGCCGCTTCACAAGCCGCACCAGCTCTGTAGTTGGTTCCATGTAGATGGGAAGGGGCCAGCGTGTCTGAACAGGTTGCATCCCATACCAGTACCCGACCCATCTTCCATGGAATCAAACTCATACCGTCCGGTCTCTTGCCATCGTCCCTTGCAATACCACTCGGCTCAAGTAGACTTGGCACGTTGACGGTGGCAAGGGAACGGCGTATGATATCGTTAAGTGCGGCATGTCTCGAGAAGCGGCCTGCACTTTTTTGGCATGACAGGCCGTGATGTCCTAACTTGTCGACATCACTGCCACAAGGACATATATGAGGAGCGCAGACCGGAACCCCAAGCCGTAGACAGGTTGCGATTCGAAGCGTGTCAGGCTCAAGAAAAGTTCCTGTATTTGACGATGGGTAAGCGTGAAGCCAGTAGCCGGCCTCATGCGTACCCACGGCCAAAAGCCTAGCACGCGCCGAACCTGTACTACAACTCAAAAGATCGTCAAAAGTCAGTTTGCAGTGTATGTCATCCCAGCTCCTCTGTGAATTTAGAGATGATGGAAAATTTTGACCTGGGCATGCAATCAAGAAAGCAATAGTTGTAATAATTAATTAATTCTTGTTTTGTAGTCAATATAGCCAATCGACCTAGCTTTCGTATAGTCTACCCACTCGAAAGATGGTTGCGTAGCGTTCTTCTTGGAATATTGTATCTGGCTGAAAGCATATATAGTTAATATACCTCTTTCGACCATTTTAACAGCGTTTTCCATCTGTTGCGAAGTCAAGAATCCAATGTGCAGGATATTTTATAATATTAACTGATAACGAGTATTACGTGCAATGTGGTGTGACTTATTGACTGCCGACTGTAAGGGTGTCTCAGAATGTTTTTCATTTTTAGATGTTAAATAAAAAACAAAATATCAATTCGTTTTATTTAATGTTAATTTAATGAGCAATTCTTGAAGTTTATGAAAAACAACCGTTTGCAAATGCGCACCATTCATTTGTTCACACTCATTTAACCTGGAGCTAAAATTTTCAATAACTCGCTGGAGCATCGCTCTTGGAATAGAATTGATTTCTTTAGTGATTCTTTGTTTCAAAACATTCAGCTTGGGTGGCAATGGATTGTAAACTTTGCTTTTTAGGTAGCCCCATACGAAGAAATCCGAAGGCGTTAAATCAGGGCTCCTCGGTGGCGAATTGATGTCCCCTCGGCGACTTATCACTATTGCAGGCAATAAATCGTGAAGACCAGCTAATGAGTCATTTGTAACATGAGAAGTGGCTCCATCTTGCTGGAAAAAGGTGTTGCGGTTGTAGCCCTTCTGGTTTTCCATTTAAAAAGAACTAAAAATGTAGCCCGAGTTGTTAATTCCTAAAGCAGGGTCCACACTATGCCGCGGTAGGCCGGGCGGGTTCACCCGGGTGGGCTAAGCTGGACGGGTACATTCGGGCCGCCACGACGTCCACATTGAAAACGAAGCCAACCGGGCTATTTCTACCTACATTATTTAGTTTCAACACCAAGACTGGTGACTTAGTTGAAGAGTACAATGAAGAGTAAAATAAACAAAAAAAAACCCTACTTAAACAAACTGAATCGAAAATAAAATAACTCGTCTACTTCGGTTGGAGGTTTAATTGTAACTGAAGCCGCTCGGGGCGCTCGGCACGTCCCCATTCTATATTTTTGCTCGGCTCGGCTTCCTTTGATCTGTACCTACTTTATGCGGGTTGGGATCGGCACGGCCCGGGCCGGCATTTTCTAACCCGGCAAAGCCGCCCGGGGCGTCTACATCAACGCGGCTTAGGCCGCCCGGGTCAGCCCGCCCGGCCTACCCCGGCATAGTGCGGACCCTGCTTTATAATTTATATCTTTAAATTAGTCTTTTATGCCATTGTTCAATGTTTTAACGTTCGTGTATTTCTCGTTCAAGTTCGTGTATACTTATTTTCTGACCGACCCTTCCGATGGCTGCGCACCCCCCGACCGTTTCCTAGAACAACATCTGGCTGACAGCTTCGTTTACCAGCTTTCTAAATTGCATTGTTCGTTGTCCGTACCTTGAAATCAGCCACTTAATTGGCCGCATTGTCCGTTTCAATAGCGGATACCTTATGAATTAAGTCCTATTTACCGACTTCTTCTACCTAAATCTGCAAGATTCCGAGCGGTGTGTCGCTCATCCATTTGAAGGGGACCAAGTTAATAGGTCTCCAACTCGGCAACTCGAATTAGTAACTACTGTAAAGATAGAATAAGGATATGGAATAAATAACTAAATCTTTATTTATAAAATGCGCTGGTATAGCGTAACTTTGGTTTGTTACTGAAGTACAGCCATCGGTCGTTATTCAGACGGCTGCATGCTGGTGCATCGACTAATCTACAATAGATTAGTCGATGCACCTGCATAATGATGTACATGCATTTTTACTTACATATACAATTGTGGAATATAATTGGCGGATATAGAGTTCATAGATGGAGGATCATAATTTAGATGTATATTTAATAAATGGATGAACTTCTTAAAATCGTTCGTTCGTTATGTTCGGAGGTAAGTTTGATGAAATGTTTGAACCAGCCAGTAAATATGTTCATTTGTATCCATTCTGATATATGTGAAATAAAACAGCGCTTGGGGGACTGCCTGTCATTAGCTGATCGCTCATGTTCTTGCGTGGGAAGGTAGGCACAAAATGACCAGTGGCGTTCATGCCAACAACAATCGTCATTAATGAACCCCTTTCCGCTGAGGTCTGCCGTTTTCAATTATGACCAATCACTTGGGGTATCTTCCTTTGTACTCTGGTAAGCCCAGATTCACCCATGTTGTATATGCGACTAGCACCATAGTTTCCTTGAGCATAGAAGTCTTCGAGGAGTCAAAATTTTTTAAAATTAATACTTTTACTTTGCTCTAGTAAATGACGTGCCAGTTAATCTAAGTCTTCTCACTGATAGCATGTCCTTATGGCGTTTTAAAAATGATGTCTGTCTACCACTCCACTGATGTGAGACCTCAGCTCCCGAAGGGCATCGAGTGTTGACCGTCCCGCCCGGAGATTGCCAATCTCCGACACCAGTAGACCACTCTTCTCCGCTTCGGAGGCCTCCATTTGGGCATTGCCGCGTCCGACACCCTTCGGAGACTTAGACTCAGCCTGCCAACCCCTTCATCCACATCCACAGCACCAGTGGGCGCACACCACCCCTCTACAATGGCCACCTCCTCCGCAATGTGGCGGTCCAGTCGGTGAATTACGCAGCGGGGGAAACTCCTCCGGCTCTGGGGAGTCCACCCCCGCATACCCCACAGGCGGACACAGGTGGGCTCCGTTCCCTCATTTAGGAATACCACATACCCACAATCAGAGAGGCCTCCCTCCGAATCTGCGCCATGAGAAGCCGCCCCTGTTGCTGGCTTACTCTTAGCCGGAGGGGAAGCATTCCCGTTACTACTTCCAGACGGGCTCTTCATGAAGGCCCGCTTCCTACTAGAGGAACCAACTTCAGAGTGTTCCCCATCGTCACTTCCCGAGGACGACGGGAACCTGCCCTTTGCCTTCTTCATATCTTATTCAATTTTAACCAACTCCACCATTAACTCCACCCAAGCTCTTCCACTCTATCCAATGAATATATAAGTAAATGGTGGTGGACTAGTGCCGGTATTGTTCATTGCAGTTTTCTCAATCTGGCCAGACTTACGGCTGATGTCTATTGTCAGCAATTGCAAACCATGATGGAAAAGCTAGCGGCTAAACAACCTAGGCTGGTGCTCCACGCCACTGCTACTTCACGACAACGCTAGACAACACACTGCACAACAGACGGCTACCAAATTATAAGAGCTTCAATTGGAAAAGACATCCTCCGTACTCCCCGGACCTTGCTCCAACAGATTACCATTTTTTTCGAAATTTGGACAACTTCTTGTAAGGGAAAAAATTTTACTCTGATGGGGCAGTCCAAATCGCCTTCACAGTTTTTATTGATTCCCGTCCGACTGGTTTTTTTAGTAAAGGGATCAATGAACTACCTATGAGATGGCAAAAGTGCAAAGAAAACAATGGTTCATACTTTGATTAATTAAATATATTATATTGAAAAATATGCGACATTTTGTTCCTCCCATACAAAACGCCAATTTCATATGTAAGGACCTAATATATGAATAAACAATAAAAAACTTGAGAGGTGTCAAGGGACACCCGGATGGAACGAAGTTCCTTTCGATTAATTAGTGAAGGAATTGTAATAATTTTTATTTTTTTTAAGTTATAATAATATATTTTTTATTATTAACAAATATAATGTTATATAAACTTAATCAGTAGGCTCAATTTTCGTAATAATTGGCTTGTGGTAACTGAAGTAGGAAACATATGTTTGGGATTCTATTTTATTTAAATGTCTTGAAAAAATGCATCAATGGTAGTATTATATTTTGTTGTTCATTCTGCTGGATTATTGTTAATTCTTGAATCAAATTCTTCCTCTAGAAACTGTAGCAATGGTTTTGATTTTTCATTACTGAAGTTGATGTTAAAATCACCGGCTAAAATGAGTGGAACTTTATCTAAATTTTTGTTGTATCTGCTAAGCGTTCGAGATACATCTTTAGAATACTCTAGCAGTGCTCGATGAATGAACTCCTGAATATCTATTAATTTGTTATTTGGTGAGACATATATGACTGCCATGATTAAGGTAGCACCGTTTTACATTACACACTCTGCTGCACATAAATCTGCAACACTTGTACGTCTTACGTGCAAGTCCTGAATATTGTTCATTATGACCGACATATTTGGTGTTACAAGATTGGTCGTATCATTTATGTTGTGATATATCGCAACTCCACCAGAACGAACAAAATCACGTTTAAAGTGGGTTATACAATAAAAATTCGGTATATCACATTCTTCTCGATTGTCCAACCATGTCTCTGATAACAACAAAATGTTCGTTTTTTCTGTAACAGAGTCTATTAAATCAACTGAATGTTTACGACGGCTTTGGACGTTGAACGTACACAATGAAATGCCTTTATCTCTAGTAATGAAATCAATGACAGATTTTGCCTTCAAGCTTATTTAATGACAATCTCTGAAACTCTTGTACTAGAGATATTGTTGATGAAGCTTGTACTCGATTATGATGAAATCGAAATTTAGTTTCATCATCATCAAATGTAACGATAAACAAACCTTCGATGCTTGTTACACGAGAGAGAGCAACATAAACGAGTTGTTGTGGATGTATTTTGTCATACTCGCAAACAATTTGATCAAATGTTCCACCTTGTGACTTATGAATAGTCATAGCACAAGCAGAAATTATGGGAAAGTGTTTACGTTTAACAGTAACTGCTTTATTCCTTGTCATGGTTTTGTTGGATGTTCGCTATTCAATAGGTACAGCAGCATTATTAACTTTGCTTTGGACAGCTAGTAAAGCAGCTTTTTTTCTTGCTTTTTGTCCAACCTTTGCTGATCCACGGAATTCGAGCCAAACCCTGCAAACTACGTTGTAATCATTGAAGTCTAGGTGAATTAATTTAACAACGGCACCATTAACAAATTCATCACTTTCATCAATATTTGTTGTGATAAGATAATAATTTCCTTTTACAAAAGTGATTTGGTAAGGTAATCCCCCAGTATCGATGACAGATTTTTGTGTAGTTGTAATCTAAAAGAAGCTTCTTGTTCTTGATTTTTAGTTCCAGTTATTATATCCTTTGCTATTGAGATGACCTTATCTGGAGCTTCTTGCAAAATTGAATTGTTGTAACTGTCTACAGCGACATTAGTATAAAATAAACGAACACCATGAGGACTTAATTGTCGAGTTTCTTCTTGATTATTTCTAATTGAAAATTGAAAATATTGCTCCGAGTGAATGTGTGCGACTGAGAGGTCCCAACCGACCATTCCAGGCGATAGAAAAGGACACAGCATAGCAGCTTATTAAAGTCCACCCACTTAAAGAAAGAGAGTGCGCATGCTATTTGGGCTTGGAAAATAAAAGGATAGCGATAGACTCGTATAAACTATGCATCATTTTGGAGTAGTTTATTATTTAAATAGAGAAATAGTTATTATTTTTTTTGTTTTTATAATCAATTAATTATTTTTGTGTATATTTTTTATGTGACACAAAAGTATATATATAAGACAATAGTTTGTATTTTAATTGCAAGAGGCTAAATAAACTTCTATTTGTTTCTCTGTAAGTAAAGAATGTAATTTTATTTATCGAGTAGGTTACACACTGATACAATTAGTAGTGAAAACACAACGATTCGTTGCATATTGTATGTTTATAACCTTTAGAATGTAAGTACCAAATGTTTTTCGTCAAATAAAGTGATTTTTATTTATTATTTATTATTTTATTAATCCTTACAAGACTAACACAATCTCACCTGTAAGTAAAGAAAGCACAATAAAAGTTTATGGTTATCACCTCTCGATGCATATAGCTTAACTAAGTATGAAATTAATTAACAAATAAGATTAAAATACAATTCAACGATCTCAGCATATTTGTCCTTTACATCTTTGACAATGGCAGTTAGCTTGACGTGACACGACGCGGCTCACTCACGAACAAGCAGTGCGCGCGAATTTTCAAATTAAAGAGATCATCCTCTTTACATCTCCCTCCTCCGGGATGAGAATTGCTCCAGTAATTATCATGGTAGCCGTACATATTATTCAGCGTTATCCATCATTTATTCCACCGTCCATTCGAATAAGTTTTGTTATATGGTATAAGCTTGTATTCGTTTTTGTTCCGCCTGTGTTTATTTTGTATATTGTATTCGATATTTTGTCTGTTATTTCAAATGCCGATTCTTAAATTGTCCATTTTTTTCCTATTTAATTTGTTTCCGTTTTCAACATATACCAGTTCTTCTATGTTGAATTCACATTGTCTTCTGCCGTTATCAAATAATTTCTTAATATATGTGCTAAGTATTTCACTGCTGTTGCTGCAAATGTGCATTTTTTAAATTTTAATCTGAATCCTTCTTTTATTATTGCTTTGAGTACTTTTTCTATGTGATCTATATGTTCTTCAAACGATTGTGAAAATATTAAGATATCGTCAATGTAATTTTCTGTGAAGTCTTTCAAGTTATTATTTCTTAATATATTTGATAAAATTCTCTGGAAAATGGCAGGTGATGTTTTCAATCCAAATGGTAGGCAAGTCCATTGATAATGTCCATCCTGTGTGACAAATCCTGTCTTTTGTCTGTCCTCAATACGTAGTGGTATGGACCAAAACGCGGAATTTATGTCCAGTGTGGTAAAATATTCACAATTTCTTGCTTTAACAATCAAGTCGCTTATAAATGGAAATGGTTGTGCTTGTGGTATGACTATCTTGTTTAGTTCACGAAAATCAATACAGAGTCTCGATTTTGTATTTTCGTCTCTTTTAAATGCCAAGGTAACTGGTGCTGCGAATGGGCTGTATGATTCCTCAATTAAGTTATTTTTTAGTCAATTACCCACCTGTTTTTCTATTTCTATTTTGTCTTCTAATTTGCAACGATATGGTATTTTGCTACAGTACTTGTCCACCATTAAGTCTATCCAGGCTTCATAATCTGTTACTGTACCTACATCATATTTGTCTTTGGCAAATATAGTATTATAATTCTCTATTAAATTGTGTATTCGGGACTTTTTGATATTGTCCAAGTGATGTAGATTTGTTATGAAGTCATTTTTATTCACATGCTCATTAAAATTGACTTTAATTTCCTCTATCTCTTCAAATGCATTCATAGTATTTATCCCTCTCTTTGTCTTTTGTAAAAATTTTAAATATTCATTTTGAGCTAATTAATTTTTTTTTATCATATCTAATCCTATAATGAAATCTTCAAAATCCAGTTTGTCTACAATAAAAACATCAACATATTCTTCTATATCAAAAATCTTTACTTTTATTCTTATTAAACCTTTTGTGTTTGTCACACCATTGACAGTTCTTAATAATATTCTATTTGTATCCGCAGAATCATTGTTCTAACTAACCTTTTGTTTATCAGAGACACTTGTGAGCCTGAATCATATGTTCCATTTATTTGTATTTTGTCTTCTAATAACATATTTATTTTTATCAATGGTGTGATTACTCGTTTTTTGTCTCTTCGCTTAGATTTTCTTCTATAACCGAATTACTTCCAATCCTTTTGTTATCTGCCCCTTCTTTTTTAAACCAACAAGACTGTTCTGGGTGGTATCGATTACCCTTATTTAAATTCTGACAGGTTTGGCATGGTTTTTTTCCTAAAGTGTATTTCTTATTTTCATCTTTTTCTTCCTTTTTTATTTTGAAGTTTTTATTATTTACCAAACTTTCACATTTACTTATTTCATGAAGCAATCTTGTTGAGGTTTCACACTTTTCAGGATCAATTCTGTTTCTAATAAATTCAGATAAGCCGTCTGCTATAAGTGTGACCAGACTTTTCCCGCCAATATTTTCATCCATATCTAATAATAACTCTTCTTTTCTAATGACGTATTCCATCAGTGATCCTTCTTTATATTTGTAAAATATGGCATACATTCCCGAACTCCATCCTTTATCGGCAAATGTGTCCAAAAACTTATTTTTCCACTCGGACCATCCAGCCTCGATTTTCAAAGTCTTCAATGTTGCCAAGTGCCAATCTGCACATGTTTTGTCCAAAAATAATCTTAATATTTCTATCTTTGTTGTATCTTCCTCAATCTCAAATCTTTCACATTCATTCTCGAATATTTCTATCCATTGTTTCGCATTTGAGAATTTACATACAAATTTCTCAATCATGAATCTTTCTGATATATTTTTCAAATTTAGTAGACCCTTTTTCTTCTGTGTGGATTCTACAATATCTGTTTGTTTTTTTTTTCTTCTTTTAAATATAGGTCGTTAAACATTAAATTATTATCTTCATCAAAATAGGCTTGAATCATTTCTTCTGTACATGTCATCAAAACGAGAAATTGAAATCAATTGAAACCATTGGAAAAAATTCAAAACCCATAAAAGTGTTTTTTTCTAATCAGGGTAATCTTGCAAATTTTATTTTTATTTAAAGAAAATAAAAAAAAACAACAATTAAAAAATTACTTCTATTTATTGTAAAAAATTAAAAATACATTTTTTTTTAAATTATTCAGAATCATTTACGTCATCAGACATAAAACTATGATCTTCAACTTCTGAATCTTCTTCGTCATCACTCTCTGTTTCACTTTTTTCGACAATGTCTTCTATCTTTAAAGGTGTATGATCCCCAATGACTCCTACTGGTTTTAAATATTCATCTAAGAACCATCCGCAGTTCTCAGGCTCAAATTTCACGCATATTGAATCCGTTGCATTAAGCCACATGGAATTTATGATTTTTCTGAGTTAATGATATTCAGCATGGTGGTATGAAGTTGGAGTCGAAGCCTTTTTTTTTAAAGTGCTCGCTGTCTTCTTTTGCAGAGTAATTTTTCATAAAAATACGATGTCTCGCATCATTCACACTGGTGCAGTTCCTGATACCGTACATACTAGCCGTAAATTCTTGAACGGTCTTCATTTTTTCATCAAGATTACCAGCTCACCAGCACCAGTTAATGATGCAAAAACTGTTTAATATTTTTCATTTTTCGAAAATTGCTGAAAAGGTTTTACTTTCCCTTTGTTGTAAAAGGCTGCCGTGTAATCGCAACCTGTAAATGCAGGAAGGCGGGAAGACTTTGGCTTAATTTAATTCCCAACTTCAACGCTAAATCGGTGCAATTAATGCAATCAACAGTTTGATTATTATTAGTCTTTCTAGTTGCTGAACAGGCAAGCCAAATTACTGATTTGATAAGTTTGTGCATATTTCCTAACAAAATTATCAAAACGTCAGTATCAGAGGCTTTAATTAAAATCCTTGAGCCTGGTTCCGCTATAGAAGCATGAAAAATAATCCTTGTATCTGCCTCTTCGTGATGACATTCATTAAAATTAGTTCCTTCAGTTTTTTTACGGAATTTTCCTGAACTTGAGTAGCAGTGATGGTCGACGGTTAAAAAGATTTTTTTGTTTTGGATTATAGTTACCAAATAGTCATTTTCCCAATAATCAGCCAGAAACAGCACCAGAGCCTCTTTATCGATAATTTTTGAAGGCTTTGCAAAAAAAATTTGGTCTAGTTTGTTGAGGTCCCGAAATGTTGTACGGAATATCGAATTCTTTTCTGCTCTCACGTTCGCAATCATTGATTGACGGTGATAAGTGGCGATCAAAAATCAAATGTATTTCTGTAGCGTTTGTTGAACATATTTTTATGAGTATTGCCTCAGCAATTTTATCAAAAGTTTGAGCTATGGAAGGTCCGATTAGATACAAGTAATAAAAACCATCTATTATTTCAACGTTGATATGTGTTGGCTCAACCATTTCAGTTTTGAATTTCAAAACCTTTACTAACGTTGATTTTGAAGTTTTTAACACCTCTCCGGTACATGAAAAAAGAGCAGGGGGCATTGTGCTTGTGGAAAAGTCAAGCAAAATTCGAGATTAATTTTTTTGTTTAGTGTTAGAGGTATACAAAAGAAAACCGAAGATAGTATTTACTGTCTTTATTGTCAGAACTGTATTACATGGCGGTTTTAGGGCGACTGCCTGATCCAAGTGACAAATGAAATTACGATACGTAGACATAATGACAAGTGAAATTACGAAATTTCTATATAGTCATAATTATAAAAAAATCTATCTTATTCAATGCTTAAATTTGAGGTATTTAGCAAAATTATCTTCCTGTTCTTGTCTTTGAGATTGTAGAACTAAATAAGGTGCAGATTCGGTATCCCCGGCATATTGAAGATTATCATCGAGACCGTATAGAGATGTAGGAAGAAAGTGATGTGTAGTTATTCCGTGGTGGTTAAAGCTGTGGCAGATGTTGTAGGGCACTAGTATGATTAGTTACCCAACACACGGTTATTCCTAGCTGCAGAGCGTGGACTGTAGATTGATTGATTCCAGGTGAGGTGACAGGCGTAGTAAAAACACATATTTTCCATTAATTATTGCACCACTTTATTTGAGCACACATTGCAATTTATTACGGTGGAAGCGGAAGAAATTAAATCCATAGACATAAGAAGAAAAATTACAGATAACAAAAAACTGTATCAATTGAATTATAGATTATAAATATTACATTATGTTGCCAACATAAGCTGCGCCCTCAAAATTAACTATTTAAAATCTTATTGACAAATCTTACATTATGGGTATTAAGTCTAGGTTTCAACAGGTAAATGCTTAAATTTATATTTGTAAGAGGACCTTAAGTCGATAAGTAAAGACTTTGCACTTATAAAAGTACCTTTGCAAGTAAACAGCATACGAAGGTTTGTATTAATAACAAATACTGCATAAATTCAACAACATGGGTTGTGAAGAGTAAATATTAAATTTATGCATTTTAGAATCAAACATTTTTGTGGTTTGTATTAATGACAAATACAACATAAATTTTACAACATAGGTTGTGTAGACATAGGAATACTTAAATACTAAAATTATACATTTTAGAATCAAACACTTTTATGAATCGATAGGTAGGTCCCGCTATGTGTGAATTATAGACGGTTGCTCGGAGAATGTTGTGCCTGTTTTTGCAGGACCCCCGTTACTTGTTGACTCATGGAGTGGCAGCAGGGCCTGGAAAAAGACATCAGCTCCTAACAATACATGCACATCACCAGGCACGTTAAAGGTAGCGTCAGATAGATTGCAGTTAGCAGGAAATGTTAGATTGGAAGTGTCGATAGGTGCTTGAGGCAACTTTGTGGTTATCGTTTTAACAATATGACAATTAACATTGACCTTATATGGATATACTACAGAGTGTACATCAAGGTTTATTTGCAAGTGAACTGTTTGCTCAGTGTTGGTAATGCCAATTATAATTGATGCATTGTTGTCGGGAACCTTGCCTAATAAAGGGTATTTCAACAAGAAGTTTGTTTTTCAATTGTGGCAACACCGAGAACGTGATAGTTTTGACATTTAGTTTTTGGCGGTATTCGTAGCAGGTGCTTTGGCAATTATTACAATGAATTCAATTTCGCTCGAAAATCGCATTAAAATAATTGAAATCCACTATAAAAATGGTGGTTCTGTTAAAGTTACATTTCGTAAAATTCGTGATATTTTCGGCCAGCATAATCGTCCTTCTGAGACCGCTGTTAAGAATTTGGTCGCGAAATTTGAGTCGACAGGCTCGGTACAAAATGTGCCAACACCAACACGTGTTCGACCGGGTCGTTCAACAGAAAACATCGCCGCCGTGAGCCACAGTGTTGAAGAAGATCAAAATTTGTCAATTTCACGACGTTCTCAACAATTGGGGTTATCCAAAAGCACAACATGGCGAATTTTGCGAAAGGATTTGGCTTTGAAGCCTTACAAGATTCAACTGGTGCAGGAATTAAAGCTGATCGACCATTCAAATCGCCG
This sequence comes from Pieris melete, assembly GCA_963693345.1. Taxonomy (NCBI): domain Eukaryota; kingdom Metazoa; phylum Arthropoda; class Insecta; order Lepidoptera; family Pieridae; genus Pieris; species Pieris melete. The sequence continues at coordinate 208,972 of CAVNZK010000300.1, read as the reverse complement.
CAGATTCGCTCAGTTCATTCAGGAACAACCTGCTGGTTTTTCTGAAAAAATCATTTTTTCAGACGAAGCCCATTTTCATTTGTCAGGGTACGTCAACAAGCAAAATTGTCGCATTTGGGCTTCTGAAAATCCTAAAGCAATTATTGAGAAGGCTTTGCATACTCAACGTGTTACTGTGTGGTGCACTATGTGGTCTGGAGGCGTGATTGGGCCGTTTTTTTTCGAAGATGAGGCTGGAAATGCGGTAACAGTCAATGGATCACGGTATCGCGAGATGTTAACCACTAAATTTTGGCCTATTATTGATGACATGGATATCACTGAAATGTGGTTTCAACAGGACGGTGCCACATGTCACACAGCCAATGAAACGATCAATTTATTGCAAACCAAATTTCCCGAGCGCATAATTTCGCGAAATTCAGCTGTTAAGTGGCCAGCCAGATCGTGTGATTTAACACCACTGGATTATTTTTTGTGGGGCTATGTTAAAGACAGAGTCTATACGGAGCCAATCGAATCGATTGCAGCCTTAAAACTCAAAATCCGTGATGTCATTAACGAAATAGACCCTCCATTTTGCCAAAAAGTGATTAAAAATTTTGATGAAAGAATCAACATCTGTCAGCGTGGTCGTGGTGGACATTTGCCAGATATCATTTTTCATTCATAATTGCCAAACTTTTCTCTTTGTAATACAATAAAAAATTTATTCATTTTCCTCTAAATTCTTTGTTTTATTTTGTTTTAGAAAACAAAGTTCTTGTTGAAAAACCCTTTATAAGGGCGCTTTTAGTGTCACGCGGATTTGCTCACGCACGCGGGATTGGACCGCATGCGTAAAATTTCACGCTTCGGATCATACGCAGCATGAGTTTCAGTTTTCTACGGGCTGCGTAACGGTATAGACGTGTTCAAAAATGATCAATGTCAGAAGAATATGTGTCGCTTACATACTTTACAAACGACGAAACAAGAAGACAAGAGTACATGTTGATCCCTTTCTTGAAAATAGGCTTCTTGCTGGGGCGTTTGTTACACGCTTTGGAAAACTACAAAATAATGAACGTAAATTTAAAAATTACTTTCGAATGTCCATTCGTTCTTTTGATGAACTGTTGTGTAAAATTGAGAATAAGCTACAAAAAAGCAGTTTACGAAGGATTACAATACAACCGATTGAGAGGCTCGCTATTACATTAAGGTAAGTTTTAAATTTTAAATATTTAATTTCCTGCTATGATTTAGTGGAAAGGGATTTGAACAGGTAGGATAAACGTTTTTTGACTTCAAATTACTGTCATGTGTAAATTTACATGTGCAAAAAAAATTTTTGTCATGTACTCTGAAATTTCATTGTTCATAATTTCATTCAATTTCATGTTGAAATTTCATTAAATAAGATTATTTCACTCATAAAATGTCGCCATTAAAGTGGAATCATTCCTACCTTTCATCACACGCTACTTATTATAATATAGATAAAAGTTATAGGTTTGCACATGACAGTAATTTAAAGTCAAAAAAAGTCCTTAATTGGTTTGGGATTGGTACGTTCAACCTACATACACAATCCTTTTTTTTATCTGATAAAGTACACATGGCCACAGATCAAGTTACCCAAAACCAGCATAAATGGAACTCGCGCCTTGCGTATTATCATACTTAGGTAACCCGTCGGAGTCCCGCTTATACTGGATTTGAGTAACTTGATCTGTGCCGTGTGTACAACCGCACTCATATGACTAAACAAACAATAATTAGAGAGAAACTGGAGAAAAAAAGTTAATCGTACTCATTTTAATAAAAAGAGTTTTATTCATAAATTAAAAAATCAAATTTTACATCATTCATTTCTTTGTAAATTTGTATCCTGAGCGTTGACATTACTTTCGCCTGTAGATGATGTTGTTGCTGGGGTATAAATTACGTCATAAGACGTGATATTAAACAGGCCGCTTTCAGTCGAAATAAGAGTTTCATTGTCATTCACTGCAGCAGAACTAATAGCATTGTCGTTAAGACTCGAAGTATCCTGGATTATACTATTGGTTTGGTGACAATTTATCGGTGACAAACTGTCAAGCTCAGTAAAAGCACTAGAACTTGTTGTAGGTATGGGACTGTAGTATGCAGGTTGTGTTTGTTCCATTTCCATAACTATATTTAACACTTTTGTTCTGAACATTAGTTTTTGATATCTAGTGAATCTTTTTAATGAAGGCTGCAGAGACTGAAAGAAAGCCAAATCCTCACTTTCTAGCTCCAGTTGATTAGACTTTAAGCATTCTAATAACTGTGCCTCAAATTCAGATGGTGCTTGCTTTTTAGATTTTACTTGTTTTTGTTTTGATGTTGGGTGAGAACTTTCTTGACGTGAAGTATCTGGTTGCGTGGACTCATTAGGTGTTTCTAAATTACTTTGTTCAGACATTTCTTCACAGAGTGACTCTTCTCCAGCAGTTTCCGTTGTACTGTCTAAGAAAGTCAAAATGTCATAGTAAGAATATTTCTTCTTCTTCTTCTTACTCCCAGAGCCGGATGGCTGATTTTTTTCAGATATCTTGTCTTTCTGGTAAGTGTCCCTTGCTGTTCGCCAGCGTTGTTGTATTTTCTTGTCTGAAATGACAAAATATAATAAGTAAGTGGCAAAAGTACACACAGTTTCAGATCAAGTTACCCAAAACCAGTACCAATAAACGGAACTTGCTAGGGCCTCGCCGGGCGCCGAGTCGTCTACGATAATAAACAACGCATGAGTCCTGTTTATACTGGTTTTGGGAAGCTTGATCTGTGGCCGTGTGTACAAATCTGATATTAGTTGGAAATTTAACTGCATTCGATTAAAGGCCCTCCTTAATTCACACATGTTGTCAACTTTACACTGTCTCATGAAGCATTAGATAAATCCAGCAATATATATATACCTATACAGAGTGGAAAAATAAGGCCGCAGTTGAAGGAAAAGTACCCTTAGGCGCAATCAATCAATCATAACTGCATAAATACCCCCCTATGATAAAATTTTCGGCAAATCATAGAAATCTAACGTAGCTATAGTACTGTAGTTAAAACGAATTAAAAACTTCTAGCGCTAGCTACTTCCGTGCCCTTTCACCTTAAGGGTATTTATTTTTCTTCTGAAGTAAAATTCGAGCGGTGCATGCTGTCTTATGTCTGATGTCAGCATTATTAATATATTATGTTATCATATTATTAATATATTGTTTTTGTTTTCAGATATTTGGCAACTGGTAATACATTCACTGATCTACACTATTCCTATGTGATTGGAATTGCAACAATTAGCGAAATAGTAAGACAAGTTTGTTACATAATATGGATTGAACTAAAGTCTAAATGTATTCCACAGCTTAATGGGATCAAATGGAAAGAAATCGCAGAGGGATTTCTCACATATACAAATTTTCCTAATTGCTTGGGTGCAATTGATGGAAAACATATAAGAGTGATTCGGCCGCCGCACAGTGGATCACTATATTTTAATTATAAGAAATATTATTCTGTAGTGCTCCTCGCAATGTGTGATGCTGATTATAATTTTACATATATTAATGTCGGTACCAGTGGAAGCAACGCCGATTCAACCATCTTTAGAAGGAGTCAATTGTATACGAAACTGGAAAGTAACACGTTGGGTATCCCTGACCCGCAAGAGTTGCCTATTATTTGCCCCGAAGTAGCTTATCCATCTAGTGTAAGAGCAAAGTTGCTGTTCGTGATAGTGGGAGACGAGGCATTTGGTTTATCATCACATGTGATGCGGCCTTATGCTCGTGATAATTTACCTTACAAAAAGAAAATATTTAATTACCGTCTGTCCAGAGCTAGAAGGTACATAGAATGCACTTTTGGAATTATGTCAAATAAATTTAGAATATTTCACAAATCCATGAATGTCAAGTTAGATCTAGCACAATTAATAGTCAAGACGGCATGTGTACTTCACAATTTCATAAGGAAACGGGATGGCTACAAGGTCAGCCATACATTTATCACAAATGGTTTTACGGGACCACTACCCAGGCAGCAGACTGAAAGTAGTAATACGTCGGCAAGTAATATCAGAGATATATTTGCAGATTACTTTATCAATGAAGGAAAAGTCTCCTGGCAACACCGATATATAATTAATTAACTAAACTCAAAAGGTTTTAGAAGGTTTTTGATGTTATTTGTGAATTAAATAATTATGCTTATATTAATAAAGTAATGATGCTTGTATAAATAAAATAATGAACCAAACACATACCCGCCTCTTTTCTTTCCTCTTCGCTCAAATTTTCGTAGTTAGGTGCCAATTCCTTCAAAATATCTCTCCATGCAGCCTCCCTCGCGTCCCTGTTTTTGTATAATTCATTGCGTTTATCCCACAAAACGGGCCGCAGATGAACTTCAATGATTACTCGTTCTGTATCGATTTTCATTTCGGTAGTACAATACGGCGCGTGCGCCCCGCTCGACTCTAAAATGGGCACTGAAGTTGTAGGCAGCGCTTACGCATGCGGATACCCCGCACCGGGGTGACGCCCCGCACAGCGCCCCGCGTCCCGCGTGCGTTTATCACGCTTTACAATAGATACCTATATGAAATTGTTCTTTGCGGATGCTACGCATGCGGTCCAATCCCGCGTGCGTGAGCAAATCCGCGTGACACTAAAAGCGCCCTAAGGGCAAGTTTCTCAGTGATGAATGATACTTGTGAGGCACTGTCCAATAGTGCTCGTGCGTAAATAATCGTGCCTGTCTGGAAAATAAGCTTAACTCTAGCAGTAGGCAGAAGCACTTGTCCCCGAGGAGCGCTCGATAACAAACTGACAGATGGGCTCGATGGCTGTTGATCTGTTTGATGCAGTAATATGTGTTATGAGGCTTTTTGCATTCACCACACTTAAAATGATATTTACAGTTGCGTTTATGGAAAGACAGACATATTTTACACAGCTTATTTGCTAATACAAACTCTAGACGTTTTGTCGCCGCCATTTTAAAATTTGGACATTGGAAAAGCTTGTGCGGAGACTTACAATAGGTGCAGGAGGTAGAAGCAGGTGCAGTTACAGCAATACTAGTCAACCGTTGGGGTTGAGGTTGCTTGTTGGGAACGGAGTCGTTTTCCAATGACAATGCTCGACGTTCCAGGTAACCTAAAAGCTCCCTTACTGTGGGTAAACACTTGTTGTCTCTCTCCATCTGGAATGCAGAGCGTGTAAGGTTGTCTAACTTCCTCACTAGCACACACACAAGCAAGCTGCTCCAGCTGTCGACGGGCTCCTCGAGGTTTCTTAGAGCTGCGAGTGTCTGTTTAACGTCTGAAATTAGTTTACGAATTGTGTTAGGAGTAGAACGAGTAATGGGTTGCAAATCTCACAGTGTATGTATGTGTTCGTGTATGATTTTAGTTTTAATATCATATCTCTCTTTAAGTAATTTTATTGCTTCAGCATAACTATTGTCCTCTAATGGGAGGTTTTTAATAAAAGCTGCTGGCTCGTCACTTAGAAAACCTTTAAGATAATATAGCTTTTGAACAGGTGAGAGAGACTCATCTTTGTCAATCATTGCGCTGAAAAGGTTTATAAACGAGTAACACTCGGTATATTTGCCAGTGAATGTTGACATGACTACGTTAGGTAATTGAAGCTTTGACCTAATGCTCGAAGTTTGCTTACAATCTGAGTCGTTAAGCGTCTAATTTTTAGTGTTCAAATTGTGTTTTTTGATTGTCTTATCGATATTAGAGAGAATGTCGAAGTATATTTCTTCGATTTTACTAAAATTCTCCGGATCTTCAGGATTTTGTGCACGTATTTGGATACAAGCATCGCTATATTCTTAAAAAGCGCTGACGACCCTATCTCTTACAACTATAAGTTGTTCTAGCGACGTGATTGCAACTCACCTGATATTAGTGCATTATAAATTTTAGTAATAGACATCTTTGCATAGCCCCTTTTTGTAATATTAACTTTTGTGTCGGCCATGTTCACTAATAGGGCAATATATTGCTAGCTTTCCTAATGTTAGTTAATACTTGAACCGAAAAATACTTAAAACTATGTGTATTTTGTTACAAGTAGTTACTACTAAAATCAAAATGGTGGAGTTCATTGACGCTTGATGCTTGCTTACGCGCAGTACGAACGTTGTCGGCGTCCGCGTCGTTTGCTATGGTGAGGCGCGCTGTGATTGGCTACTGGTTGCACTCTGATTCGTCGGTTTCGGCGCTCGTATGCTGTAGTGCCAACTGAAGGACGTGAATCGCAGTTGACATTGACAGACAGCTATTGTCTTTATCGACTCGCTCTTTCCGGTCTGGCTTCGCTTGTTTGTTTGATTGATGTGCTCCTTCCTCTTTGTCTTTGGTAGTATGTCGAAGACTTTGTGAGGGCTTCGTAATAAAGATGGCGCGCGAATGTAATAAAGATGAGTTGGTAACTAACTTGATGTTGATGCTTATCTTTCTACGGATACCTCTGCGTTCTGGGTTCTGCGTTGTAGCTTCTTGCTGCCCTCGCGGGAAAATTCTTAAAGGCGAAGACGGCTCGCGGGAGAATTATTTAACGAAGACGGCGCGTGCAGACAAGGCGATGGCGCATCATAGAAGGACCATTATATAGGGCACTAGTATGATTAGTTACCCAACACACGGTTATTCCTAGCTGCAGAACGTGGACTGTAGATTGATTGATTCCAGGTGAGGTGAGAGGCGTAGTAAAAACACTTATTTTCCATTAATTATTGCACCACTTTATTTGAGCACACATTACAATGTATTACGGTGGAAGCGGAAGAAATTAAATCCATAGACATAAGAAGAAAAATTACAGATAACAAAAAACTGTATCAATTGAATTATAGATTATAAATATTACATTATGTTGCCAACAGATGTGTGATAGAGTTAATTACCACTTTGGAATTGTTTAAAGCAGATTTATATTTATTAGTGGTCTTATTCTGCGGGGAAGTTGGCAATAGAGATTGCGTTTGATATAACATATTCTACCGAAAGTGCAAGAAGGAAGACATATCACAAAATCAGCTGACCTAAAATTCTTTCTTTTCAAACGTTGCTACTTCCCGTACCATTAGGTGAAATTTCTGGTTCAGGAATATATGAAGAGGGGGAATAAGCACGCCTTGATGCTGGCGTTACTAAACGGTGACTGAAGTCATTATGTGAAAAAGATGGAGATGAATTGTACTCCGTCGCCGCCATAATCGCTTCGTCAGCCGAGTTGGCCTCTACGACAAGGTACTATATATTTGTAGCTGTTGCTATTGGCGTTACTTTTTCATTAATATATTTTTTATTTTGTTATTACAATGTTTATTATGTTGTTTACCTAGTTTGTAATAAAATAATTATATTTTTTTTTATTTCCTCTCATATTTCTCTATGACGGTGTTCATTTCGTGGAAACAGTTTTTTAAGAATTCTTAAACTTTTTCTAAATTACACCGTATATTTATAGCAATAATGTTCCTTATACATTTGCAAGGACTCATTGTTTTCGTTTCTATGTCACATTGTGTTCCAGTATTTACATGATTGCGTTTTTGGAAATGCTTTCTGTACCAGCCATGTTTTTGTCTGTAAAAAAAAATGGTGCGTGTACTTATGTACGCGCGTAAGAAGTTATACTTCGTTGCCTTTCTTTTTTTTTTAAAATATTAAATAATTAATAATAAATATTTAGCGTTAATAATTTAACAATGTTTAATATTTAGTATATTATTCAATAATTAATATGATTTATTATTTTGACGTGATAACGTCTTTAAAATCGTTTTAGTCGGGTGACATGTTCAGAAACTTGTGTCACACCAAAACCTCACGAGCGCGATCGCAGGTATAACGAGAGAGAGACGGACCGATCTCCCGTCTCATCTCACTCTAGCGGCATACAAACGAATGGAGATTTTCTCGTGCGGTTAAGTTTTGTAAGAAAAATGTATATCATAATCGAATAAGTAAACTTGTCATTTTACACCCGAAATTTATCATCAAAAGTGTGAATAAAACGATAGATGTAATTTAAAATTTGAAAAATTGTTATCTTCATTAATTCCTTACTTCCCAAAAACTTATATCACCAATAAGACGTTATCACGTAAACATCTCGATCGTAAACCTACTTTACAAACAACCAATATTTTTTATTATATTATTAATTCAATTTAATAACTAGGTATGTTTCATAACCTTTTAAGTAAGTAACAATAGGTCTTAGGTGAAAAAGCATTGCTAAATTTCTTTCAAAAAACAATTTAAACTCCTTTATTTGTTTAAAAGGTACTACAAATGTCATGGTCTTTCAAAATTCTTGGCATAGCTGCTAACGTCACGCATATTATATTTCTTTGAGCGCGATCGAGATGGGAGATCATCTTATTATCTCGATCGCGCACGCTCGGCGCCCATACTGATAGTTTTGTGTCACGGTGCGCGCGCATCGTAAAATTTCACTCTCATAAATTTTTCATATCGCGCCTAAAGCTATATATAACTTCAAAAATATTCAAAGGTAGAAAAATCTTTCGTTTTTCGCAGTTATGAGAAAATATTATGAAATAGAAAATACTTATAAAATAGTAGACTAATCTGAACAGTATAAATACTCTGCTCTGTTTAGGCGGCACAGGGCGCTTGCGCGAATGACCGTGTGTGTTTATGTACAGCGTCCCACGCGTATCCAAGGATAGTCCGGTCTATTTACACATTCAAGTTTACATAAATTCCCATAAAGCTGAATATTGGCATAGTTGTTCAAAACATCATTATAAAGAAAATCTCAAAAGTCCTCATCGTTCCGAGGTGTGCTAAAAATTTGGCACGGGGTCAAAGGTCAAAAAAATGAGTTTTTTGCGATTTTTAGCGAAACTGTGAGTTTTTTCGCAAAATTACCCCAGTACAAAATTGTAGATCACAAAATTCTCTACAAAAAATATATCAATAATTTTTTTCCTAAAAGCCACCATTTTGGAGATATAACGTTCCGAAAAGTTGGATCAGTCGTAATCCCTCTATTTTGCACACGTTTCCACGCCACCTATGAGGTAGTGTACAAAGCGCGTTTTTTTTAACGTGGTTTCCCCAGTAGGCCTATTCCACGGGTCTGCTGAGATTTTATATGTTTTAAAACTATTGCAAAATAATATTATATATTATAGTGGGCAAAAACAACGGCGGTGTAATTAAATAAAATACTTAAAATAAAAAGTTAGTCGTCTGATTCATAACTGTCCAAGATTTCTGTTTCTTCTTCTTCTTGATCTTCTTCTCCTTCTTCTTCCTGTTCATCCTCTTGTTCTTCTTCTTCTTCTTGTTCTATTTCACACGTAAACTGCCCCAATAGCGATTCCTGATCGGTATCAAACGAATCTTCATGAGTTGGTGACTCAACATTCGAGCATGATCGGCCTTGACAGTGTGTGCATGCCAGGGAACAAAACAGTCCAACTTTTCTGCAACCACATTTTGCACTACACCCTTTCTTGCAGTTGCAAAATATTGTGTTGAGAAGTTTCTCAGGTGCTGGTGGAAGTAAAGTTTGAACTGGCTCTAGTGTATTGTCGATCAACTTCCAACCCCAGTCTTTAGGGTCCAGCTGATTACCAAGCCACACTTGAACTTGGTAATATACCCGAAACAGATGTTGATGAGCAGCTACTGAGGTTGGAGGAAGAGAAGCTAAGTTGACTTGTTTTTTATTACGCGTATTTTTCACGAAAGATGTGTATCGCAACTTATCTAAGCAAGTGGTTTTTTTTGGGGCTCCGTACATAGCAAGAAGAAATTGAACTCCGTTGGTGATAACATGTTGTTGAGTTGAATTACTATTTTTAAAAACTTCAGCACATTGTAGTAAATCTTTTTTTTCAAACATTTTGAAAACTGTTGTTTTTCCTCTCCTGTAAAAAGCAGATGTCGTATCGCAGCCAGTTATTGCGTGTAGAAACAATACATGATTTTGACATTTAGGAAAATTGGATAAACTGTTTGATGAATATATTTCCGATTGATTTTGGGCTTTTCCGGGTTTAAAAAAATAAATAATTTTTTCAGTTGGAGTTCGAGCAGTAAGCAAGACGAGTAAATCAACATCCTCACCAACAACAACAGTTGTATTTGTCACACTGAATTTCTTTATCGCTGTTTCAATAATCAATACATCAGCATCATCATTAGCTTGTTCAACGGATATATTCTCAGCAGTAAATTTTGCTTTCAACATCGAAATAAACCTAGATTTATTGTGATTATTTGCAAAGAATTTCTGTTGACTGGTAGGAACTGTCATTGATTCATCGAATATAATATCAGAAGAAGTTGATGAAGCAGCATTTCGACGGCGTTGCTCTGCTGCTTTAATATTTATCGTATAATCATCATATCCGTCAAATACGACAGTAACTCTGGAACCAAAATGTCGACGTACATATTGAACGTATTTATCTAAGATAACGTTAAATGTTTCCTCGCTATCCCACACCACTCGATGTAATAAGAATCCTCCGTCAATTATGTACGTTGAATTAGTGTTATTAATATCAACATTTATAGTCTGAAAACAATCGTAAATAGCCGACTTCTGGGTCTTGCGCATTCCAATGTCATCAAATAATGTTAACGGATAAGGAGCTAATTCATACTCGAAATATTTCTCAATTTCATCTTGAAAAGCCGCAGTAACACTCATACGTTGGAATAATAACACTGGGTCAACAGGTACTTTTTCTTCGTGAACTTTTACGGTGCTACTCATAGCTAAAAGAGGAACAACTTTGTCAGCGCGTTTAAGTTTAATATCTTTAAATGTCAGTCCAGTTATTTTAGCAATAGAGATAAGCCCAAGTTCACGTGCTTTATAGCAATTAATTGTATTATCACCAACGACACCACTTGCAATCGAGATGACTTTGTTAACCTCTGGGAAAGGATCATGAATCGAGAACCACTCAAGAAGCATTCGTATGTCTTTAGCGTCTTTTTTTACACGTGAATCACTGGCATGAACATGCTGTTCAGTCGTATCCATCCTAACATTAGCAAGATCTTCTAATTTCTCACAAACTGTGTTCATTGCATGCATGCTGTAAACCCATTTACTGATTACACTTTGTTTTGTACTTCTTCCTCGAGCAATACCTCCATCTGTCTTCATGGCTTTCATCATAGACTGTTCGATAACCATGTCTGTAGAAGTTCCACAACTCAATTTATCTGAGCGTCTCACGGTGAAAAATCCTTCGGTAAATTTTTCGTAAACTTCAGGATCCATCGAGTCCTGTAATTGCATCATGTCTTGTAAATACAAGTGTGCAGATTTAGCATATGGAAAATGTCCTGACGAGTGGAAATAAGGTAACATTTCTTTTACACAACTTAAATGAGCTTTCCAGTCCCCCATACGCTCAGCTCTCAAAAATTCTTTTGCAAGTGAAACCATATTAAAATATTGTATCCAAAGTTGCGCTGTTGGTCCTCGTTCCTCAAAATCTTTCAATTTCATATTAAATTTATGAAGTAAAGCACCTGATACTTCATTATCATTTTCAATATCTGAATATGAAAGAGTGCTATCTAATATATGGTCAATATTTATGATTAAATCTGCTCCCATGATATCATTAATATCTATTGTTTTTAATATTGTAATTGCTAAAGCCAGCTGGAGTAGTGTATGTGCTCGAACAGCTCTTGCGTAAGCATGACCATTGAGCATTTTTTCTAATGACTTTGGTGCATAGATTTCTGAGAGTACTTCTTTTATCCCGCTACCTTGCATAATATAACCAATTGCTCCGAGATAATACATGAGTAGATGAAATCCTCCAAGTCTGACAATAATCTTCGATACTTCAGAGCCGTCAGGTGCGGCTGATACAATTTCTCGAGCTTTCGCATACAAGGGTTGGTCGAAAGTCACGATGCATACAGTGTGGCCGTAACGTTTCGCGTTCTCTAATGCACAAAGTAAAGTCGTATAGACAGTATTATAGTTACTAGCTGGTTGATGGATGAATGGTAAAAATGTAATCTGAGATTTTGAATAATTTGTATGGTAATTTGTTAAGCGCTCAATAAAACCGTTCCAACCAGGTAATGATGTATTTTTCCACTTTCCATAAAACCATACTACATCAGAATTTTTATGAAAAGATACTGTTTCAGTTCCATATCCAAAATCTTGGACATATATTTTACTGTAACCAACTACATCACTATTCTGATAGATCTGTATTGGCACATGAGCTTTTGCTTTGAAGTGTTTTGCTGAAAGAACTTCTTTTATTCGTTGCATAGGTTCTTCTAGTAAAACAGAGTGCTTTGGAGTTACAATTTGAATTATACCCATTATGTGGAGTGAATTGTTACCATCTAGCGTATTAACATTTATATCAGCATTATCTGCAACGTATTGAATAAGTGTGCCACTTTCAGGTGGTAGGACATGAGGAAGAGGATGAAAAACTGCTGCTGACTCGTACATCAATGTATCATTATAAGAAGCACACAAACCAAAAGACGACAAAATTTGTATAAGACGCTTAGACCCGAACCTCCGATGAAAAAAAACTGAAAGACCTAACTGTAATTTGGACTTGAACGATCTTGGTCGAATAGCAGTCATGATACTATGACAAATATTGGTGCATACTAGTTTTAAATGATCGAAATTTGATCGTTTATTTTTTAAGATCATTTGCTCCAAAAAAAATGTCAGTGACTGTGGGATGTCATTATTTAAATCTTCAAACATTCGACCTGGTGGAGGGTAGTAGGAATTATCAAATACCGAGGATTGAATATCTTCTCGAATAATAGATGCTGCTGCTTCTAGAGTTTTTAATCGTTCTTCTTGTTTATTAATTTTTTTATTTTCGGACCAAGATTGATTTAAAATTTCATGGTGACTGTTTATCAAACATACAAATGTTAACGCTCCCGGTTTTTCAGTGATAATAATTTTATCGCCATATTTCAGGTTAAGTCGCAGCTTAATAGTCCTGTTATCTAAAGTTAAAATTTTGCTAACATCTTTTAACTCAGCCAAAGTAAACTGACAGTCATTGCTACTCTCAATGTATGTAAATATTTCCTGCATTGCCAGATCTGTTGCTTCATCTTTAGGACGACCAACTGTACCGCCAGTAGTCGGTTTCAAAAAAGAAGTATAACATTCTTGGTGATACTTTGCTTCAGCAGCAACTAAATCATAGTCAAATTCGATTCGAGCAACAACAGCTTTCGATATAGCATCGGAACGAGTTCGTGCTACTTCCAAAATTGAATGTTTGAATTGGAGTGTACTTACTTGACAAATTTTACTGCGACGATCTAAGGATTTTTTTCTCTGCAACTCTTCATTCAATTTATTGCCACAAAATAAACATAGTTTTTTAAAACAAAAAGCTGAATCACTTGAACGGGATCTAGTACGAGGAGGACTACTTACTGTAGATCCTGTAGATGTGTTAGCTTCTTGTTCTTCGCGTTTTCTTTTGATGGCAGCAGCAATAGAACACTTCCGCGTATAAATTTTACGACAGTTGCTATGTATTGTCACAGATTTTTGTTTTTTAAGAAATTCCGAGTATCCATCATCTCTTTCAGCACTTGCATTAATCAGTGTCTTCATACCACGATCAACAGTTACAGTTTCACTTTCAGTTAAAAGATGAGTACAAATAAAACAATATTCTGACATTTTTCTTATAAAAATCTAAAACGCACAAAATAGGTTAAAAGATAGGTTAAGATAAGCACATGTTTTCCCTACGCAGTGGCGCTCAAGACTAACGGTATGTATTTCATATATTGGGCATGCCAACATAAAGCAGGTATACGACCCTAGCCACGCGGACAATAGAATAAAAGACAGATGTTATCCCAAGGTTATACTGACGTACAAATTTAGGAACGGGGTTTCATTATACCTGAGATTCTCGTAGTTTAACTTATATTTTACATAAGCAAGTTACAATAAATAATAGCGAACTTATTTTAGTTCTATTACACCTTTAGTGACTTTCATATGTGGCGTACGTGTGCAAAATAGAGGGATTACGACTGATCCAACTTTTCGGAACGTTATATCTCCAAAATGGTGGCTTTTAGGAAAAAAATTATTAATATATTTTTTGTAGAGAATTTCGTGATCTACAATTTTGTACTGGGGTAATTTTGCGAAAAAACTCACCGTTTCGCTAAAAATCGCAAAAAACTCATTTTTTTGACCTTTGACCCCGTGCCAAATTTTTAGCACACCTCGGAACGATGAGGACTTTTGAGATTTTCTTTATAATGATGTTTTGAACAACTATGCCAATATTCAGCTTTATGGGAATTTATGTAACCTTCCTCCTGATTTTAGGCTTAAATAGACCGGACTAAGGATGGTGACAGCTGATTGCTTGACTGTTGCGTAGTAAATACACTGTTGTGTATTCGTAAATGTGAATTGTTTAAATTATGGAAATCGAACAAAGTGAATCTATTAATGAAACTTGTACGAAAATTTATTTATTTATTCTCATGACGCATCTGCATTGCTTCAAAAAAAAATTGGAAAACGCTTTGATAAATTGCCAATGATTTTATGTGGAGATTTCAATATAAACTTTGCAGACGATAAAAATCAATCATTAATTGAATTTTTAAATAATGAATTTGGTTTAACTATGTCAAATGATCGCAATTTTAGCACAACGAAATACAAAACTACTATTGATGCGGTCTTTATTAGACACTTAAATAGGTTCGAATCAAAACTGTTTGTTTCTTACTTCAGTTATCATAAACCAATTGTATCAGTTGTAAAAATTTGCGATGATGATTCTGATAATAACGATGGTGTAAAAGTCGTCGAAATTATGGATGGAAGTTGATTTTTCTGAGAGATAAAAATTAATGTAATATATAAATAACTAAAAAATATAATATTATAAATAACAACATATAAATTGTCATATTTGTGTACGATAGCGCAATATGGTATGGTATGGTTTGGGGACTCGTTTTCCGCACTTAGACGCTCACTAGGTCCGTTGTACGTGAGCCCTGGCTACCTAAGCCAGCCTAACTCCTTCCAAAAGCACAGAAGCTTCCTGGGCACTTCGCAGGCTTCACGGAGCGACCTCCCTGTTCCGAGGATTTCTGTACGTTGTTTAGCCACAGCCTCGCATTCCAGGACTACGTGGGTGACTGTTTTAGTCATTTTTGTGTTAGCCACTGGCAGAACCATTTTGGATTGCCTGCAGTCCACACTTGATGATCAACGTTGGTGCTGGAGTTCCTCAGATCTCTGGCGAATCCACTAGCACTTGCGAGAAGGGCAAGGGTAGGAGCGGATACGGGCCAGCCGGCAACATTTCCGAGCCTCTCCTCGCAAGCTCATCGGCTGCATCATTGCCGAGAGATCCACTGTGTCCCTTAATCCACTGTAGGGTGACCCTGTTCGTCAGGGCTAATGCCTCCAGTGAATTGTGGCACTACAGCACCAGTTTGCTGTTTGTCGTGTTACTCCTAACGCCATCAGCACAGACGCGCTGTCGGATACGAGCTTAATACAGAAGTTATTAACACCCAACCGCTTTACGCCTCTGGCTGCTTTGGTTAGGGCAACACACTCGCATTGAAATATCGAACTGTGTATGCCTAGAGGTAGGTGTGTTTTGATGTTGAGATCTTGAGAGAATATGCCAGCACCGGAGCCGCTCCCTGTTTTTGAGCCATCAGTGTATATGCGTAGCTCGTTCGCAGTCGATTGATCACATTCCTCTTCTCTCATTTGTACATGGTTTTTCTTGTTCAGCATGTGTTGATTAACAATCCTATCGCATGGCGCAGCTATTAGCGGTTGGTATTCTATAGCCCTGTTTAGGATCGCTGTGTGTTTGCTGTAATGATTTTTACCCCATAAATCCAGTACCATAAGCCTGATGGCCGCCAGTGCTGCCTCCTGCTGTATGTGTATGTCTAGGGGTGCAACTTGGAGGGCTAGCTCCAATGCTGAAGTTGGCGTTGTTTTCATGCAACCACTGGCAGCGGACAAGGCAAGCCTTTGGAAGCGCCCCAGCCTAGTTATTACCGTTTGGAGCTCCGTCCTCGGCCACCAGACTAGGGCTCCATAAGCCAGCATTGGCCTGATTACGGCAGTGTAGAGCCATAGCGTAATCTTAGGCGATAAACCCCATTTGACGCCTAGCATCTTCTTACATTGATAAAAGGCAATCGTGGCCTTGTTTAGTTTATGTTCAAGGTGTTTGTTCCAAAGCAGTTTGCTGTCTAGAATCACACCTAGGTACTTGACGTTTTCCTTTAGTTTTAGTTCTGAGTTGAAGAGTTTTGGTAGCCTGTACGGTCCAAGAACCCTTCGGTTTGTGAACAAGACTAGTTCCGTTTTTGACGGGTTGACAGATAGCTCGTGCTGACTGCACCATCTCTCAATTACTCTGAAAGCCTTCCTCATGCGATCACATAGGGTGCTTTCAAAGTTCCCCGATGTTAGGATAGCTATATCATCCGCGTACCCTACTGTGTAGAGATTGATAGCATTTAGTTCTGTGATGAGCTCATTTACCACTAGATTCCACAAAAGCGGTGAAAGGACACCGCCCTGTGGGCAGCCCCTGCTGACAATACCACGCGTGGTGGTGTTCACGGTGAACTGTATAGCTCGATGTTTCAGCATGTTATTTATCCACTCTGTAAGGGTCGATGGTACTCCACAAGTGACAAGTGCATTGGTAATGCTCGTGAAATTCGTTTTGTCAAATGCACCTTCAATGTCAATGAATGCGCCGAGGGTTGACTGCTTTATTTTCAGTGAGTTGCCAATGCGGGATACTACATTATGGAGTGATGATTCTGTTGATTTGCCTGAGCTGTAGGCATGCTGATTAGGATGGAGGAATTTAGCTAATTTTACCCGACTACGTATCTCCAGGTCTCCCAGTCTCTCCAGTGTCTTGAGGAGAAATGATGTGAGACTGATGGGTCTGAAGGACTTCGCTTGGGTGTAGTCCTCTCTTCCTGGTTTAGGTATAAAAATGATTTTTACTTCCCACCATTTCAGAGGTATATAGCGTTGAGCTATGCAGGCTCGGAATAATGGCACCAGATAGTCCACTATAAGGCTCCCACCCCATCTTAGTAGGCCTGGGAATATCCCGTCTAAGCCCGCTGCTTTGAATGGAAGAAAAGAGTTGATCGCCCATGTTACCTTTTCACTTGTGATTATTTTGTCAGCTACCTGCCAGTCCTGACTTGATAGCGCAATAAATAAACATTGTATTAATCTACCTCATAAATGATAGTACTTTTATACTTATAATTAAACACAACGTTAATATTGAAGTTTTTACTTCTGCCGGCACTCCCGGAGTGCTAGTTTTTTTTGTTTTCACCCATTCTGGGTAGGTTTTTTTATTGATATGAAATGAAAATGAAATTTAAACAGATGAAATGAAATGAAACCCAACCTAATTCATTGAATCAAATCATTAAATCTGATATTGAAACAAATTAGTAGCTTCTTTAAAGAAATATATGCATGAATCATACACACTTCTATGATTTTTTTTAGTAAAAACTTCGTGGTTGGGTTTTTCTTTTTAATAGACATTATTTTGACAGTTGGAAAAGAGAACGCACGAGTTCGGAAATGGTAAAGAAAAAGCACGAGTGTGTAATAGCCCACATCCCGAACGCTATACGTCCCTGCAATACGCCACTTTTTTAAACAGTATTAAAAAAGTAGTTACGGGTGATTTTATAAGTAACTTCTTAAAAAACAAAAGGGTATCAAGAGTGCTATCTGCTAATCGGCATCTATATGTCCATTGCAAAGTACCCAGCTGCTGAGAATTTCCTCTCCGACTCAACAGTGGTTGGCAACGGCGTGTGGAGGAACCATAGTCAAATAAATCCATTTATTTTTTGGTAGGGACTCTAATTGATGTAAGCTTGTGGATACACGTGTAAAAGGACTTTTAGACGCTCGGAGAGTTTATTCTAATTCCTCTTGAAGTGACGTATTAGTTATTGTAGCAGTAGCACTTAAATTCAAATGCTCTGCAATCATAGGCAGGGGCAAGTCATCTTCGATTAATACTGTCATATTAATCTCTATTTAGTTTAGTTTTTCGTTAAGATATAATCGTGTGATTATATTTTTTTTCTTTCCTTATAAGATATTTGCTTGGCAATTGGAGAGTCTCGTTGACTTTCCATTGCACCAAATCATCTAGTAACACTTATTCGGATTTTTCAAATATAACAGCGCTGCAGTTGCTTTTATGCGACGCTCGGAGATACCATTGTTCATCGAAGAGGCCAACTTTTCTGAAAGGAGTTTTTAGATCTTCTAGGTTTCGAATCATGACACGTAACGTATATTCTGCACTAACTAGATCAGTATCTCGACGCCACAGTACCTCAAAAGCCAATTTCACTGACTGAAATGTATTTTTCAAACATATAAGGACAGCATGTTCTTCATCCGTTAAAAAAAATATCCTGAATTGAAACTGAGTGAGAGGTCAACTATGGTCTTAGCTACACACTGCTTTATTCTATTGTATGTACTTATCATGTTGCATAGGCTACTGCAACGTGTAGGTTTTGAAAATAGCTTTCTTGAAATATCTTCATACCAGTAATCGACTGCTAAACTTAATGTACGCTTGATCTGGATTATTTTTCGACATTTTAAGGTACTACTAATCTACTTATTAGTTATAAAAATAACTTTTATATTTTTTAACTCATATAAACAACAAAAAAATGTAATTTAAGTAATTTCTTGTTATGCAGTTACGCACAAGCATAACAAACAATTGGCTGCCTGCCCGCACGCGTGCACCACGTCTTTCACACTCACTCGATACAGTTTATTATTATCTAACCCGCACGTCATCTGCGGCTTATATTCGTAAATACTCGGAATAGTTTTCTAACGCTGTTCGACACTTTACTGCCGCCCGGCCGTCAGTCAGTTCTCGAACGGGATCTCGTCATAGTATGCTTCGGGATTGATTCCGAAAAAAGAAGCCCTTTAACTTATTTTTCATGAAATTATGTTTTTCAATTGATACATTTTTAGGCAAAATATCAGCAACATTATGTTCAGACGAACATATTTATTTTTAAATTTAATTTAATATACTCGTCAGAAACATCGGAATTTGTAGCACTTGATTCTTCCTCTAGTAATTTTATTTCCACAACATGGCTTGATATTTATCTGTTTTCATGTTCATGTTCCAATACTATATTATGATATGTTTGTTTTGAGTTCTTTAAAAATATTACTTCTCTCTTTGTTCGGGGTTGGGGATCAATTACAAAGAAATTTAAAATGATGATTATTTATTTAAAGGGCAATGGACTAAACTAGTGGGATGAGATGGGATTGGTATAAGAGTCGCGGCCCGGTACGACGTCTGAATGTGAACTAACTTATGTGAATATAATAAAATACAATGAAAATGAATACACTAGCAAATCATATTGCCTGGTGTCATTTACATTTTAAACACCTGTACGGTTTGTAAACCTTACACTCTTTGTTGTTTTTCTCAATTGATTGGGATGATTGGGATTTTATTAAAGAAGAGTATCCATTTTCCCAAAAAAAAATTACTAAATTTAGATAGTCTAGTACGGGGAAATTGCAGCCTGCGTTTGTTCCGTGTATTAACATTGTGCGTATGTTCTATTCTAGTAAACTTATCACTATTTTTGTATACATACATAATATTTTCATAAATGCCGTTTTACCCGTCCATACCTCATATGGAGTTTTGACTTTATCAGTACTCAATACTGTTCATCAGGGCATTCTTTGTGTTCATCAATGGCGATTTGTTGCAGCGTCTTCACGGCTAAGTAAGGAGCACAAGCTGTGCCAAACGTAACTCTAATTAATCTGTAATCTTTATTTTGTAATCCTCATCCTCTCTCCAGACAATCCGTAAAAAATCTGCATCAGCGTCAGTAACGACCACCTGCCGATACATTTTTACAATATCCGCGCTCAGACAAATGGGATGCATTCGCCGTCTCATTATAATGTGACGTAAATCTTGCTGAAGCTTGGGACCCTCCATCAATGTTTGATTCAGAGATATTCCGTTTGTTCCTTTACAAGATTCGTTAAATACGACTCTGACCTTAGTCGTGGTGATATTATGGGGGTGTAGAGTTGGTATTAATGAAACCCCATATATTTAAACACACATGTATATTCACTGCACTTAATAAATTAATACAATGTATCGTTTAACTATTATTGTTGGCTTGTGTCGCGATACGTGGCGTAGGTACGATCGTACGACCTGCCGGCGACGAAGCTCGGTAATGACTGGCGTGAAGCGTCTCTCGCGCAGTGTTGCCAGTCCCCACAATATCTTCACGTATGACGCCGTGATGTGGCAGATATACACTTTCTAGTGGATCTTTATCTTTTACAGTAACATGTTCCATATGACCAAGATCGAGGTATTCTTGCATGACTGCGGAATAACGTGCCTTAAACTCAGGATTTTTCTTGAATCTATGTTCAAGAAGACGGAATCTTTTAATTGCAATATCTCGAGATCTTGCATATTTACATTGAGGGTCCGTTTCCTTAAAAGGTAAACAAACAACGTATCGTCCGGTTTCGCTTCGTTGTGTTGTTTTCGCATAAAACTCCTCACATATAATCTCCTCCTCGGAGATAATGTTAGTATTGTCGGAATCAGAATAAAGTTGCCAAAACCGCTTTAATTACTCATTATCATCAACCTGAGTTTGAGTATACACACTAAGTATCAAGTTATGATGACACTGCGTTTGTGCTGCAATTTCCTCATTAACTAAGTTAGTGGGACCAGATAAAACCCAACCTAAAGCAGTGAATTGAGCCGTCAATCCACCGTTTGGATACCGAACTAACCAGACCTTGATGACATCGCCGTAGACATCAGCGCCCACTAAAATGTATATTTTATAAGGTGTGCTATAATGAGGATCAGCCAAATTAAAAGAAGATAATTGAGGCCAATCTTTTTTTTTTTTTTTTTTATTCGTTTTCTCAAAGATTTTACAATAGCTGATAAGTGATTGGGACCTCCTTTTAAGCGCATAAGCACTTGTGTTAGGAGAACCCGCTCTTCCATTACATAGGTGTACTAACTAATTATAATTTAATTTAACACGTATAGCTAAGCTAAGTATTACAATTTTACAATTTACTAAACATAATCTAAGGTTAAAATGTGAATAATGATATATGTGTGTATGTGTATGTGTGTGTGTGTGTTTGTGTGTTTATGAGAATGAATTTTCATGACTGATTGTAGAAGTTGACTATTTACTAGTGTATTATGATTCATGATTACCTACAAAGGCTTCAGTGTCTTCATAGCTAAATGTTTCTAGGATGTTAAGTAGCGACGTTTTACATTCATGTTTATTCAATGTGTATATATTTAATATTTTATTTAATTTATTATAAAGTTTAGCAGCTTGGCATTGAAATTGTCTCATAGCAAAAACTGATTTAGATCTCTCAACAGGAGCAACAGTATATTTGCGTCTTTTGCTCAGTTTGCGACCATCATATTTAAGAGACTTGTGCAATCTTAAGGTAGTGCAAAAAATGTACAGTTGCCTGACCGATAAGACACCACAAGAGGCATAAAGATCAGAGGTGGAAAATCTATAAGGCTTAAACATCATTACTTTTAGTAAAATTCTTTGTGCCCTCTCCAGTTCCAGGAACTTCATCTTTGTAGCACCCCCCCAAACTGGGATACAGTACACTAAAATTGACTGAGCCAGCGATGTGTATATCTGTATTAGTAGATGTTTGTCAGCGATGTGCCTTAGAGTTTTAAATGTCCAAATAAGCTTTCGAATCCTACTTATAACTTGTTCTAGGTGCTCATGCCATGACATTCTTTGATCAACTACCACTCCTAGATATTTAGTGTGATGAACTTTATTTATAGTTTTACATGTACAGTTTACTCTGGTGCTACAGTTATGTATTTTTATTTCTAGATCTGTTTGGGGTTGGGCGCTATTGTATTTAGTGAAGAAAATGTAGTTAGTTTTACTTACGTTTAATGATAATAAGTTTTCTCTTAACCAGTTATCTATTTTGGAAAGCCCTATTTCTGTATGTCGACGCACCGAGTCAATAGTTTTCCCAGTGAAGACAACAGCAGTGTCATCCGCGTAGGAGTAGACTTTCCCACTATCAATTCTTAAATCGCATAAGCTGTTTATGTAGATTAAGAATAAGGTCGGCCCCAGAACACTACCTTGTGGGACCCCATATGTGACGTCAGATTGTTCGCTGATGTATTGACCTATTTTAACTGCTTGCTTTCGTTCACTGAGGTAATCAGCGAACAATGTGAGTGGAATACCCCTAATACCAATGTTCTCTAGTCTCTGCACCAGAATAGGGATAGAAACAGTATCAAATGCCTTTTTTAAGTCGATAAAAACTGTGATACATTTATTACCTTTATCAACTTCATTAACAATATGACAAGATAGTGAGGTAACTGCATCTTCGGTTGACAGACCCTGTCTAAAACCGAATTGTGAGTCTGAAAGTAGACTATACTTCTGGAGGTAGGTAATTAGTCTTTTATTAATTAATTTTTCAAGTACTTTTGATATGGCAGTGAGAACGGAGATTGGGCGATAATTTGAAACATCTTCTCTGTTACCATTCTTGTACACAGGTGTAATAATTGCTTGTTTTAGCGCAGGTGGAAACACTCCCTGTCGGAAGCAGAGATTAACCAAATGAGTAATTATGGGCACAACTAGCTCCCTAGTATATTTAAGAAACTTGGTGCTTATACCATCCCAGCCAGGAGCACTGTCAGTTTTGAGACTCACAATAGTCAGGTATACTTCATGAGGGTCAGTTTCTAGAAGCACAAAAGACGAGACCTGGGAACAGTTGGGTCTAATCACATCTGTTCTATTATGTAACGTCGTAACTGGAATTATCTCTTTAGCTAAGTTTTTACCAATGTTTGAAAAATAATCGTTTACCAAATTAACCGAATTTTGAGGAGAAACATTTAAATTTAGTAATTCTAGATTTTGCGTTTTAGGTTGGTTACGATAAGTGAGGGTATTTATTTTCTTCCACAAAGTTTTCGGGTTTTTTATACTCTTAGCAAGGTCTTCTTTTTCATATTTACGTTTGACTTTCTTTATTAAACTATTGCAGAAATTCCTATATCTCCTGTATGTAATTTTAAGAATTTCATTATGAGGATCAGCTCGGAGTTTTGCTTGCATAGCATTTCTATTACGAATACATCTAACAATTCCTAAGGTAATCCATGGTTTAATAAGGCGTTCCTTATTCGGGATAGCTCTAGTGATAGTATTGGATTGAATACACTGCTTTAAAATAGATATTAATTTATTAGTTAAGATTATAGGGTTATTATAGTAAATTAGATCATTTATGTTGCTGTTTTTTAAATAACTTAAAGCGCCTTCCATGTTGATTGAGGATTTAATTTTCGAGGTATTGTAATTCGACTTAGCGAGGTAGGATAGTTTTAAGAATAACATTTTGTGATCAGTAACTGTAGAATCAATAACGGTAATAGACGCACACGTACCTATGCACCTATCAAGTTTTAGTATGAAATGATCTATGCAATTGCTATCTCGAGTAGGCAGTGTATGACCCGGGAGCAGGCCATGCATGGCTAGCATATTGAGGTAATGTAATCGGTTCGAGCGCTCCTGAGATGTTTCACTGGATTTTTGTATTAGATTTATGTTGATGTCTCCTGTTATTATAATGTTATTCTGAGTTTGTAAAGTTACTAAGTGACTATTTAATGAATCTATAAAATTTTCAGCGTTAAGGTTAGACGGGGAGCGATAAATACACAACATGGTATAGTTACCAACTTTGACTTGTAAGCAAGATGCATGTTTTAGATTTATTTCTTGAACGATAGTTTTATGGTTGCATTTTATGTAGACAACTACGCCATCACTACGATTTAGATGGCGGCTTGTAACGAAGTGAGTGTAGTTATCCATTTGGGGTATAGGCTTGTGTGGATCGATCCATCCCTCGGTCAGTGTTATTACATCAGCTTGAAATTTGAACTCAGATAAAGTTATTAAAAGATCATCAAAATTATTGTAAATGCTTCTTATATTTTGTGATATTATCGTGAAATCAGATTTTTGTATGGTTGTCTGTCTTGAAAAGTCATTTATAGTATGGACATTAGATTGGGCTATTTGTATGTTATCTAATTCGTACATGATTGTAGTCTGACTATCCATAAATGAGTAACCAGATACTTTCCGTACACTTCGAGAAATTATAATTTACTTGGGATAAGAAATTCGCAGTAAAGCCGAGATTGAATAAATGTTTATAATCACTTGTGACTTGTTTGTAGCCATGAGCCATGAGATAAAGTGAGATCGCACTAGAATAGTGTTTAATATATGTGAGTGTATCAGTGCGTGAGTGTAAATAGTATATGTAGTGTAAAGGTTTGTGACTATTGTTTTTTAGAAAAAACTGTTTAATAATGGGATAACAAGAAAAAAATTTTACAAAAAAAGGACAATAGTTAAAGAGTCATGCCTGCATGAGGCTGTGTACCTGTGATTCGTTTTTGACCTTAATTACCGGGGTGTTTTCGTTCTTTCTTAGGTAAACACGTCCGTAAGAAGTCCAACAGAACTTGTAGTCTTTTGATTTAGCTAGATCGCGAGCGAGAAAGTGTAGTCTAGCGCCTTTCGCAGTGAGCTGCTCGGAGATAAACACTGCAGTTTCTTCATTTTTAGTAGCTCCCAGATGCTTCGCTCGTAGCTTTTCTTTATTTTTGATGTTGTAGGTTTTACAAGATTTTAGTAAATCTGATTTAAGAATCGAGGATGATAACTCAACAATTATTGGAGTATTCGTTTTATTAGAATCTCTTTTCCCTTTTAGCCTGTATATGTCTTTGATATCATCTTTTTTAATACCGCTATTCAGGGATTTTGATAAGCTTACAACCATGTTTATTAAGTCTTCCTTTGATTCTGTGGGTAGTTTTGGCATATTTTTTATTTCAATATTAGCCTTACGTTGTTCCCGCTGCAATTCCTCAAGCTTGTCCTCTAAAATTATAATTTGTTCTCTGTCTTGCTTTAAACGTACTTCAAGCTGTTCTATTTTCTTCCTAAGGTCTTCATGTTGCGATGAGAGGAATGCAAGGCTACTTTCTATGTTGGTATTACTCTCTCTGATCTCTACTTGGGCAGACGTTATTTTTTTAAGCTCTTTTTGTTGTTCCGCAAACAATGACTTAATCATATTTTTCATCTCTTTTTTAAAACTTAATAATTCATCCTCAAATCCATGCTCTCTAGTCCTTTTTTGACGTTGTTGAACATAACTCGGTGGTTCATTGTCACCGTAAAGGTCTGTGTGAAAAGTTTCCATTTTGTCGACGTTTGGCTCAGAAACACTTTGTGATTTATTGGCCATAGGAGAGCGTTGAACTTTTGGCATCTTATAAATTCACTAATTGGGAAAACACAAAATTGAATATGAATTTATACTTGGGCCAGACCCTTATTTTTGCTCCGCTACCGCTTTCGCCTTTAAATTGCACTAAGCGATTAATTAATATGACTCACGCACAGCTTTATTCTAGCGTCGCATCGGCGGGTACGCAAAGTAAAGCGTAGCTCACGAAACTGTTTCGTTCACTGTTGTTGTCCTTCTCACCCGTAGTTAATTGACTTCTTGCGCGTTATGGGCGCCTGGTACTTCACCAAATTTGCGGACAAGATATTATATTTAATTTTTATAAAATATTTTACGTAAGCTTACACGTCTTAACGCTTTCGCGGTCCGAGGGGAAGAGGATCTACTTTCTGAATACTTGTTGAAGGAAGCAAGCTTGTGATAGCTCGCAGTACATGGGCTTGTTCTTCCATTTTATTATTGTGATCATGATTTGATTGAACCTATACTTCAACTTTGTATTTAGAAGCCAAAACACCCTTATAACCACCCAGTACAGAAATAATGCTCTTATTTAATGTCTTTCTTAACCCAAGAAGCTGTACTACCGATTCTGTTATGAAAGACGCCTGCGAGCCTTGGTCGAGTAATGCTCGCAATAGGTGAAATTGACCATCTTCGCTTGAGCCTTAATCACAGCTGTTGCTAAAAGGACCTCTTTAGGAGCAATCTGTTGCATAAAGTGTGTAGAGATATTTGAAATTGAAGGCAAGTTTTGGACAGTTTCGTTTATTTATATTTTGGAATCAGAGACCATACCTACACCCGGATTCAAATTGATTGTTGAATCTACTTTTTGTTTTGGAGGATGAAGCAAAGAAAGATGGTTGTTACGGTAAACTCTACACTTTGACGAACGACACGCGATAGCTGCTAACGATGACTGCTTCCCAAACAATTGAAACAAAGATTACTAGATTTTATAAAATTATGACGGCCTTCATAATCCATTTTACAACATTCCTTACAATTAACAATTTTGTGATTTGATCTATTACAATATGCACATACGTTTGAACTAGAATTTGACATCACAGGATGTACTTTGTTTTGATAATTTGTAATCCTTTTAGTATTTTTAATATCCAAAAATTCAAGAGATCTAAAACGAGATTCTAAAAATTTTTTGAATTCTTATATTGTTGGTAGATCATTCGATGTACAAATTCTTTGTTTCCACAACTTTCGGGATTTCGTATCAATTTTCTTCGTTAGAATATAAATAACAATAGTGTCCCAATGTTCAACATGTAATCCTAATTTTTTAAAACCCTGTAAGGTATGATTCGTAGTATCAAGCAGCGTATTTATTGCTTTACACGATTCATGTACAATAGATGATTGATTTAATAACCGATCTAATAAACAATTTACCAAATATTTCTTATTGTTAAATCTATAATTTAATAAAGTCCAGGACTGATCATAATCCGCTGCAGATAAAGTAAATATCTGTTGTTGCAATATCTGTTCGGCTTCTCCAATAAGAAGCCCCTTTAAATATTGAAATTTTTCTATTTTGTCTAAAGATGTGTTGTTATGGATTAAGGATTCGAATAGCTCTTTAAAGGTTTGCCAATCTGAATAATTTCCCGAAAATACAGGAATACTAATTTTTGGTAATCTTAAATTTGATTCACCTTTACGAGACTGATTATTCATACAAGGATTATCCATAACATTGTCAGAGTTGGGCAACACATCCAATAAACTTAGTTTATAATTTAAGTAT
This sequence comes from Pieris melete, assembly GCA_963693345.1. Taxonomy (NCBI): domain Eukaryota; kingdom Metazoa; phylum Arthropoda; class Insecta; order Lepidoptera; family Pieridae; genus Pieris; species Pieris melete. Next base: position 181,633 of record CAVNZK010000300.1, on the reverse strand, counting down.
GTGTCCTCCAACTCTTCATATACATTTAAATTCTTATTAATATATAAATTATTATTCTTCTCCAATTGTGCTATCAAAATGTTATAAAATCCTGTTATGATTATTAGTTACTATTTTCCAATCACTTTCTTACAATTTTAATTTCGTTTTTGTAGTGGAACACACGCTAGTTGGTTTAACACTGATTTATTTTCCAATTACCCTCCATTAGTACATAATAATACCACATCTTCCCCCTTATAAATAAAGCTATAAAGCAATCTTAATTTGAATTAACATCTAATAACTTAGCTGTAAACACAAATAACAATAGGTAAGTGCCTGAATGTTTTATCATTGAGAAGTTATCTAACACGCTAGTCTAGTTCTAATGTAACTTATAACTACAACTAAACCTTAATAATATAAAGAATAAACCAACATAAATCAAACACATAAAATGGAGGTAAGTACCTACTTACAATAACCTAGGTACTTTGTTACATTAGGTAGGTAGGTATACAGTACAGAAACTACTTTTATTCTATTAATCCATCCTCCCCTTTAAAGTTCATCAAACACGTAGCTTGTAATTTATACAAAATCTTAATTATGTAAGTACTTACTTCAAGTACGTAATCTTCTTCTTTCTTCTTTCTTTGTTGAAAGATCCTCGGGCAATTTCGATTCGAGACCTAATTTCCTGATCAGGATTCCACTCGTTTGTAACCCAAGTTCCCAAATACTTGTATTGCCGCACCTGTTCCAACGTTCTACCAGCTACGGATAAATTAGGAACTAAAGTATCGTTTCGGGAAATGACCATCACCTTCGTCTTTACTGCATTAATAGTCAGACCGTCTCTTTCGCTAGTTTCATGAACTTTATTAACAAGCATAAAAAGTACGTAATAAGTACCTATAATGCCAAATTTATCATTAGCTATATTGTTTCCTGTAAATGAGTAAACTCTTTTATGAAATGGTCTTAAATTGCTCAGAGAATAACCTTACTCCAAATATAAACTTTTAGGTAATACATTTAGCATCGACCCTGTACCTAATTTACATGAAATATTCTTACGGTTGCATACAAAGATCTCAATCCATTCCTTATTGTTATGGTCCTTGTTATCCTCAACAGTGTTAACGTAAAACAACTCATCACTAGAATCATCCTCGACACTGAAATTCATCACTTTTTGCCCGCAAATGACCTTTTTTATCACACACAAAACACGAAGCACTATGTGCTGGGCACTTGTCCCCTCCAGCACACCTGTAGTAGCCGCAGTAGGCGCAAGCGTCGCGCGGCGCGGCCCATCGCCTGCCCCCACGGCGCGCGCCGGCGCCTTGCCTGCCCCGCCAGCTGCCGCGGCCCTCGTGCTCCGTCCTGCTGTTCACAGCGTCCACCCTCGTTTCACTGGAGGTCCCTTCTATGCAGCGACTTTCCTCTTTGGATAGTTCGGCGGCCTCACACACTTGCACTGCCTTCGCCAAACTGAGGTCGTCGGTCCGCAGCAGACGGTCTCGGACGTGTTGCTCGCTATTCCACACTCTATCCGATCCTTGATCAAGCTATCAGTTAGATCACCAAAGTCATAATTTTGACTAAGCCACCGCAACGCCGTCACAAATTGATCAATTGGTTCACCTAGCTCTTGATTGCGTGAGAAAAACTTAAACCTTGACATTGTGATATTAGGTTTGGTACCAAAGTGCGCATCAAATTTTGTCAAAAGACACTTAAGGTTATGTTCACTTTTATCCTTGAGATATCGTCGACGCGACTGCAATAGCGCGTAAGAGCAATTTGCAATACGCGGTACGCAGTTGCAATATCAGTATTTTATCAATTTTACAGGAGGAAGAAATAATTGATTATCTTGGTCAATAGAATAGATTTTTGACTGAACTTTTTTGTGGTTCCTTTGAATGATATTGCATAGGGATGTCGTAAGATTTAACAAATATCTTTATTATATATTGAGATATATCTGTGATATATCACATACGCGTTATTGCTGCTAAAGGATAAGTAAAAGAATGGTCTATTTTAGTAGTTCAGCGGTTTTGAAAGTAAACATTTTATTAGTTTATAATCATTTAATGTCACATAACGAATAAAATTCTTCAAAATGTTTATAGAGCAAAATTGTTATAGAGAAATTATGTACGGCAAGTTTGGTTTTGAAATAAAGTGCGCTCGCATTAAGAACAAGCCATAGTTTTACAGCCTGAAGATCTGCCGATAATGCATGTATAATTCCTTTTTGTGCTGCTTATTATTTCCTTTTTTTCAGCTCTTGCCGTATTTTTCAGTTCTATGTGTTTATTAAGCTGTTCATCGGATAAATTACCTGCCTCATGAGCACAGCAAACACCACAAGCATCTTTTTTAGGTGAAAAAAGCCAATATTTTCTTCAAATACGCATTCAAACAGATTTCCTGAAACTGCAGGTTTTTTATTTCTTGATTTTGAATAATCAGAGTAAAGTCGATACAATTGAGCTTTTGACTGTATTACAGGTTCTTAATAATATTTATTTATTTACTGTTATTTATTTATTTATTTCGTTATCCTACAGCTAACATAAATTATATATAATAACAAACAGTTACACTGAAAATATAGCCAGAGATGGAATACATAATACATTTTACTACAAAAAGGTTAAAAAATTTACAAAATCAAACAAACAAAAAAAAAAAAAAAAACTAGCACTCCGGGAGTGCCGGCAGAAGTGAAAACTTCAATATTAACGTTGTGTTTAATTATAAGTATAAAAGTACTATCATTTATGAGGTAGAATACAATGTTTATTTATTGCGCTATCGTACACAAATATGACAATTTATATGTTGTTATTTATAATATTATATCGTTATTTATATATTACATTAAATTTTATCTCTCAGAAAAATCAACTTCCATCCATAATTTCGACGACTTTTACACCATCGTTATTATCAGAATCATCATCGCAAATTTTTACAACTGATACAATTGGTTTATGATAACTGAAGTAAGAAACAAACAGTTTTGATTCGAACCTATTTAAGTGTCTAATAAAGACCGCATCAATAGTAGTTTTGTATTTCGTTGTGCTAAAATTGCGATCATTTGACATAGTTAAACCAAATTCATTATTTAAAAATTCAATTAATGATTGAATTTTTAAATATATAAATTTTAATTATATTGAAATCTCCACTTAAAATCATTGGCAATTTATCAAAGCTTTTTCCAATTTTTTTTTGAAGCAATGCAGATGCGTCGTGAGAATAAATAAATAAATTTTCGTACAAGTTTCATTAATAGATTCACTTTGTTCGATTACCATAATTTAAACAATTCACATTTACGAATACACAACAGTGTATTTACTACACAACAGTCAAGCAATCAGCTGTCACCATCCTTGGATACGCGTGGGACGCTGTACATAAACACACACGGTCATTCGCGCAAGCGCCCTGTGCCGCCTAAACAGAGCAGCACACTTAGGCACGGTAGAAAGAGTGGGAGATACTAGTTCCTCTCCCTTCCCCTCGATCTTACGCTTTTTCGATCAGCATCACGTGACCCTGACGCGAGTTTGAAAGTTTTTACCCATACAAAAAAGTGCTCAGCGCCGCTAAAGAAGTTTTCACTTCAAAAAAATTATTCAATACATTCAACAAATATAGCTTAGAAGTTTATTGCCTGCAACAGTGTGATGTCAGTTTCGGCAGTGCAGTTAAATATTTCTTTTTTGTTTACTTTTGCTTGCGATTCATCTTCTGTTACAGATATGTTGTTAGGAGCATAACTTGTTTCTCCTAACCAATATCGAACCGTCCACTCTTTGATTCTCAATGTACGAAGGAAAGTTTTTAAACAAACTTTTATATCATGAGCATTCAAATAGTAAACTTTAGTGTCACTTTGTTGCTTTCTTATCAACCATTGAAGCTTGACTGACACGACACGCACTTTGCGCTATTAGCTGGTGATGACTGCCTGCACCTCGGAAATGTGCTTCTAGCCACGCCCTGCTGGCGTGTCTAGCTGATGTTGACTACCTGCGCCTTCGAAGACTGCTTTGCTGCTCCTCGCCACGCCTTCTACTCGCGGATTGTTACACTTCACTTTCACTTTTCTACTCGGTTGGTAAAGTGCGCGGGCTCTTCATTAACCAACCGGTCGTAAACCCACGCCCGAGTCACGACGATGCACCTTCAGGGCGATCCACTTCTGGTTTCTAGTCCAATGGGATAGATCGCGGTCTATCCGACTCGAACGGGCCAATTAATAATTCTATCAAGCATCCTGGTGAGTCCGCGAGTAAACTGAATAAAAATTTCTTCGTTAGCTCAATACTCATTTAATCTACATATATTAACTGACAATATAAAACTTACAATACACTTTGAAAGCGCGTTTTAAATAACAGCTAGCGCCATCTAGATACACTCGTGCAAAACTTTATACACTACATATATTCAACAGCCTTTTTACACAGCTTTTCATAAATACAATGATAATGTTTGTGTAATCGGTAATCGGCCGCGCAATAACCCACTGCTAATGTCTATCGCCGAGTTACCAAAATAAGAAAAGTCTTTGTTTAACAACCCTAAATCAGGTACTTCAGTTGGTATTAGCCGGGTTTCTTGGAGTGCTATTATATCTGCTTACTCAGTAGCCGAATGCAATCTATAGATCTCTTTAGGCTCATACAGTTATCCATTTTGAGAAATTAATTTCTGTTCATCACTTGTTTTCCATTGGTTATTAAACTGTACAAACCTACCGCAGGTTTGGCAGGTACCCCACAAGGCCATAAATTCTCATCCATAAATATCGATAATTTATCCTTAGGGATTTTAAACTTCTACCTTCCGGAATCTTTTTAAATTTCATATTTACTTTCTCTAATTGCACGTCAACACCGGTCTTGATCATTATATAATTAGAAATGTCTTCCGTCTAGCGATTAATATCAACATTATATAACATATTTAACGGTAGTCTAGTATTTGCCGCTTTAAATGTATTGTAATGACTACCTGCTTTTTCCCTTCATCGCAGTAAATCTGTTCTTATTACGCTTTCGTTGCACCAGGACCCAGGCATAATTTTTGCAAATTTTCCCATTACTTGCACTAGTACTCGTTGGTTAAATCGGTTTGAAATTTTTCCGTTGCCCAAAGCCCAATTGGACCACTTATCAAAACTGTCTTGTTAAATAACAGCCTTTCTCTTTTTGTTTCCATATATCTCCGATATTTGATTTAAAACCATTTCTTTTGTAGCATAGTTTTCTTTTATAAACAACACATTATTTTTCAATTCGTTATTAGTCTCGTATTCCGGTTATTTCGCATCAGAAGTAAGTTATCCCTCACCGTCGCGCTGGGCGTCTGAAATACAAATATGTGTTTGTAATTAAACTATTTTAAGAAGATTACAAGTGCAAGGAAAAATGTATTGTTTACCTGTACTTTCATCAGCATCGTTATCTGTTTATGTACCCGCTTCTACAATATCAATGACTTTTACAGGATATTCCTTGCCGTCGAACCAATGAAACTCATATTTCATATTAATTTATTCCCATCCGTAATTGTCTGGTGTTAGTTAGTGTAAGTAGACGGACTCTGTTTATTCACGTTACACCAAATATATGCAATATATTATGTTGCTCTTCTCATATGTTGCTGTAGCTCGCGGCATGAAGGAGAAAATGCTGTAGCTTCCAATTTGCTCGTTTTCTTCTTAAATGCTTTGGTAATTTTTTTGTTATATATTCTGTCGAAAATTATACATCTCACTTCATTAACAGTTAACTCTGCTCTAATATTATACATCAGACAAACAAAATATTAAATAACGTCAAATGTGGTATTCATAACATCTGGATCAGTTACCATTACACGTGTACTCTCCCATTGTAATGAATGAAGCGCTGCAATGGTCTAGTTTTTGCTTTCCTGTAAAACGACGGGTTCAAATAGCACCCCGTGAATGCGTGAAATGCAGCCAAAGAAGTCAAAGTCAAAGCATTTATTTCAATTAGACCATCTAAAATGGCACTTTTGAACGTCAAAAAAAATAAATTATATATATATATATATATATATAGAATATTCTAGTTGCCCCTTCCAAAAGGTAGTTTCGTGTGGAGAAGAATGGGCAAGATACTCCACACTTACTCTTTTAAAATAGGTTTACAATACAGTAGAACCTCTATAAGTCGAACATCAAGGGAGACGCCAAAAATTCGAGTTATAGAGTTTTCAACTTATGGAGGATTTCGACTTAGGCGGATTTTGATTCGACATATAGAGTTTGAGCTTTATTCTTATAAATTTGTCGAAAACAAATGACTGGCTTAGCTAAATTTCAAAGGGAATCAAAATTGAACACCTGGCACAAAGCAAGCAAACACGTGTTTCCATGAGTCATAAATTTATTATTGTATACTCCTAAAATGTTTTCTAAAAAAACAATAGTGTACTCACATTGTCGGCAAGTTCTTAAATCCGGTAACTAATTTTTGTTCGAACAATAGAGATAATAAATTCCAAATGATCAAGTTGTAAAGGTTGTAAAATAAAACGTTCCTATGTTCGAGATACAGAGGTCAAATTTAATTTTTCGAGTTATAGAGTGAAAATATGTACCAAAATGGCTTGGAGGGGCTCGGTGATTATTTCGATTAACAGAGGGTCAAGATTTCAAGTAATGGAGGTTTTGGTGTTTTAAGGGAAAGGAACAAAACATTTTTTCGAGATTTGGAGGTTTTTGACTTATCGAGGTTCGCCTTAACGAGGTTCTACTGTATTTGTTACATTTGTTAAATAATTATATGTGAAGACAATGTACTCTTAGAATAAACTACTATACTAAAAAAAGTTAGTATACATGTTCCTCACATATTTACAAATATCGAAACCGTAGAATATTAACATTAAAGTGTAATAAAAATATTAAAAGACACAACAAAACAGGGTGTGAGATACAAAAAAAAAATATAATAATAATAACAGATGATGATGAGAGCCGTAACTTACTTGTTCTCGAAATTGAGTCGATTCTGGAGAAGGTTTCTGTGTGGGGTAGTAACAACCTTGTTAGGTTTAATCCTACAAAGACTCAGGTTTGTTCGTTTTCTGCCAAGAAAGATCCTTTTGTCGTGTCTCCTCAATTTGAAGGCGCTCTCCTTAGTTCGTCACACAGCCTCAGTATCCTTGGGGTTGGCATCTCGAAAGAAGTCCAATTTCGCAGTCATCTGGAAGAAAAAGCCAAACTGGCTTCCAAAAAGCTGGGTGTTTTGGGTAGGGCTAAGCAGTATTTCACTGAGGTGCAACGTATGCAGCTCTACAAAGCTCAAGTACGACCTCATATGGAATACTGCTCGCATCTCTGGGCCGGTGCTCCCAAATACCAGCTTCTTCCTTTTGACCAAATTCAGCGAAGGGCTTGTCGAATTGTCAATCTCCAATGTCTTACTGATCGGCTTGATTCTCTATCGCTACGCAGAGACATTGCGTCTCTTTGCGTTTTTTACAAAATTTATTACGGAGAGTGTTCGGAAGAATTGTTTGGGTTGATCCCTCCTGCCTCTTTCCAACACCGTACGAGCCGAACGACCTCCAAATTTCACCAGCATCATCTTGATGGTTGGAGGTCTTCCACGGTCCGCTTCACAAGGCATTTTCTTTTGCGAACTAGCGAACTGTGGAATCGGCTCCCGGGGGGGGTCTTCCCTCAGAGATACGACCTCCAAATGTTTAAAAAGAGAGCCTACTCCTCCCTCAAAGGCCGGCAACGCACCCACTAAAAATGGGTGTCTATGGGCTGCGTAGACTGCCCTTTTTGGTCGTCCCGCAGCTCGTTTGCCCCCCTATTTTATAAAAAAAAAAAAAAAAATAACAAAAATATGTTACAGCAAAAAGTCAGCAACCAATTTGATTTTGTCCAGGCTCTATGATTGTCCTATGGAGTGGAAGTGCAGAGCTGTTCTTCCGGGTCAGCACACATATCAACATTTCTGACATTGTTCCCTGTACCAAGCTGCATCCAGACTTTGCGATCGATGGCATATTGATCCTCTGCTACATGCACAAGTAGATGCTTCATGTTAGCCAACATAATAATAAAAATTTCCGTGTCGGAGCATTTAATTAATATGTTACTGTTCTTTGGCATATTGCAAACATGGTAAACTACTTTCGTATCAGCCTCTTCATGGGCACCACCATGATTGTAATAATAATACATATATTCAAATACATTACATTTTTGTAGTTTTATTTAAAAAATATAAATAAGATTAATTAGTATTGTCTTTGATTGACATAACCTTTACACATTTAAAAAAAAAACTTTTTAACCGGATTAAAGTTATGTATTATTATAAATTTACAATTATTTGCTTTACAGCGTGCGTGGTCACGTAGACTGAAGACAAAAGGTGTTGAATGTCAAAAAGTATCACATCTGTAGAGAAAGTTGCAAGTCCGGTTAAAAAGTTTTTTCTTTAAGTTTAATTAGTTATTGATTTAATTGTAAAAAGTTGATGTTGTAATTGACATAACATAATAACAATATCTTATTTAATATTTTTTAGCAAGAACCCTCTCCATGAAAGGTAAAGACCTCCAGAGAAGACCAGTACTCTCTATTCTCTGCCGCACGGAACCAATGAGTACATGCTACTTTTATGATATTCCCAGCGTCTGCCCAGCGTGCTTTTGGTCTTTTCTCCTTCTCTGTCCTAGCGGGCCTTGTCCATTGTGTTGTCTCTCTTGTCCATCGATTATCGCATAGCCTCGCTCTCGTCTCTCCTCTATATTTTGTGTCTGGTAATTCCTTCCAATTGTTTCCAAGTTTTCTAATTTCTGATAGACCAATAATATCAAACTTTGTATTTTTCAAACACTCTGTTAATTCCAATAATCGTGAGTATGTCGACAAAGTTTTAACATTGTATGTTATTATGTATCGGGTATTTTGATGACTGTTTTTTGCACTGTTTGTTTTTATTTTCTCTGGAGGGTTTTGGTCGTGATCTTCCACGGTGACCGGCCGGCCTGGAAGATGTTTTTTATTCTTTATTTGTGTACTTGTCTTGTTTTTCATGTGAGAGGGAGGCGGTAATTGCTATTGTTTAAAGTTTTTAACTATTTGTTCGCTTCGTGGTTTTCCAGGGTTTTTGTTGGTTAAAAAATTAAGTATTCCTGGTTTAGGAATTCCTTCTGATAAACTTGACGATCTCTGTAGTCCATGTTTTGTCTGAGTTTTGTTCTTTTTGTTTACTTGTGTACCTTTTATTGTTCCTGAATGATCGTTTACGTCCGATGATGTAGGTAGGGTTCTTTTCATATTGCCTGATGCATCTGCGTTATTGCGGCGAATTATTAATTTATCATACCTGATGGTGGAATAGTTTCCTTTCCTTTCCTATCTTGGAAAGTCTGCATTTATATAAATAAATAAACTATGTTTATTATGGAACATATGAGACATGTATCACTTATTTCACGTCATTAAATTTGAATTTGTAGGCATCCCTACTCATCGGCAAAGAAGACAGAGGGTGTAGGCCGAGAGAAAAAGCCGGCGTAAAAAATTCTCGGTACTCTTTTTAAATAGCAAATCAATCATAATAATCAGTATTTTTTAATATTTTTCTCTGTTTATAAATTCTTATTTTTGTGCCCAGCGTAGTGAATGCTACAGTAATCGGTCGGGGTTTTTCTCCTTTCTTCCCTATTCTCCTAATTTCTTGTATTTAACTGCTCTCTTGCTGTATAGAAAAGAGCGTTTTATGATACTTATGATGTTTTCTTCTGATTTTTCATAAGATGTTTCCGTCTCCTCTAATTCGAATATAAGGATGTTCCTCTGTCTTGATTGCTTTTCTAGGAAGTATAACCTTTTCTCTTGGTTTTCTTGCTTTTCTTCTAGGTTATTGTATGTTTCTTCCATCAGATTTATGTTTTGCGTTACGTTATCTGCTGATTGCACAATGGTCAGTTTTTGTTCGTTAAGTTAGCTTTGTATTTTTTGGAGCATATTCATTACTTCTTCCATGGTTTGCACGTTATGTTTACGATTATTAAGAAAATATTTTTGTTTTGATACTTGTTACATATCCATTGCACTCCCTTTGCCCTGCATACCCAATACAACAAAACCAGCAGCTTTTGATCGGATACCTCATATCAGACCGGTCAATTCTCAACTAGTTAAGTTTATAATGTAAAATAAGCTGTAAAAACTCAAATGAAGCGTACGAGTGTGGTATACTGGACTGAACTGGTTTTCAGGCTATAAAATCACGGCGCGCGGTATGGTCGCGCTCACTTCTTCGCCGCTCGCACTAGATAGTATAGACGTTACTTATAGTTATTGTTATTGAATTTGTGGTTATGTATTCTTTATTAATTCATAGGTAAATTTCGTGTAATCTAATTTGTTTTTTTTAGTAATTTTATTTGTTAAATTCTTACTTCAGAAGTGGGATTCGTTCTCATTTCTGCTTACTTTAAATTTACGCCCACGTGTTTTACTTTGTTCAATTTGAAACGCGAGTGCCATACGTTTTTATAAAAAATAATGGAGGGTAGGCGACGAATATGGAAAAAGGACGGTGTGCCTGTCCCTGCGCTTGAAGAAACGTTACAGACGATATTAAACCGTCTTAACGCTTTGGAAAATACGTCCAGTCCTAATATGACGCAAGTGGCTGAGCCATGTCCACCAGTGGTGTCACCACGGCCGCGCTCATCAACACCACCCCGAGGGGATCAGCCCTTTGCACCGCCGGCGTCAAGTTCGGGATTTGTTCCGTCATGCGCAACACCATCGGGCTTGCTGCTTACTTCCGTAAGAGACGCTGCGTCGTTACCACCCGGTACTGACGGTTCGCACATTGGTACTGAGAACGCTCCGGTGCCATGTTCAAGCAGCGCGTGCCAGTCAAGCGCTGACCTGGTGCTTAATCAGGTGACCAACAAACTTGTAAGTGCGATGAGCACAATTCCGGTAAGATCGAACTCCATTTATATTTCTAATTTCGATCCGTCTTTCAACGATTTCGATAAATGGTGTGAGGAGGTAGACTCTGCACGGTTGTCTATTATTGGGATGATCGTGAGTGTTAATCTCGGATTGGATATTGTTTGAAAGGAGATGCTAAAGTGTGGCTAAATGAGTGGCTTAGTAATGATCGTAGTTGGTCTAACTTTAAAAGGGAATTGAAATCACTTTGTCCGCAGCGAGTAGACATAGCAAATATTTTATTCGACGTAATGAAAACCGACTCTGATAGTTATCCCACGTATGCGGAATACGCTAGACGCTCTTTATTACTGGGGGTACTTTTTGACAATAAGCTCACTTTCTCAGAACACCAGGACATTATAATTCAGAAGGCTTCTAGAGTGCTTGGTTTTGTCATAAGGAATACAAAAGGGTTTCGAAGCACCAAATCGAAAATTCTAGTATACAACAGTCTCGTGCGGAGGCATTCTAGAATATGGGACAGTTGTATGGAGGCCGCATTATGCGACGCATATGCTACGACTCGAGAGAGTACAAAAGAGGTTACTGTGGCATCTGCTTTTCTCCAGTGGCATCTCGAAAAAAAAGTTGCCAACGTACGAAACGAGGCTGGCGCACTTTAACATGTTGTCACTGGAGAATCGCAGAAAATCAATTGATATATCGTTTGCATTTAAGATATTCAATAATCTGATTGATTGCCCGAACCTCCTATCTAAATTTAATTTTCGTGTACCCTCTCGATACCCCCGGCATCCCATTGTTCCATTTTTCCCTCCTTTCCGTAGAACGCGATTTGGTCAAAACTCACCGATGTCCAGATTAAGCATACTTATAAACGAGCTAGGTCTGGATATACATAGTTGCTCACCTCATAGTATAAAATGGATTTTTGTTTAGTTTTTTTTTTGTAATTAGAATTTTTTCCTTTGCTAAGTAATTGTTTTGTTTTTAGTAATCAGATTTTTTTTCTTTTATAAGCAATTGTTTTTGTTTTGTAATGTTTGTTTTGTTTAATAATATCTTTATGATCTCTATATATGTATGCTATGTTTGCCTATAAGTGCTTGTCACATTAAAAATTAAAAAAAAAAAATTACGATTGCGTGTCGTACGGGGAATGAGTGATGAGTTAATTGTCGCTGTAATTATTCGGGGTATTAAGGACCCACAAGTTCGCGCCGCCGCGACTAGTGCTAATTTATCATCGGAAAACCTCGTGAAATTCCTCTCATTATACACCAAGCCCCTAGAACTGCGCTCTGTACTACAAAATCATGTTAAAAGGTCAGATTTGCGAGTTAAACTTCCAAAAACGAGATTATTTTAAGTCTAATATTAAATGTTTTTCGTGTGGGAAAATTGGTCATAGCCAAATTTTGTGTTGTTCTGTTCTGAGTCTTTGTAATGTAATTCAATATCTAATTCCTATAAGCAAAATGATGTTATAACTGCCATTATACAAGATGTGCCTGTTGATGTGCTAGGAACCCTTACTCAGGCAGGATTTTCTATTAATTAAAAAAAAAAAAAAACTAGCACTCCGGGAGTGCCGGCAGAAGTGAAAACTTCAATATTAACGTTGTGTTTAATTATAAGTATAAAAGTACTATCATTTATGAGGTAGAATACAATGTTTATTTATTGCGCTATCGTACACAAATATGACAATTTATATGTTGTTATTTATAATATTATATCGTTATTTATATATTACATTAAATTTTATCTCTCAGAAAAATCAACTTCCATCCATAATTTCGACGACTTTTACACCATCGTTATTATCAGAATCATCATCGCAAATTTTTACAACTGATACAATTGGTTTATGATAACTGAAGTAAGAACAAACAGTTTTGATTCTAACCTATTTAAGTGTCTAATAAAGACCGCATCAATAGTAGTTTTGTATTTCGTTGTGCTAAAATTGCGATCATTTGACATAGTTAAACCAAATTCATTATTTAAAAATTCAATTAATGATTGATTTTTATCGTCTGCAAAGTTTATATTGAAATCTCCACTTAAAAACATTGGCAATTTATCAAAGCTTTTTCCAATTTCTTTTTGAAGCAATGCAGATGCGTCATGAGAATAAATAAATAAATTTTCGTACAAGTTTCATAAATAGATTCACTTTGTTCGATTTCCATAATTTAAACAATTCACATTTACGAATACACAACAGTGTATTTACTACACAACAGTCAAGCAATCAGCTGTCACCATCGTTGGATACGCGTGGGACGCTATACATAAACACACACGGTCATTCGCGCAAGCGCCCTGTGCCGCCTAAACAGAGCAGCACACTCAGGCACGGTAGAAAGAGTGGGAGATACTAGTTCCTCTCCCTTCCCCTCGATCTTACGCTTTTTCGATCAGCATCACGTGACCCTGACGCTAGTTTGAAAGTTTTTACCCATACATGAAGTGCTCAGCGCCGCTAAAGAAGTTTTCACTTCAAAAATTATTCTAACTACAGAGATCGAGTATCTAGGCCGAGTCATTAGTAATGGTCAGGTAAGGCCGAGCTCACACTAGATACGAATGCATTGATGAACATTTGCTTATTATTCAACTAATAACAATTTATATTATCACTTAATACTTTATTGTATTTGGGAGGCTCTAGCTGCTACAATATTATTATCTATTTCGTGAGAACTCAAATCACATGTAAATTTGTTTAAAAAGAAAATGTTGCTTACAAATATAACTTAATGTTCTAGTAAATCTTTTACTTAAAACTAAAAAAAACATTAAAGAAATTTTGCATTTACCACAACAAAACAAAATACCCTTTTGGTTAAATTAAAGTTAAGTTATTCTTTCTTAAAGTTAAACAGTCTTTTCTTTTTATCTATTAGCAATTACCTTTTTACTTTTTATTTCTCAATATTAAATTTTCTTAATGATTTTGGAAACATAAAACTAATGACTCTTTTTGATGATGATTTTACTCTGAACTGGTAGTTTTTTCACAACTTGATATTTAGCAATTGAACTAATATCGTCGTTAACAGGCCATTTGAACATCTTATCATTAATTTTTTTAGCGAATTTAATGTCATATCCAGCTCGACTTTCCCTCAGTATTTGCCCAACATATCTATGAACAAGACTCTTTTGCGAGATTAGGTTCACAATAACCCAATCTCCAATGATGATGGAGTCATTGGAGTCATCTTCATTCTCTGATTCGCTACAACTGCTACCAGAGATATCACTTTCATCTAACGCACTTAAAACTGATTCTGGCGATGGCGGTAATTCTTCATCTTCCGACGTTGTCACTTCGTGTTCTTGTGAATTTAGGTTACGTTTTACTGCTTTTACTGTCGCTTTGCAAATCTTCTTTTCTTTTTTCTGTTTTCTAGCTGCCCACTCATTCTCGATTGCCAGTTTTTCCGGTGTGTCGGTCAAAATCCTAGTTTTACCTTTTTTCTCCCCTTTCCAGAGCCTTTTCTCGGTCCTGCTTTTGGGTGTGGTCTTATTACTTCAGGACTTACAAATGCTGACGTAGAAAGTTTTGGAACGTGAATATTGTGAGAATGGGTCGGTGTTTTAGGGCTATCGTTATTTCTAATTTGTGAAGAACCAGCGGCATGCGGTCTGTTATTATTGTAGGAATTTATAAGGGCATCTCTATTACTGGCCATACATATGGAAAGCAATTTTGGGGGAGATTTTGTAGAATCATTTTCCTTTTCATTATCAGAAATATCGGGAGTCACATCGTCATCTGGAATTGGCACTGGTGCAACTGGCGCAACATTTTCTGCATTAAGCATAAGGGCAGGGGAAGCTGGCGCAGTGTTTTCAGCCATTAAAGATTGATTAAGTAAAATAGACGGTGACACAGATGGTGAGATGGTGAAAATGTTGGAACCAAAAACGAACTGTGTTTTATTTTGCAACATGACCGCCATACACATCATTCACCCTTCGAGTCGTTTCCGCAGCACTAGTGCCACGGCGGAACTCGTACTCGTAAATAAGGCGATACTTTAAGTTTTCCATTTTATAAAATGAGTGACGCAAACAGAAAAAACAAATGAATGACGGTCATCGAAGCACAAATACATGAGTAAATAGCTGTACAAATCTGAATTTGAAATTCCTTACCAAAGAAGAGAACATCGTGATTAAAGTGGCCAGTACGAAATACGCCAATTTCATATGTAAGGACCTAATATTTCGATTGAGTTAAACTTAGCTTTCGACTAAAGAAAGCTAATGGTTGCCAACCTTCGTCCACATATTGTTGTAAAACTCCTCCGATGGTAGTATCTGAGGCGTCAGTAACTAATGCCAGTGGTTGCGCCGGATTCTTATTTTATAATAATTTTTGATTCTTAAATAATGGTTGCTCAATACATATACCCATCCTAATAGTTCCTAGACGCATATCTCATCACCCACCTATTTTATGTCACAATCCTATGACGGTACTAGTTCCGGAACGGGCTTTAGGTGGCGCGCACGATGATGAGTCTCTAATAAGAATTAATTAGTGACAATTTGATGATCCGTGATATGGTTGATTATTCGCCGCACGCTCGCAACGCTTCCTTTTTCTTTTAAACATTTAATTTTTTATTCTAAACTTTAACTATACTTAAATTCAATTAACTTTAACTTGATTAAGTATAATTTGTGAAAGTGATTGTTCATTGGTGTACAACAAAGGAAAGAAGCCACTAGAAGAAGCCACGAGGTTGAAGGTACTGTGCCGACATCCTTTCTTTCTTTTTCCCATTGTCCATTATTGAGCAATCATATTAGGTATCAATAAGAAAAATTACAGTCCACTATATAACCACTTCAAAGATTTAGCTTATAGGTATAAAGTTTTATATATGTATTAACAACCCGCGCCGCCAGCCAGTCTTGAATCCATATTAGGGTGTCCCGAGAGTGTGGCGTCACCCAGACTCTTTTTTACAATCTTCAAAGGCTTTCAGTGTGTCACCAGTCAGTACCACAGGGTGAGAGCCTTTGACTGTCGCTTTGAGTAAGTCATAAAGAAGAGCTTGTGATTTAGCAGCGTCTTTGAGGAACCGGCGATAAAAATTAATCATTTCCAAAAATCTTCTAAGTTCCCTGACATTCCTTGGGATGGGAACCTGCTTAATGGCCTCAACTTTGTTCTCACTAGGTTTAATTCCTGCTGATGATACAAGGCATCCCAAAAACGTGACCTCTGCTGCTCCACAAATACACTTCGAAAGGTTGATAACCAGTCCAAATTCCTTAAACCTCGTAAACAGTTGCTGCAGGTGTTGAAAGTGGCTGTCCAGGTCCCTGGAGAATATGAGGTAGTCATCTAAGTAACTGTAGCAAAAATCCAGGTATCTGGTCATCTCGTCGACGAATCTTTGAAAGGTCATGTAAGGAAATTCAAACATTCAAAAGGGTGTTGTGATGGCTGTTTTCGGAATATCCTCGGGGTTCACTGGAATTTGATTATACGGCCTTGATTAAATCTATTTTTGAGAAGATTTGGCAGCCAGCTATGTTCTGGGTGAAGTCCTGGATGCGCCGGATAGGGTATCGGCCGGGAATCGTGCGTGCGTTTAACATCCTGTAATCGCCGCATAGCCGCCATCCGTTGTCCTTTATTGCGGCGAGGTGAAGGGGCGACGACCATGGGCTCTCTAACGCTCGTGCTGTCCCTATTCTCAGCATTTCTTCGAATTTCTGTTTTGCAATCTTCAGTTTGTCTGGGGCAAGTCTTCTTGGAGTGCAATATACGGGTGGTCCAGCGGTTGTTCTTATGTGATGAACCGTATTGTGACGTATGACCCGATGTGTACTTGCTGGTCAAGTGATTTCTGGAAAATCTCGAAGAAGGTTCAAGTACTTGGACTCGCCTGTTATCGTTTTGACTGAAGTTATGGCATCAGATGCAGGAACTGGATTTGCGTTTGCTGACTTGTCTTGTTGTTGATCAGGCATTTGCTAAGACAGTCTACGATTAAGTCGTAGTACGATAAAAAATCGACTCCGATAATAGCCTTTGTAACGTCAGCTATTATGAACTGCCAGGAAAATGCATGCCGAAGACCTAAGTCGAGTTCCATTTGTTGGCCACCGTATATTGGTGTTCCGTTCGCTGCGTAAACGTTGAGTTCGGTTGTGCATGGTCGCCTTTGTTTCAGGGCGGAGCGGGGGAAAACGCAGATTTCCTCCCAGTGTCAACTAAAAACTGCGTTTTTGTCCTTCTGTCCGTTTTGAATAAGCGATCATTAGTAGGGCTACGGCAATCATGCGTCGCTACTGATGACTGCCTTTGGCATTTCCCGACCCTGATTTATAATCACAAGGTTTCAGGCATCATCGTGCCTTGTCTCCATATCTGTGGTGGAAAGTACAGGTAGGGAACTTCCTATAACTTGACTGGGAACGCGTAAGACTTCTATTGCGCTGGCTACCTCTATCTCTTGACCGAGATCTACCTGCATTGGTCATGGAGAGTGACTTAACCTGACGGCTCAGTTCAGCAACTTCTCTTCTAAGCGTTTCTAGTAAACTGCCAAGCACAGCATCGGCGGATGCAACTTGAGGTACAGGCGGTACCAAATCATGCACCTTATCTGCTGCAACGGCTAGTCCAAATAGTACGAATAAAATAATCTGATATATTTTTAACAGCTTAGTGACGTAAATGTCGCAGAAATTGCGAAGGACGTCTATCTCCAAGTTCTTCGTGCATTAGAAGCTGGGTGACTTCTTTTTCTCTCGACGCTGAAAGACGTTTAATAAGCTCCGTCTTAAGAGTAAATTCCAACTGCCGGTGGATTGACAAGAATGTCTTTAACCTCAGCCGCATATCGATGCTCGAGTTGAGCACTGACATAATAATATTTTGTCTCATCATCCTTAATTTTAGAAAGAGCAAAGCTGCCTTCAATTTGAGCAAACCAAACTGCGGGCTCTTCAGGCCTAAATGGGGGCAATCGGTCTCCGACACGACAAATGTCGTATAGTGTAAAAGTCTCTTCGCCATCTTTGGCATCTGACGTTGATGGCTGGCCTTGTGACATTGTAATAAATAGTAATAATTTTTCGTACCTTAGTTGGCGTATTCTTCAGTAGGGGTCACCAATTTAGGGTAGTCTGATTTTTCAATTATTTTAAAAGTTATTATTGGAATTTGTATCCCGGATTTAAGCGCACCGGTATTGTTCAACTACTTCTTATTGACATAGTAGTTACGCTCGATAAAGTCAAGAGCATTAAGGCTATCACTGACGAAACGTCCATTTCCACTCAGATGCACTCCAAATGGAAATTTATCGAGATACGGTACCATTCACAATACTTCCATTTGATGCATGGCGTACGCACAACGGACCAACCACGAGTCTAATTGCGGAGAAAGGAGTCCTTCTACCCGTGATGCATGGCGTCACTTCAAACTTTGCAATCGTACGGAACGGAAATAAATAATACTATGGATAACAATACTTTACTGGTGGCAGCAGTTGTGTGTATTTTATTAAAAATACAAAAAAAAACCTAAGAGAAGGTGGATGAAGGATTGGTTGAAACAAAGAAATACTTTTACACATACCAACTTATTGTCTGTATTGTCTCTAGAGCCCACTGATTGGAGAAACTTCTTAAGAATAGACGAACAGACGTATTTCAAATTACTTGTACTTGTGGCGCCAATTATAAAAAAAACAAGATACTAATATGAGACAAGCCATAACTGCTCACGAAAGGCTATGTGCTAAACTTCGTTTTTTAGCCTCAGGAGCGACATATGAAAATCTGAAATGTGATGTGTCATGCAGTGGGGTCCGCATCAGCGACCTGCGTGGTGCAAACCCGGCCTCTTGCCCCTGCCGCTTGAGGTACTCTAATTCGCGCAAATTATGGCGCCAAAGGCATGTCGGTCCATACTTCACGCGACCCTACAGTTTTCCTTTCGACCCTACCGTTTATATATATGTCTAACTCTACTGTCGACTGTATCGCTGACTCTACCGTCGACTCTACCGGCGACTCTACCGTCGACTGACTCTACCGGCGACTCTACCTTCGACTCTACCACTTTTTAAGACAATTCACACCAATTGACCTAGTCCCATGCTAAGCTGGTGAAGCTTGTGTTATGGGTACTAGGCAACGGATATACATACATATTATTATAGATAGATAGATAGATATAAATACATATTTAAACACCCAAGACCTAAGCACAATACCAAAAGCTCATCACATCGATGTTCGTCTCAGCCGGGGATCGAACCCGGGACCCATGAATTCGCAGTCAGGGGTACTAACCACTAGACCAATGAGTCGTCTACCAGAGTCTGACCGAAACGCCTATGTTTTTTGTCCCGCTCCAACACGTACCTCCCGCACGTCACCGACCACGCCAGAGAGATGAGGAACGAGGTATGCACTTTGTTCCGTTCTAACGCTGTCCCTTGTACTACTTGTCTAACGCCCACTCCCGAGGGAGGTGAGGCTAAAGAGACAGCCGAGACTGTCGTCATCCGGATGAATCGACCCCAGTTCACGTGAGAGCCCCTCAAAGCTATCTCAGGGATTTCCGCTATAGACCTCTTGTCTAATCCCAAAACTGAGCTGAGCTCGTTATGGGAGTGTGGACTCCAGATTCCACGCCACGACGCGGTACATGAGGTTGCAGTCACTGCGTTCGCATTGGGCAGACCGAGAAACCCCGCAACTTTCGAAACGACCTCCTCATGCGATCCGTACCTAGCGCAATTTTCGCGATGAGAGTCTCCAAAGACCTGCGCCCTGATACTACCTATGCATCGACAATGACACCTGTACCGTCTTTAGAGGCTATGAGGTCCGGCATTGGTGCCGCGTCGTACTGGTATAGCCCCGGCAGCAGAGCCGCCGGGTATTGTTCTTGCACTGACAGACGCTTCAGCTTCAGCTCAGATGCCTTGGGAGAGCCGGCAGCTCCTCGGTAACTGTCGCCGACCCTTGCAGGTTTATTTGTCCGACCGAGATGTCCATCTTGTCTCCTCGTGAACCACTTATGGACCTACAATCTATAATTGGTTCTTTCTAAGGACCGCTTTTCCGCCGCTTGTCATGCCAGGCATTGGGCCGAAGCGGTTTGATGGTCTAACGACGGTTTTCCTGCTTTTTTGCACGCATCGCACCGACGGAATGTGCTCTTGCACGCTTTGTACGTGTGGCCCTCCTCACCACAGTTCCCACAGGTATCCGCTATTGCCCTGCAGAAGGGTGCCGCGTGTCCGTATCCCTGGAATTTTCCGCAGCAGGTAGGGTCTGCACAGTCCCGCACGATATGACGCTCCCACTCAATGTACACGCGCTCTCTTGAGACCAGCTTGTCTCGCCAAGCTGGACTACACCGCAGCACCACCGTTGTGCATGCGCCTCCTCGCGCGCTCTTCTTAAAGGCCACGTCGACCTCTTCTTTTTTCCACTCCGCTTGGCCCTCAAAGCTCTGAGTACGCAACGCTTTCAGAAAAGCGCCTTAGTCGACTTTGGCGCCGTCGACCGCAACACTGTCTTGCGGCCGCGGAAATAAGTCGCGTGGTGGGGTCCGCATCAAAGTCCTGCACTTAAAAGTTCATTAATTATAACAATGATAGTTAAATCCGGACACGTGTCTTTAATTTATCAGGTTACATCCATGGAGAGACGAATGAAGAGAGATTCGACTTTTCGTGCTAAGTATATTGAGTTTATGGACGAGTACTTTAAGCTCGGACATATGTCAGTTTCTGATTTCGATTGGCGCACACAGGAGCACTACTTTATCCCACATCATGCTGTGTTTAAAGGTGGTAAAATCAGAGTAGTTTTTGATGGCTCAGCGCCTAGTTCCAATGGAGTTTCTTTAAATCAATGTTTGCATTCGGGCCCAAAGTTACATCGTGACATTGGTGATATTTTAACAAATTTTAGAAGACATCAGATCGTAAATGAGATGCAAATGAGAAAGAAGCTTTAATACTACGCAACGAGCTAATTGGGATTTTTAAGGCTGGTGGATATGAGTTAAGGAAATGGCTGTCTAACTCATAACAGCTTATGCTTGCTGGTTTACCCGAGGATCATCAACAAGATCCTTATATTTTTCAGAACGTGGACAACCCTGACGCTGTTGCAGTATTAGGTATTCAGTATCAACCGTTAGCTGATATATTTACTTTTCGCGTGCAGGATATAGATGTAATTAAATCTTGGACCAAGCGTGTAGTACTTTCGACTGTAGCCAGGATATATGATCCTAATGGATGGTTAGCTCCAGTTGTTTTTTGGGCAAAATGTTTTATACAAAAGCTTTGGTTACAAGGATTAACATGGGATGCGCTTTAGTAGGTGAATTGTTAAGTGTTTGGGTTAGGTTTGTTTCGTCCCTTCCTGAAATTCAATTGAATAAAATTGATAGATGTTTATTGCCACCAGGGAAATGCACAGTAGACATTCATGGTTTTTGTGATGCATCGGAAAGTGGTTATGCTGCTGCAGTTTATATTCGTTCTGTCAATAAATCTGGTGTTGTAACGGTTAAACTGATTATGGCAAAAAGTAAGGTTGCACCGGTAAGAACACGCTTAACAATTCCTAAATAAGAGTTATCAGGTGCTGTTCTATTGACACGTTTGATAAACCATGTTAAATCCATTTTTGGCCAAAATATGAATATCCAGAAGTGTTTTGCTTGGACTGATAGTCAGATAGTTCTTGAATGGTTGCAAGCGTCAGTTCATGTTCTGGAAGTATTCGTGGCCAATCGGGTTTGTCAAATTCTGCAATCTGCTGTGACATTAGATTGGAGGCATGTACCGGGAGGACTTAATCCGGCAGACTGTGCATCTCGAGGTTGTGAGGCTCCAGTAATATTAGACCATCCCTTGTGGTGGGCTCCAGGTTGGCTGTACCAACCCGAGAGTTGCTGGCCTCACACTAAAACGGAACTTGTTGAGCCTCTTCCGGGATTAAGAGTTATTTCTCTTGTCGTTGGGGAATCGGTTTTTAAAAGAGCCGTGGCGGGCTTGTCACGTCTCCCAGTGGTATAAACTTTGCTCCCAGCCTCCGGTTTTGGACTCAGTCATGTTGCGCCTGACTGGGACGGGGGACTGTTCGAAATACATTTTATAAATTTTAAAAAATTGATGAGGGTGATGCAAAATATTTACGCACGGCCGATCGACACATTATTTTTTGTTAGTCGTTGTTGAGCTTCTTTCGGTTACGTGTTCTCGTGCATCTAGCATTTTTTACTTGGATAGTACACATGTACTTTTTGTAAATATAGATGATTATAGACACGTCCACTATTTAAAATTGTATAGTGAGTGTTTAGTGCGTGTTTGAGAACTATTGAGGCAAGGTATCAATAATTATCATCAGTCTAACCTCTTTTTGTGCCCATACTAACACTAATCCAAATCCTTACGGCTGATATTATTGTGTGCCTATTTTCCTGTGAGGAGACATTGACAAGGTATGTACTCAGGACTTATTATTTTAATATGAATTGTGTATCGACGGCCACCGAACCGTTCTTTGTGGTACATACATTGTAGGATGATAGGTCATTAATCTTCATTTTCGTTACCATTTACCTCGTCGTAGGTGTGGTGGTTAATGATTTGCCACTCACCATTTTCAACCCTCTTAATGTGGACAACATTTCTGCGGTATTCTTACCCCGTTGAATCATTTCTTACCCTAATGTCTCCACCGTTTCTATCTGTTACCGTGTGAGACTCTGGAAATTAGGAGCCAATTTATTTTATCTAATCATATTTATGACGTCTACTTTTTCCCCAATTTCCAAATGAATATCCGCCGCTTTTCTCTTCCTATCAGCATATTCCTTTCCTTTTTCTTTATTCTACCTATCTCTGTCTAATAATCTGAATCTGTATCTTTATGTTCAATTTCTGTAGCAATGGGAATTTTATCTCGAAACAGTCTACGAAAGAAGAGTTCACGAGGGGTGCTGTTGTACATTACAAGGTATTCTAAAAGGTCCTCTTTCCAATCTTTTTTACCCATTCATCTGTGGTCAATAGGGTATTGTATTGTAAATTACATTCCCGCACTCTCTACAAAACGCTTTGAAATTGTCACTAGTAAATTGATTACCACTATCGGAAGTTAGGGTTGCAGGATATATGGTTATCAAACAGGCTCCACCATGTTCGCGGCAGTCCGCGCGATCACATCGTAGTATAGTAAAGCCTATTGGAACCAACTCAGCATTAGCTATTGACTCATTACAGCTTGTCTCTGTGACAGCAATCAAGTCTGCCTCTGCTGTCAACACACTTGCGTAAAAGTTAACTAATTAAGTCCGAAGCCCCGTTACGTTTTGATAGAATATATCAATTGGTTTACTTCCACCCTTCTTTACTTTTGTTCGATCTCCGAAACCACACCCAATCACAAAATTCTATATTTACTGGCCAATTTTCAGGTTGACAGAGTACCTTATATTCACTTTCTGGTACACCAATAATAAAAGAAGCATAGTCCCTTTCCGTTTTATGATTTATCTTTTCTACGCTTTCACATTTTTGTTGTATATTTTTCACGTAACTTTCCAAAAATTCCACCGACGTTTTCTTTTTTAAGCGCCATACGTGTAAAAACTTCTTCCGCTTTGTCCCTTCAATCTGTATAGCGTTTCGGCAATCACCCTTTTTTACCTCTTTTCGAGGGTATTTGCTTCGGGGACTGTCATCACCATTCAACTTTGCCTTGGTTTCCAACATATTACCTTTTTATTCGCAATTTCTCCTTTCCTTGCCCTTTATACATTGGCAATCCATTTTGGTCCTCAATTTCTTTTGACGCCGACGTCTTGGCCACACATTCCTTCATGGACGCATCGGTAATTTGGCTATTATGTTTTAGGACTTCCACAAAAGATGGCACAGGTGTCGTTGTATTCAAACCGTTATGTTCAGAAGTAAAACCAAGAAGCCGACAGGTTTATATAAATATATCTTCTTTATTTGCGAAACATTCATCACGCATACTTCGCCCAATAATCTGATCTCAATATCAATGATTATTGTCACTAACTAACTAACAAAAGTAGTCTATCAAATTGACTTTAAAGCATGTACTCAGAATAAGTCTATCTTATTGACTTTAAGAACGTCTTGGCCTGTCATTTTGACCTTAACACTTTATCACATATTTATTATCGAGACATTTCATATTTGATAATGAAAACATTTTTCTCTCATGTTGACTTCACAAAACCACTATCTTTCATATTGATCTAACCATTGTTACTATAACTACAACATGTAAGAGAAATACAAAATCAGGTAGGTACAAACATATTTGGTATTTTATTGCACTCAGTCAACACTTGCTAGTTGTTATTATTTCCTATTATAATATAATAAAAGCGATTATCAAATTATGAACTGACCCCCACTCGTGTGCTTCGGTATACTACAACTGGTGTTTTGCGGTGCAAAATGTTTTGGTGCTAGAAGGCATGGCGGATAAAATCAAGACACAGCTATCAGCATCGGCGTCTGCGAGTGATATTGAAAGTGATGCTAAAGCCAAGGCAAAATTGATATTAACAATCGATATATCTTTATATGTTCATATCAAGCAGGCAACTACGGCATATGATTAATGGTCTACGCTTAAACATATGTATGATGATTCCGGCTACATGAGGAATATTAGTCTACTGAGAAATCTCATTAACATTCGGCTAGAAAACTGAGTCAATGGCACAGTATGTTACTCAAATTGTAGAAAAGGGCCAGCGACTTCGAGGAACAAGATTCAGTATAACTGATGAGTGGATTGGAGCTAACATTAATAGCGGGATCGACCGAAAAATATGCGCCTATGCGTGTTGTTGGCTGGTACTGTGATTGTGATTGGGGCGTTTGTTTGGGCAGCGGTGGAAATTGTGAAGTTGAGGTTATGTTCATATACGAAACGTTTTCACACAATAGTTGCTTCCTATATTATTAGTTATAAGATTTAGACACATAAATATATATCTGTTAATGTTTTGTATTTAGGTTAATTGGTGTGGGTAAAATATTCTTTTGTTCTATCGAATTAGTTATCACTGTAAAGGTAGAATAATTATATGGAAATAAATAAAAATAAAAAATTAGTTGAACATTAATATTGATACTGCCATGGAATTATACCATTTGTCACAAAATGTGTTGCTAAATGTAGAAGATATTCATTCATGTTTAGCACTAACAGTACCTCTGCGCGGAATGGCCGTTATAGGTTATAGTGCAGTAGATGGAATATTGTTTCTCATCTCTCACTAGTAAGCATTGTGCATGTGCTATTAGGAATTTTCGCCTATACTCATGCCCAGTCGTGTTATACCGAGACTGAATCTGCCAAAGGAAAGCCCTATCCCACTTGACTCTCCCTATTTTAATAACTCTAGAGATCAGTCCTTTATGTTTATTTTCAAAATTAGTTGAACATTAATATTGATGCTGCCATGGAATTATACCATTTGTCACAAAATGTGTTGCTAAATGTAGAAGATATTCATTCATGTTTAGCACTAACAGTATCTCTGCGCGGAATGGCCGTTAGAGGTAATAGTGCAGTAGATGGAATATTGTTTCTCTGTCGGTATTTCGGTGCTGCGTATCTGCATTATCTCTCTTTTTCCTTTCTTTTTCTTCGTGTTGTGCCAGTTGACGGTTCACTGCCTTCTGGAACTTTTCGCATTTAGCTTGGTTGGCCCCATGGCCTGGTTTTTTGCATGCTGTGCATATTTCTATATCTATGCCTTCTTCATTTTGAATTATGAAGGTGGGGTGTTTCTTCTCACCGTGACACGCCGATGTCGCATGCGTGAAGAGGAATCATTTCTTACATTGTACTACTCTCCTGGGGTCGTCTTTGTATTCTTGAGGTTTCATGCTGAAGGCTCTAAAGTACGCATGCTTTGTTGTCTTCATAAGCGTGGCGATTTCATCGTATGTGTGGGCACCATCAAAGATAAATAATTGTAGGTAACCCTAAATTGTTCTCATTTTGATCGGTCTCACACCAATGCACCTCTCCATATCCCCAAGACATGCCTAATTCGTCTCATCGTAGATGTTCGTGATGAGCACAACCTTTGTCTGATGGGTCTGCTGGGCTTTGGGGACGCGTGCCACGAAGCGGAGCCCGTCGTCAAGTTTACTTAACTCTTCTATAATTGTTTTCCTTGTGTCCGCGGTGTAAACGCGGATTGTGATGGTCCTCTTGTTACCAGCCATAGCGTATCTTGCTCTATGGTTATTTTTCTAATTTTTTAAGGTACGTTAATTTTCTTGACATCTGTTATGATTATGTCGGGGATGTGAGTGGATGATGTGATCACTCTCGGATGTCGCTAAGTCGCTGTCGAGTTGGGAGTAACGGCTCTTTCTCTTCTTGCGTTTGGGTGAGGTGAATGACGCGTGGGCGTGGTCATTTTCGCTTTCGATTTCGTCTTTGTGCTCCTCTTCGGTGGAGAGCGAGGAAAAACGGATGCTTGTTGTTATGCTGGGCTTCGAGTTGGTGGTCGGGCTGGCGGCGCGCACCCGCGCTGTCACGTGACCAAACTGAGTCGAGGGGTCAGCAAAAATCGGTGTTGATACGGTCATGTCTTCGCGCGCAGCGAGGGTGACATTGCGAGCTCGCGTCACAACGTTTTCATTTTCGTGGCACGAGTGGTTACGCTGCCGGGTGCCGTCTCAGAAATCGCGCCACATAACGCGGTGTCCGGCGAGAAGGGTGGTCCGACCGACACAACGATGGCTCAGCCCTTTTACTACGGGTTCTGGGTACCTCTCTATGGTTCG
Organism: Pieris melete; assembly: GCA_963693345.1. Lineage (NCBI taxonomy): Eukaryota > Metazoa > Arthropoda > Insecta > Lepidoptera > Pieridae > Pieris > Pieris melete. The sequence goes on along the minus strand of CAVNZK010000300.1, from coordinate 154,762 downwards.
ATACTATTTTGTTCACTGTACCGCATTCACAGGTCACTTTCTCAAAACTTTCAAATCCTATAATTGGCGTGTACTTAACATTTGCACTTGCGGCAGTCTGTTTTATTTATTTTGCAGAAATTTATATTACACGAGTATATATTTATTACATTTACGCTGTTCACTAGGTGTCCGTTTGAAATATTTACTGAAGTTTTTATAAAACATTTCACGGCACTTCTGTTGTTACAAAATTTACAAGCTAATGGTTTAATCTTACTTTGGAGTCCTTGCCACTCATGGAATTTTTTCTAACTAACTTTCTAGCTAACAAGTAACTGCGTATTGTCCTTCTTTGTCCGGAGAAAGTTCACTTACACTAGCTAATTTATAGTAACTGTTATTTTTATTATTGACAAATGCACTGTTCGTGTCCATTTCACTATTTTCTGGAAGGCCTCCCGAAATATCCACACTCATATAAACGCGAACTGATGTGGGTAATTTATAAAAATATTGATATACTTGAGACACGGAGCGCGAGTGAGCTCCGCGCGCACGTCTGCTCGTCACGGCTATCGCCACGCGAACGTTTTTTTACAAAACGTATGACACTCGCGTTTCAAACTGACTAAAGTAAAAACACGTGGGCGTAAATTTAAACTAAGCAAAAATGAGAACGAATCCCACTTCTGAAGTAAGAAATTAACAAATAAAATTACTAAAAAAAGCAAATTAGATTGCACGAAATTTACCATAGAACTACTATTAATTAATAAAGAACACATAACCACAAATAGGGCGTAAGCATAGTAGGGCGACGGTTAAACAGATGATAACATCAACCCATGAAAAATACCAGGATAATGTGCAACGCAATATCACGAGAGATCCCAAATCTTTTTGGGATTATGTAAGATGTAAAAAAGGCGCTGTTAATCATAAAACGATTACTAAAAACGGTAATAATTTAGCGGAGTCGGAATGTGCGCACGAATTTGCGATTTTTTTTTAAATCGGTCTACAGTCCGCGGATAGCAAAATTAGACTGGGAGGCGGCCGTCGCGGAGAGCGGGGTGAGCAGTGCCCGAGTACATATTTCAAGTTTTGATGCGAATCAGGTGAGGGAGGCACTAATAAAGCTGAAACCAAAGCGCTCCGCGGGACCGGATGGCATCCCGGCATTTATCATTAGGGTTAGGGTTAGGGTAGAAGGACTCCTTTTTCCGCAATTAGACTCGTGGTTGGTCCGTTGTGCGTACGAGTCCTGGCTAATTTAGCCAGCCTAGCTCCTTCCAGAAGCACAGAAGTCTCCTGGGCACTTCACAGCCTTTCCGGAGCGACCTCACCGTTTCGAGGATTTTTCCACGTTGATTAGCCACAGCCTCGCATTCCAGGACTACGTGGGTGACTGTTTCTTCTGCGCTGAAACAGCCTCTGCACAGGGGGCTGTCTGTCGCGCCTAGGATAAAAAGATGTTTATTTAGGAGGCAATGACCCGTTATTGTCCCTATCATTATTTTAAGGTTGGTTCTATTTAAATTAAGTAGTCGCTTTGTCAGTTGCGGGTTTACTGCTGGCAGAGCCACTTTGGACTGTCTGCAGGCCGCACCATGCGACCATCGTTGTTGCTGGAGTTCAGCGGATCGCTGGCGAAACCAGGTTCGCACCAGCGAGAAGGGCAACGGAAGGAGCGGATAAGGGCCAGCAGGCATCATTCCGGAGCCTCTTCTCGCAAGCTCATCCGCAGCATCATTGCCGAGAGATCCACTGTGTCCCTTTATCCACTGCAAGGTAACCCTATTGGTTCGGGTTATGACCTCCAGTGCTTCATGACACTCCAGTATTAGTTTGCTGTTGGTTTTTTTGTTTCCGAGCGCCATCAGCACGGATGCACTGTCGGATACGAATTTAATGCAAAAGTCATTAATCCCTAGCCGCTGCACGGCTCTGGCTGCTTCGGTTAAGGCGACACATTCACATTGAAAGATCGTGCTCTGTGTGCCCAAGGATAGGTGTATGTTGATGTTGAGATCAAGAGAGAATATGCCAGCGCCTGAGCCAGACCCTGTTTTGGATCCATCTGTATATATACGTAGCTCATTTACGGTCGACCGATCATGTTCCTCTTCTCTCAGTTGTATCTGATATTTCCTGTTAAATATTAATTGGTTAGTGATTCTATCACAGGGCGCAGCAATAAGAGGTTGATACTCTATTGCCCTGTTGAGAATCGCTGTGTGTGCACTGTAGTGATTTTTTCCCCATAGATCCAGTACCATAAGCCTGATAGCAGCCAGGGCTGCCTCCTGCTGTATGTGTAGGTCCAGGGGTAAGATCTGCAGGGCCATCTCCATTGCTGCAGTTGGTGTCGTTTTCATGCAACCGCTAGCAGCGGACAAAGCAAGCCTCTGGAAGCGTCCGAGTTTGGTAATTGCCGTTTGAAGTTCTGTTCTGGGCCACCAAACAAGGGCTCCATAGGCCAGCATTGGCCTAATTATGGCAGTGTATATCCATAATGTTATCTTAGGTGATAGGCCCCATTTCACGCCTAGCATCTTTTTGCATTGATAAAAGGCGATCGTTGCTTTGTTTAGTTTGTGTTCCAGATGTTTGTTCCAGAGCAGTTTACTGTCCAAAATCACACCTAGGTACTTGATTTCATTCTTGAGTATGAGTTCAGTGTTGAAGAGTTTCGGAAGTTTGTACGGTCCAAGAACTCTTCGGTTGGTAAAAAGTATTAGTTCTGTTTTTGATGGGTTGACAGATAACTCGTGCTCATTGCACCATCTCTCAATCACTTTGAAAGCTCTTCTCATGAGGTCGCATAAGGTGCTTTCAAAGTTCCCAGATATCAAGATAGCTATGTCATCAGCATATCCCACAGTGTAGAGATTGTTAGCGTTGAGTTCTGTGATTAGTTCATTAACCACAATGTTCCACAGTAGCGGCGATAGAACACCTCCCTGCGGACAGCCTCTGCTGACAATGCCTCGTGTTGTGGAGTTTACCGTGAACTGTATAGCTCGTTGTTTTAGCATGTTGTTTATCCATTCTATAAGGGTTGATGGTACTCCATATGACCTTAGTGCTCTGATTATACTCGTGAAGTTTGTTTTGTCAAAAGCACCTTCGATGTCAATGAAAGCACCAAGGGTTGACTGCTTTAACTTCAGGGAGTTGCCAATGCGAGACACGACGTTGTGGAGTGATGAGTCCGTTGATTTGCCCGAGCTATAGGCATGTTGATTAGGGTGTAGGAATTTGGATAGCGATACCCGGCTGCGTATCTCCAGGTCTCCCAGCCTCTCCATCGTTTTTAAGAAGAATGAAGTAAGGCTAATAGGCCTGAAGGACTTCGCTTGGGTATAGTCCTCTTTACCTGGTTTTGGGATGAATATGATTTTTACTTCTCTCCATTTCAAGGGTATGTATCGGTGGGCTATACAGGCTCGGAAGACAGAGACAAGATATTCTACTATCAAGTTCCCACTCCATCTTAGTAGGCCTGGGAAGATGCCGTCCAAACCAGCCGCTTTGAATGGAAGGAAGGAGTTGATTGCCCACGTTACTTTTTCATTAGTGATTATTTTGTGAGCTACTTGCCAGTCTGAGCTGTCGGTGGCTCTCTCTGAGTATGGTTGCCAGGCCTGTTCGTTGGCAATTATGCAACCCGGAAAGTGTGTTGCCAGTAGTAGTTCACATGTTTCTGAATCAGTTTTTGTAAATGAATTGTCAGGTTTTTTAAGACAACCGATCGAGTGGTTGGGCTCTCTGGAGAGGCATGATTTCACCCTGGTTGCCTGGTTGTTGGTTTCAATACTGGTGCAGAAGTGTCTCCAACACTCCAGCTTCCTAGTACGTAAAAGTTTTTTGAATCGCCTTCTCGCGACCGTGTACTTGTCCCAGTCGGTGGGTAACCGTGTGTTCACTGCTCTAATGAACAGCTTCCTGACCTTCCGTCGGTGTCTCTCCAGTTCGGGGCACCACCAGTTATGTCTCCCTCCCCATCTTGGTATGGTGAGGGGACACGACCTTTCATAGCTTGTCAGGAGTAGGGACGTTAGGTTGTTTACATGTTTGTCTATGTCTTGTATATTTATGGTGGTTGGTATCGATAGTTTGTCTACCTCGGAGCTGATAAGTCTATGAAATTTTACCAAATCGGTTCTCCGCGGTATACGTCTAGGTTGAGGTTTAGGTAGCTCCCCTTTGATTGCAAAGCGGATCCACCTATGATCCGAGCATGATAACTCGTTGGATACGTGCCAGTCCTGTATGTGATCTGACAGACCAGCAGTTACCATTGTTAAATCAATAATAGTTTGCGAACGCGCGTTGATAAAAGTTGGTTTTGAGCCATTGTTTGCCAAGATAAGGTTATTGCTAAGTATAAAATTAAGCATATCCTCACCTCGAGTGTTGGTACTAGCGTTACCCCATAACGTGTGGTGCGCATTGGAGTCCGCCGCGATGATTAGCTCCAGTTTCTCCCTCTCACAGTAGTCAGCCAGAAGGCCGAGTTCTGGAGTGGGCACGTCCTCGTCACCTGGTAAGTAGGCGGACGCCAGGACGACGTCTGGTTGATTGTCTCTGGGTAACTTAATAGCTGTAAGATTCCTTGAACAGAGTTCGTTTATTAGAAATGCTGGTACATGTTTAGGCAAGATTATGCAAGTTCTAGGGTTACTTACGGAGGTATCCAGTAAAAGTTTACCACCGGTGCTGCCCAGGCCACATATCTTGCCATTCCTGATCCACGGCTCCTGGATCGCGGCGATGGTCTTCGGATTGGTCTCCAGCAGTCTGCGTAGGGAAGCCGACGCTGTCTGACTGTGCTGGAGGTTAGCCTGGATGAGGTCAGTACGGCGATGGGGAGGAGCGCAGACAGCTGTCGCTGAATTCACTCCCCCCGGTCTCCTGAAACAACTCATCATCCGAAGTTAGTTGCACCGGTGACGGTGGTTGTGTAGCTACCTCCATAGGGACGTGTGCCCCGGTGACCGAAACTGCCCCCGTCAGAGACGTGGGCAGCCCCGGCCCCGACGACGCCACCCCCGATGTGCTGGCAGCAGTTGGTGGGGCGTTGGCCACCTGCGAGGGTTCATCTCTGTCCAGGATGCGGATATAGATGTTCCCCATCAGGTAGTATAAACGCCGATTATGCTCTTTGATTTTGGAGATCTCAAACTCTGGCACACGAAAGAAGAGGGACACGCCTGTTGGGTCCTGAGTTCTTCGTTCGTGTGTCAGGGTCCAGGATCTGATGTTGAGGTGGCGGTTCTGCCTCGTGATCAGTTTCCTCAGGGTTTCCGTGTTGCCACTGTAGTCTGGTACATGTAGCAGACACGGAATCCTGTTCGGAATCGCCGATTGAGGCCGAACCACCAACCTGGTGTCAGGTACTGGATTTGTGATTATATCACAAGTTCCGGTCAGCCACCCCAGAGTGTAAGTGTCCTCGCACCAAGTTTTGAGGACACCATTCGAGAAATGGGCCTTACCCCGGAACCTGATGTCGTTGGGCTCGGTAGTTAGGGTAGCATCAAGATCCGCCAGGAGCTCTTCTTGAATTTTACCCTCAATTTGTAGCCGGATGTTATCCGCCTGTTCTTGTGTCATATCCACGAAAGGCTCAGTCATCACGGCAACACAAAGCTCGTTAGCTTTATATGATGCTGCCGCTTCCGCGTAACTGGCCGAGGTCCTTGCCGCTGTCTGGGGTTTGTTGGGTTTGACCCTTTTACTTTCCCCAGTCGGTGTTACGGTTTCCTCTCGCCGGTCGCGCTTCTGGCCCTTCGTGGCTCGGTTGATTTTGGAATTTTTAAGTCCCTTGCCGCACCCAGAGCAGCTAGGCACGGGCGCAGCAGTGGATCGTTTAGGCTTCGGTGTCCTTTTCCCGCCACTCTCAACTGTGATTACAGCGGGGGCAGTTCCAGGTTTCACAGGTGGCCTCGGAGCGCCGGTGACCAGCTTCTGCTGCCCCGGCGCCCTTATGGCTCTCCTGTGCCGTCGCCTTTTGGAGTTGTTTTCGACCAATTTGAAAGTCGGCTCCTGAATTGCAGTCTTCAGGGCCGACATATCCATGGTCGTGGTTATTGCACTGGACGTGCCCTCCGTCGCAGCCTCGGTCTGCCGCATCGTTCTTGCCGCGGAAGCACCCCCTTCAGACGCAGACAGTGCTGTATCATCGTCCGGAGTTGCGATCTTTGGCTCGACCGACGCAGTCAACCTGGCCGCAGCAGTGGTCACATCCTTGTGCGGTGGTATAAGGGATTCCATCGGATTGGGTACGGGCCGGAGTGCAGCCCGGATTGGTGCAGCCCCAGCCGCTGCCCTCTCCTTTGGGGTCCCGGACGCTGCCTGTGAGGGCGCATCCGTGTGTGTGACAGGGGCATCTGAGTGTCGCGCCACTTGTGACTTGCACCGCGACACGTCCAAAGACGCAACCCTGGGTTTGTTGGTGTTTATGATAGTTTTGTTAGGTTTTTTTGCCTCTTTATCCATGAGGTGATAAGTTTGGATTCACCATTGGAGCTCTCCACCCGCCACGGAGCCCTCACGTCGGGGACGTCCCTTGCTCAGCAAGCGACGTCAGAGCTACTCCTCCGGTATAGAGCCAGCACGTAGGGAGGCAGACGCATCCGCGCGCAGCAAGGAAGTACGGAGCTGTTCACGCCACGAGACTATGACGCAAACTCACCCCGAGTCCCGTACCGCGCCGACGGCCCCCCCCCCACATCCCGACTCTCGCTCGGCAGCCCGCTTATGGGATGCCACAGCCGGTTGACCGTGGTTAGCTAAACCCCGGCCTCCCGTGTGAGGAGAAATCCAGACCAAAGAGGTGTGTTGTGTGCAGCGCACAACTGTTCCGGCGCACTACTCCACTCAACCCCCAGGATTCCTTCATCCCCCCGTACGGGTCCCCGCGCACGGCACAAACACGCGGGAGGTCATTTACTGTCCACCGTCCTTCCTTTTTGGACGATGAACTCGCAAGGACATGACCTCTCCATCCCTGCAATAGTTCGCTTGGCGGTTTTAGTTACGTCTAATACATAGGGTATTAGACCAAGAACAGGGTCGGCAACCTCGAGAAGGTTAGTCCACCAAACTTGCTTTGGGGGATCATAGCGACTTGCGCTACCCCCAAAGCCACGCCTCCCTACCCATCAGAAGGATGTGGTAGGGTGGGTTTGCACCTATGCTACCATGCAAGCATGTCGTACTGGGAACCGTAGAAGCATAGACCCAAAACCCCCCCTTTTATCATTAGGGACCGTAGGGATTTTCTAACGTACCCACTTCTTTATTTATATAATACTTGCTTTGAGTCGGCCTGTTTCCCGGAACGCTGGAAACTTACACGGGTGATACCAGTACCTAAGGGTGAAGGAGGATCCGAAGTAAACGGATACAGGCCAGTGGCGGTTCTGTCGGCGCCAGCGAAGGTATTTGAAACAGTAGTCCACCATTCTGTTTTGAGGCAAGTTGACGTTACGCTATCAGACGCGCAGCATGGGTTCAGATGTAATCGCAGTACGACTACTAACCTGCTGAATTTTATGACTTATGTGGTTCCTAGCGTGGATTCAGGAGTGCAGGTCGACGCCGCATACTTTGATTTTCAAAAAGCATTTGATATGGTTGATAATGACATCTTATTAAATAAGCTGGCAACAGTCGGATGCACTCCCAAATTGTTAAAATTTTTTGCGAATCACATGAGGGACAGGAAACAGTATGTCGAATATGCAGGTTATAAATCTGAACCCTACTATACGAGATCGGGTGTGAGTCAAAGTAGTAATTTAGGACCTCTTCTATTTATTATTATGATATATGACCTGCCGGGCTTAGTCAGGGATGCCACATGTCTGTTGTTTGCGGATGATCTCAAACTCTTCATCGCCATAAGAGAAGAAGGAGATTGTGAGCGATTTCAGTTAGATATTGATAGGGTAGATGAGTGGAGTAAGAAAAATAAACTGTTTTTCAATACCTCTAAGTGCTCAATTATAACTTTCAGCCGGATGAAAAAACCCATCAACTTCAACTACACCCTGAATAACACAGTACTTAAAAGGATGGATAAAGTGCGCGATTTGGACCTGGACGCTGAGCTAACATTTCGTAATCACATACAAAATGTATGTAAAAAAGCATATAGGAGCTTGGGCTTCGTACTCAGAAGAGTGGGAGGGTTCACTAGCATCACTGCGATATCCACCTTGTATAATGCATTGGTGAGAAGCCAGTTAGAAAGTAACGTAATTATCTGGGCTCATGAAGCTAAGTATAGTCTCATGTTGGAACGTATCCAAAATAAATTTACTCGGTTCTTGTACCTAAGGCTGTATGGAGTATACCCATTTTATCCATTGATGTATCCAACCTTGTTTGTTATAGGCATGGTTGGATACAACAAATTGGAGACAAGGAGGGACATGGCTCTTGCCACGTATATGTTTAAATTATTGCGTGGTAAGACATCCAATCCGGGGGTCTTGAAAGAGATAAACTTTATGTACCCAACAATTACGTGTGGCGTAGGCGGCGTCCACGTCTACTAGCAGTGCCCAGTGCTAGAACAAATTTGCTAGGCAAAGCTGCGATAACGCGCACCTTACATATACTCAATGAAGTAGCAGACGGCACAGATCTTTTTACATGTTCCCTGAGTGAGTTCACAAAAATCGCACTTTATGTTATATGTTATAATTAATATTTTTAACTTATAATTTATCAAAACAAATACTGTTCATTTATTATTTCTTGGATAATTAGCGTTGGTACAATTTCAAGTAGGTATGTTTGCATATACCAGTAAATCGTGCAATTGTCTTTTATTCTGATATAAATCTGTGAAGATTATTAATATTTACATTGTTCAAAACAAAATACAATTTTATTGTAACATTAAAATTCAAGACTTATGCAATATTTTAAAAATATTTACGTTCATTCCTTTAGTCTAAGTAATTATTATTTCACCAATTTTAAGCATTTCTTTATCATTATATACAAAATGTAACAGGGAGTGACTTAATTTATTTCTATTATGATATGTTCTATTTAAGGACCACACTTTTGTATTAGGTTAGCCTGTAAAGATAGTGCTGTGGAGAAAATAAATAAATAAATAAATTCAACAACAATAACTGTAAGTGACGTCGTGCTTTTATAGCCTCAAAACCAGTTCAGTCCAGTATACCCCTCTCGTACGTACGCTTCAGTTGAGTTTTTTACAGCTTATTGTATATTTACGACAACGTTAACTAATGACCGTAATTTAATCGCCTACAGATTTAAACAACCTTTTCAAATAAATTATATTGGCACAGCAAGCCAGTGTGTAGTACTACATATTACCAGAGACAGAAAAAATAATAATAGATCAAGATAAGTACATAACAGAACTCTTGACACGGTTCAGAATGTCAGATTGCAAAGCTGTCAAAACACCATTTGTCAACCCAACCAAGAACCGCCACTGCGTTCCCTTCTGGCTACAGACTGCAGAAAAAGCACAAAAGGCAAGTCGAAACCATCACTTAAAACGTCGACGCGTGAGGACTTCCTTATTGACGAAGCGGGGAAAAGAGACGGCAATCCAGCAGACAGAGCCGACTGCCACAGGAGAAACGTATGGCGAAAGCGGCGAAATCGAAAATAATGGAAGGTGAAGGCCTCCCTATCGCCTCACTCGCAGTTGCATCCCCGCACACACACCCCCCCCCCTTTATCGCTAACCATCCCTGCCGCGGAGGGCTGGAAAATTGCAAAAAAAGCCAAAGTGCAACAACAGCGACTCCAAGAAATGCGAAAGTTCTAAAGTCTGAAAAATCTAAAGTTGGCAAGCCTCCTCTTCGACAACTGCCCAAACTAAAGGTGCCCGCACCGCTGCGATAGTGGTTACAATGCCGAAGGACGCCGAGGCATGAGGGGTTACCTATGCTGCTGCCCTAAAGGAGGCTCAGGGCAAAGTGTATCTGAAGGAGGCCGGTATTGAGGGCGTTAAGTTCCGCCGCGCCGCCACAGGGGACACCATAAATCGAATTCCCGCACTTCGGCCGAGGGACTCAGGATTAAAATCACACGGCCTGTAAGATGCGCTGACGTCCGTATCTCTGGTTTGGATGACTCTGTCCCTCTGGATAAACTGTGCGAAGCGATAGGGGCCAAAGGCGAATGCCCGGTTGATCAGATAAGAGTAGGCCGCATACGATAGGACAGGTCGGGCCTCGGCGTGGCCTGACTCGTCGTTCGGTACTCGTAGCGAGCGGACGTGCGTGGTATTGCTCCGCGATATTCTGCGTTTAATTATTATTATTTCTATTTGAGCTGTTACAGCGCTTATTACCCTTAATTACACGTGTGAATTACGGCGTATTTATTTATATTCCAAGTTAGAAAGTGAAGTGCAATAAAAAGGATTTTGAAGGATTTTAAACATGGAAAGTGGCTACCCGCGCGGCGCGGTAAGTGCTAGAAGGATATATAGTAAGACCTAGGAATTATTGTTACGATTTAGCGTTTAGTTTTGTTTATTTTATCGCTTATTAATAGTTAAACTTGTACTAGAAACATTCCTTCCTTTGTTCTCACTCGGTGGCGTGATCGGTGACGTAGTTAGGTGCGGCCGTATAGGTTGGAGCGAGATAGCGCGCATACTGCGGTTTCACACCGATCTGGCGTGATCGGTGACGCGGCACAGGTGCGTTAGAACGGGACAGTAAACATAACTCGTTCCTTGTCTCTCAGGCGTGGTCAGTGACGTGTGGGCGGTGCGTTTCGGTCTGACTCTGGTAGAGTGGTAGGGTCAAAGGTAGAGTCGTAGGTAGAGTCGAAGGTATAGTCGTTGGTAGAGTCGTAGGTAGAGTCATCGGCAATATTTACAACATAGAAGGGGCGTGCGAGTAATGGACAAAAGTGCCTTTGACGCCATTATGGCTTGATGATTTAGAGCGGCAGGGGCGAGAGCAGGGGTTTGCACCTCGCAGGTCCCTGGTGCGGAACCCGCCACCCGATTTATTTCCGCGGCTGCCGGAAAACAAGGGGGTGCGAAAGCGGAAACAAACGTCTCCGTTAGAGCTGGAGGAGGCACCCCGTTAGAGGGTGTGCCAGGAGCGCGGCCGAGGTTCTGCCTCTCCACGCAGCGAGGAAGGAAAACCGGTTGGGGTCTCGCCGGTAGCGTCAACGCCAACCGCGACGGGAATATCAGTGGGGGACTTCGTAGTGGAGGCTAACTCGGCTGGCGAAGCTATTATGGCGGCGACATCGGCGTCAACGTCGAAATTAAATAAGGCGGAAATTGCCCAAATTGGCACGCATGTGCAGAAACTAACGGGCATAATAGCTCTATTGTCGGCGCGGCTGGGCGAAGAGCGCCTAAAAAATTGCGAGCTGGAGCACAGCGCGCGCGGCGGCGGACAGAGCGCGAAAGAGCCCCAGGCCGAGGCGGGGTCCCTTAACTTCGCGAAGGCCCTCAATACGGGGAGAGGCCCGGCACCTAAGCCAGCATCAGCGGGAACGGTACTGGCGTTCTACCCGGCCGACGAGAAGTCGGTAGATCTTAAAACCGCGGAGCAGACCAAGGCCGCACTAAAGCAGGCGCTAAATCCCCAGACTCTCGGAGTCGGAATTGCACAGGTGCGTAAGATCGGGAACGCGGGCGTTATTGTGCAGGAGGCAAGTAGGGGGGATGTGGAAGACTCGGGCGCTTTCCTAAAAGCGTTGCGCACCCAGAACTTTGAGGGCCAAGCCGAATGGAGTAAGGAAGAGGTCGACGTGGCCTTTAAGAAGATCACGCGAGGAGGTGCGTGCACCACGGTGGTGCTGCGATGTTCTGCTTGGCGAGACAAGCTGGTCTCGAAAGAGCGCGTCTGCATAGAGTGGGAGCGCCAAATCGTGCGGGACTATGCGGACGCTACCTGCTGCGGGAAATGCCAGGGCCACGGTTCCGGCCTTAAATTTATGGCCGTAGTTTTATCATAGTCACAAACCACAAGCCCCTTCCTATTCAATTGCAAAGACCCTGCATCTAGACTTATACGATGGTGATTAAAATTAGAAGAATTTCATTAAATAATTCATAGAAAGGGAAAATTCATACAAATTCTGATGCACTGTCTATATTTCCAGTAAACCCTATAAGGTCAGGCGGGGCTGTGGCGTCTAATCCAAAAAAAATACACAAGTTGTCCTTAAAAAAGCCACAAGCAGTGGAGATGTCCAGGAAAGTCGCATTTGACCCTTTTATAGTAAACGAGTACTTCGATATCCTTGAACCTCTTCAATCAGTTTGAATGTACTGGGTTTAAATGGAAGACCAGAAAATGTTTGGAATCTGGACAAGTTTTGGAAATGACCCTGATAAAACAAAAGTTGGCGTCCGTGGAATTGTCAGTACAAGAACTATCGCATCATCTGGCAAATATAACGTCACGATGTTGTTTACTGCCAGCGCCGATGGTAATAATATTAAACTAAATAAAAAAAGTCACTTTATTTGACGAAAAACATTTGGTACTTTCATTCTAAAGGTTATAAACATACAATATGCAACGAATCGTTGCGTTTTCACTATTAATTTTGTTCAATCTCGTACATAAAATAATTCTATGTGCACTAGCGATTAAACTAGGCCTAGCCTGTATTTTAAACGCTAGTTCCTTCCAGTGTCTTTAACAAATTGGTTAGGTTGATTGTCATTAGATATTATACGGGTTATATTTTTATTGTTTTTAAAACTAAATGAGGGTAGAATCTAAAAAAAGTTGTTGCAATTGGTTAGACTATAGTCAGTGTGAACTTCGACAAATGTTTTTTTAAATCTTGTGGATGAGAAACTTGAATTGAAGATATGAATTTATTGTCGTTATAATTTATATAATTACGGATTCTAAAATTTAGTATTAAGATTTTAATATTTGATTTACATTTCAGCACACTCTTAGGACTGAAGTTAGATATTTTATAAAAGGACAATTTTATTATTTTACATTAGTAAACAAGTTTTCTATTTCATTATATTTCTGAGTTTTTAGCCATTCAACCAGTTTTTTTTACATTCATAGATATTAAGGGGATAAATATTAAGAATTTTATTCAGTCTATTGTACAACATGGGGCCTGTATAACATTGAAATTTTTGTAAGTAGCTTGTTTTTGCTTGAGTGGTGGGACATACTCTATGTGTTCGTCTATTTGCGATGGCATCATCATAAATTAATTTTTTTTTGTTATGTATATTCTCACAAGTAGCGGCTCAATTGCGCGATGAACAGCACGGGTTTAGACCGGGACGTAGTACGACTACGAATCTGTTGGACTTGATGATGTATTTGATGCCCGTAGTGGATGCTGGGGGTCAAGTTGATGTAGTTTACCTGGATATAAAAAAAAGCATTTGACACGGTGGACAATGACATTCTTCTCAGGAAACTAGCGGAGTTTGGCTGTACACCAAAACTGCTGCATTTCTGGGTATCATATTTGACAGAAAGAAAACAGTATGTAGACTACAAAAACCATGAGTCTGCGCCGTATTTTACTCCATCTGGAGTAAGTCAGGGTTCGAATCTCGGACCACTCGAATTCGTCCTTATGGTTAACGACTTGCCGGAGGTCCTGAGTTCTAGCAGATGCCTGTTGTTTGCAGATGACTTGAAGATTTTCAAAAATATTGAAAAACAATCTGATTGCGAGCATCTTCAAAGCGATCTCTCGAAGGTATTTGATTGGAGTATTTTAAATTAACTCAGTTTTAATGCTGCAAAGTGTTCCATCATGAGTTTTACCCGCTCTAACGTGCCTATACTATATAATTACCCAATAGGATCGGAATCCATCAAAAGGGTGACGCAAGTAAAAGATCTCGGCGTTGTGTTTACGCCGGACTTGATGTTTCGTGAACACATAAGACAGATTTGTCGAAAATCTTATAAAGTTTGCCGATGACATGAAAATCTTTAAGTTTGTGCATAACACGGATGACATTAACCTACTGCAAGCCGATTTGAATAGGTTTGAGCATTATTGTGTCCTAAACAAGTTGGAACTCAATGTGTCTAAATGTCATCACATTAGTTTTAGCCGTAAACGTAGTCCATTGATAGGTAATTTCACCTTCTATAATCAGTCAATTTCTAGACTAGTAGAAGTTAAGGATCTTGGGGTCATCCATGACAATAAATTGCTATTTGATAGACACATTGATAGTGTAGTTTTCAAAACCTCTAAATCCTTGGGTTTTATCATTAGAACATCAGCTGTCTTCAAACATTTAAAAACTATTAAAATATTATATTGTTCTTCTGTGCGTAGTCACCTAGAGTACGCCTCACAAGTCTGGAATCCTCAATACCAGGAATACAAGGCTCGTCTCGAAAATATCCAGCGACGGTTCCTTCGTTTTCTTGACTTTAAGGCCCACCAGCATTCTGATGGTTACCATCACCGTTGTCAACGTTACCATTTTTTGCCCCTTGAAAATCGAAGGAATATATCTGATGTCTGTTATTTATTACAGATTGTTAGGGGATTCGTTGATTGTCCGGAGATGTTAGCAAAGTTCAACTTGCGAACTGACTTATTATGGTTCAGACACCGCCATCTTTTCAAGATTCCTCCACTTAATAGCAACTATAGAAAAAATACATTTATGATTCGAAGTGTATAGATCTACAACCAATATTCAACCCAGTTTGACATCGATCTTTTCTGTTCTTCCATCGACTCTGTGAGACGCACACTCACATCCAGCTATTTCCATTAGTATTTCCATTAGAATTTCTTAAGAAATTCTTAAGAAATTAAGTATGACTATTCTAGTCATACTTAATTTTTTTTAATTTTTTTAATTTACTGAAGTTCTTTGATTGTTTCATAGTATTATAAATTCATAAATGTTAACTTTATTCCTCTTATCTCCTTAAGGTATTTATGGATTATCTATAGGTGGAGATTTGTAATTAGTACTGACTTTATGTTACTGTAATCATAATTTACCTTCTGTTAAAATACTGTAAATCTTCCTAAAATGCAATAAATAAATAAATAAATAGTCTTGAAATGTTCGTGGAGGTCTAGGGAAGGTTTAAGAGGTTTGTTCAAGAAGGATTAAGAGTGGCGAAAACCCGCTAAATCTTTTGAAATCATACCTAAGCGATAGAATTCAAAAGCTCCATTTACGGAGCTATATCACAGGGATTGTCTGTTACTATGGGTGTACCGCAAGGTTCCATACTTGTTCCCTTTCTTATTCCTCGTCTATATAAATGACCTACAATTTCTTGTAAAGGAGTTTCACGAGATAGTACTGTTTGCTGATGACACTTCGCTTTTATTTAAAGTGAAACGCCGAAATCGATTACTTGAGAATGTAAAGTGTCATCTCCAGTGTAGTTCACTGGTTTAATACAAATAATCTTAAGCTAAACGAAAAGAAGACAAAATGCATTAAATTTGTTACTACAAATGTAAAAAGTAGTAATTCTCAAATAATAAATAAAGATGACGAAATAGATTTATTTTATTTATTTATTTTATTTTATTTTACAATTTTAGGGAAACTTACAGCTAAAAAGGTTCAATAGTATATAATTAACATGATGACCACCAACGCTCAAAGAAACTCTCAAGGCTATATTAAAAACTAAATCTCAAAGTATCGGTCACAAAGGGCTTTCTTCGTTGCAGTAACACTTCTGCAGAACAAGCCCAAATTAAGCTCCAGACATGCCACATTAAAAGAACGACATGCTCGCAATAGGTAAGATTTTTTTCTGTATGTAGTTCGTGCTATGGGGACGTACAATAAGTTTGGTCCGCGCAGAAACAATGATGGTGCGTACAGGCCCACCCTAGATAACAGTTCTGGCAACTCAGCCGCACCATTAAGTAAAGACACTAGGAACGTAATGTCCGATATTTTTCTACGCTCAGCTAAAGGCAAAATATGAAACTTTTTGCAGCGTGTATGATAGTCAGGCAGATAACAATTAGATTTAAATTGAATGTACCTTAAAAATTTTCTTTGTATACTTTCAAGGCGGTCTATATAAATGTTGTATATTGGGTTAAATACCTGTGAGGCATATTCGAGGTGACTACGAACGAAAGAGCAATATAATATTTTAATGGTTTTAATTTCCTGAAAGTCGGACGAGATTCTTATAATGAAACCTAACGCTTTCGTGGCTTTATTGATGATGCTCTCAATATGCAGATCAAAGAGAAGTTTGCTGTCAAATATAACTCCAAGATCTTTGACAGATCCAACTCTTACTAAAATAGAATCTTGAAGTTTATAGGGAAAGGCAATGGGGTGGAGTTTGCGAGTAAATGTACAAATGTAACACTTAGATACATTCAAGTCGAGCCCGTTCAGTACACAATAATTTTGAAAGCGGTCCAAATCTTCTTGTAAAGAGAGTGCATCAGCGACAGAGTTAATCTGTTTCATGATTTTTATATCGTCTGCATACAGTAGAATTTTGGACGACTGAAAACAATGTGTGATGTCGTTAACAAATATATTAAAGAGAAGTGGGCCCAAAAGCGATCCTTGTGGGACTCCTGAAGGTATATATCTAGTTCTTGACGAGTATCCATTCAACACCACAGTCTGACATCGATTCTCAACGTACGATGAGAACCATCTGAATAGATTACACATTGGGTATACACCCATGGAAGATAACTTGCTTAAAAGTATGTTATGGTCGATTTTGTCGAAACATTTGCTATAGTCTGTGTATATAACATTCACCTGGGATCCATTAGCCATGGAGTCTGATATAAAGTCACTACAGAGGATCAAATTTGACGTAGTCGACCGACCCTTTATAAAACCGTGTTGGTATTCACAAAAGTCCAGTTTCAGTGCTGCATATACTTGTCTGTAAACGATTTTTTCCATAATTTTAGCGAATGCACACAACTTAGATATAGGTCTGTAATTTTCAACGGCGGCGTTTGATCCTTTTTTCAGGACAGGTGTTATATACGCAGACTTCCACAAAGTGGGAACTACTCCGGAAGTAAGTGATAATTGGTATAAAATTGATAGTGGTAAAGTCAGGCTATCGGCGCAATTTACTATAAACACTGGTGGAATATTGTCAGGCCCCGGTGACTTGTTTAGATCCACATGTTTCAAGAATCTATATACTTCATCCCTTTTAATTTCTATTGACCCGATATCAGTGCTGAAACAAGCAGCCCCCTCGGGTACGGTCTGTGTGTTGATTGGTGGCGAGTTGTTATTGGCAGCGCTTGGTTCCAAAAAATTTGAATAAAAGTAGTCGCTGAACATGTTGGATATAACATCCCCATCCCCAGATGAATGATTTCCATACTGTAGTACAGAGGGATAGCAATTGGACTGCTTTTTTGATTTTACATAAGCCCAAAAAGCTTTAGGATTGCGCTTTATGTTTGATTCTATACCAGATATATAATTGTTAAACAACTCTTTTTCTAAATCTTTCACTCTCTGTCGCAAAACGACAAATTAATGATGATCCGAGAGGTATTTATATTTTTTAAACTTTAAATGATATTTAGCTTTCTCCTTTATTATTTTGATTATAGAGCTATTATACCAGACTGGGAATTTTGACTGTATGGTTACGATTCTTGATGGAATGTAGATGTTACGCTGATCGTTGATAGTGTCATAGAAATACGATACAGCATCTTCAAAGGATCTACGCCTCAGTTCATAGTCCCAGTTCACGGAATCCAAATTTCGTTTTATGGCATTGTAATCGCCCTTGTTGTACAAATATTGTAAGCGAGGACGAGTGGGTAGGTTGTGCAACTGAACGAACTCGACCAAAATGCAAAGCGCTTTATGTTGGGGATCTTCGCATACCAGGGGATCAGCGCAGCAGGTAACAGAAATATCGTTATTGGATAGTACGAGATCCAAAATCCTATCGTTAATATTGTGGAAGCAATTATATTGTGAAAGATTACAGATATTCAAATTGTCTATAAAATTCCTTTGAACATCTCCCTGTATGTCACTCGGATAGAGAGAAGAGAGATCATTTGTCTGACACCACTTAACCCTAGAAAGATAATCATATTTTGTAATACGGAAAAGATAATCATGCGTAAAATTTACGCAAGAATTTGAATTAGTTGTAGGTCTAGGTTTAATAGTTTATTTTAATGAATTGTATGTTATTATATATACACATATATTAGAATTATTAATACTGCAGTTAATTTTTTAAACTCCTTTATTTTTACTTAAAAAAAAAGAAAACTTTAAACGTGGTCCGCTACTTCACTGTCGGTGTCCTCACACGGAAGCTCGTCATCACTTTGCATAAGAGCGGCCAGGATTTCGTGTTCTTTTAAATTGATACTCCCCATTGTGATATATATTTGCCACAATATCTTTAAAAATGAAATTATAATATTAGTTATGATATAAAGTATTAAAACAGTACTAAAACTGTCATATAAGCCAAAATCATAAAGGTCACGATAAAGATAATCATGCGTAATTTTGACTCACGCGGTCGTTATATTTCAAAATCGGTGGCACTTACCTTATTGACACTTACGTCACGCGGCAGCTCCCAACGACGAATGAAATGTCCTAAACGCACAGCTATGGATTCGCGCTAATTAGAAAGATAGAGCAATTATTCGAAAACGCATGCGTAAATTTTACGCAGACTATCTTTCCAGGGTTAATATTCGGTTGATTAAAGTCGCAAAGTATTTAAAATGCATCAGAAGGATATTTCAGAACAAGGTCAGCCAAACTTTAAGAAAAATTATTCAATTGAACTGCTAATGTATTGCCCAAATTTTCGTTACAAATGTAGACAACACAGATGTGTATTTTATAAGAAATTTTAGGCTTTCTATGGTTCAATGTAAGCGTCATCCATAGGTCCTCGGCAGACGAGCGCCAGTCATGTCGAACATCAGCAGGTATTTCTCTCTTAACAGCTATTAAAACTCCTCCTCCCTTCGATTGTTCGGTAGCAGCATAATTACGATCTCGTCTCCAAACAAGATACCGATTATCGAACAACTCGGAATCCGAGATACCCTCCAAAAGCCACGTTTCAGTAATGAAAATGAAAAATGAAAAAATATTTATTCAATCACTTACAATGATAACAACATGTGGCTGGAGCCTCCATTTAAGTATGTATAATATACTTGTGTTTGGAGTATCCGCTCTTCCTAGGTACACTTAATTAGGTATGTAAGTTTAGACAAAAGGGAATAATATTACAAAAACAAAACAATATTTATACAAGTTAAAAGATGCATCGTGTATGAGTGATAAATTGAGGGGTGTTCGTTGTATTCAGTTAAGTGTATGTTGATGTGTGAGAGTGTAAGTGTGTGTGAGTGAGTGTGTATGAGGTATGTGTGTATATGTCTGTATCATATGTTTGAGTGTGTGTGTTCTTTTAGAGTGTAAGATAAGATAAAAGTAGACTTTAGAATAGTAATTCTTAGATAATAGATTCAACTTCTTCATAGGTTTGAGTTTTTAACCAACAATTTATAGTTATTTTACATTTATATTTATTCATATTATATAGATTTAATTCCTTGTTTAATTTATTATATAAGTTAGCAGACTGGTAGCAGTACTGTCTATGAGCATATTTAGTTTTAAAAGTTGGTAAAGGTGCCACATTATGCCTTCTACGTCTGTTCAAAATACTAGGATCATATCCAATATGTCGATGGGTTCTAAGAGTAGTTTGCAGTACATACAACTTACGTACTGACAGAAGATCGCTAACCGCATATAACATTTCCGTAGGGAATCTGTATGGCTTAAAATGGATAACTTTGAGTAGTGACCTTTGTGCTCTCTCCAGTTCAGGAATTTTATTTTAATGGCACCACCCCAGGCCGGAATGCAGTATATTAATATTGACTGCGCAAGAGCAGTATAAATTTGTTTTAGGAGGGCCGAGTCAGCTACGTGTCTTAGATTTTTAAATAACCATATGAGTTTTCTTACTCTAGCCATAACTAGCTCTATATGATCGCGCCATGATAGGCGTTGGTCTACCATAGTACCCAGGTATCTTACGCAGTTTTGCCGCTTAATAAAATCGCATGAGCATATTATAGAATGAGGTGAGCCACAAGTATGTATTTGAATAGCAAACGTCGGAGGTGGTTGAGAGGAGTTATAATTGGAGAAGCATACATAGTTAGTTTTAGAGGTATTGAGGGTCAAAAGGTTATTGCTGAGCCACTTAGCTATTCTTGCAAGGCCCTTTTGGGAATTATTTTTAACAGCCTCCCAGGTGTCAGCTACAAAAACGACAGCAGTGTCGTCAGCATAAGTGAACATTGTTCCCTCTTCTATATCCATGTTACATAAATTATTAATATATACAAGGAATAGAGTGGGCCCCAATACACTTCCTTGCGGAACTCCGAAGGTGATTTCACATTGTTCACTTTGGTGTTTTCCTATTTTTACACTCTGTTTTCGATTGCATAAATAGTCTTTGAATAATTTCAAGGGAATTCCTCTTATGCCTATTTTCTCCAACTTGTCGATAAGGTCTGTAATTGATACTGAGTCAAATGCCTTTTTCATATCCAAAAACACTGCAGCACATTTTTTGTTTTTATCCACAGCATTAGTAATAAGCGATGTGAGATCCAACACGGCATCTTCTGTCGATAAATCCCGTCTAAAGCCATATTGACTTGGGGAGAGGATATTAAATGTATTAAGGTAGTTCATTAAACGTTTATTAATTATTTTCTCCAGTATTTTGGCAATAGGTGGTAAAACAGAAATAGGCCTGTAATTGCTTATATCCGTTTTATCATCTCCTTTGTACACTGGGGTAACTACAGCGATTTTCAGTGCATCTGGAAAGACACCTTGAGCAAAGCATAGATTGATCAAATGAACAATAATAGGGACAATTATATCAGCAGTTAGCTTTAAGAATTGGGTAGGAATGCCATCCCAGCCTGGAGCACTATTTGATTTTAACCCCATCAGGACATTAAGAACCTCATCATTGTCAGTATCTCTTAATACAAATGAAGTTAAGTGAGGATAATTCGAAGTAGTTTTGTCAGAACAATTGTAGGCGGGTTGTTGTGCAAGGATACCTTCTGCTAGTGATTTGCCAACTTGGGTAAAATATTGATTACAATGATCTATAGACTCTTGTGCTGTTTCTTTACAGTGGAGCAGTTCGTAATTGTCGCTTTTATTTTTATTCCGTTTTGTAATATTGTTGACAGTTTGCCATAATTTTTTTGAGTTGTTTTTATTTAGAATTAGTTGCTGTTTATTATAATTTCTTTTTAGGTTTCTGATTAATTTATTACAATAATTTCGATATCTACGGTAAGTTATTTTTAAAATTTCATTATCAGGGTCTAATTTTAGCTTTTTCTGCATGTTATTCCTATTTCTGACACATCGTAGAATGCCCAAAGTCATCCATGGCTTAACTACACGATATTTGCATGTAATGATCTTAGTGACTGTATGTAAATCTAAGGTTTGTCTTATTTTACTTAGTAAGAGCTCTATAATCATGTTGGGGTTGTTTAATGAAGTTAAGTCAGCCACCAATGTGCTATCTCTTAGAGTAGCTATCGCCTTATCGTAATCAATGAATGTTTTTGTCTTAGTGGAAGCACCTGACTTTGGTATATTGGAGAGCCTTAAGAATATGGTGAAGTGATCAGTGACAGAAGTATTTATTACATTTATATTTGCGGAATGTTTATTTTTGTCTAGTCTCAGCATAAAGTGATCCAGACAATTACCATACCGTGTAGGTAGTACATGGCCAGGTAGCAAGCCGTGCATAGCCAGCATGTTTAAATAGTAAAGCCGGTTATTACGCTCCTGCTGCGGAGCATCATTTCTGTCAATCAGGTTAATGTTAATATCCCCGGTTATAATTAAATTAATACAATTTTTCAAAGATGTTAAATGTCGGTCTAATGAGTCCGTGAAGGGCTCGGAATTAGTATGTGAAGGGGACCGGTATATTCCTAGCACGGTAACTCCACAAAATAAAATTTGGAGGCAGGATGCATGTGTTAGAATAATTTCTTTGACATTGACACTGTGTTTTCTAGAAACATAGATAACAACACCATCACATTGGTTTATATGGTTTGTAGTCGAATAAGAAGTGTAGTTCTCCATTTGGGGTATTGGTTTATCACTATCTATTCTACATTCAGTTAAAATTATCAAATCTGCTTCAAAATTAAGCTGGGCAAGGGTGAGTTGGAAATCATCTAACTTGCTGTATACCGACACAATATTCTGAGAAATTATTTTTAAATCATTTTTATGAAATTTAGGGGATTGGTTACATATGTCATGAACATCACATAAGCTAGAATTAGCCACCTCACTATTGTCAATTTCTGTTATCAATGAGATTACGTTATCCATAATTGGATGGAATTTTAAATGAACCATTCATTTTATTAGCTTGTTGGTTATGAAGTGTGTTAAATAGTCTACTTATTATGAAAGTATCGCGTACTGATAATGTGTGAATATGTTTGGAGAAGGTGTGTGTGTAGTAGTGTAGGGCCGAATCCAAGCCTTTGTTAATAAAGTATTTATGTGTCTTGGTAGTAGTAATGAGTAATGTGTGTACAATCGGGAACAAAATTTGATAAAAGAATAACATAAGATATTTTACTATGTAGTTAAAAAGATGTGGTTTGGGTGTTATTGGGGCAATATGTAAAACTAGTATGAAATAACATAATATGGTAAAACAAAAATATAAAATGGGCCGAGCAAGCAAAGACAGAGAGAGATAACAAGGTTCAAGAATTAAGTCTAGTCATTGCTCTCCTAGTAGTTTTTGGACGATTGCTTCATTATTTATAGTGATAATGGGTGAATTTTCAGATTTTCTGACGTAGACACGGCCATAGGAAGTCCAGCAAAACTTATAAGATTTTGATCTCATTAGATCTCTAGCAAGGAAGTACAGCCGAGCCCTGGAGGCGGTCAGCTGTTCTGCTACGTAGACAGGGATATTTTCTTGACCTTGTGATTTTAATCCTAGGTGTTTAGCTCGTAATTTATCCTTGTTCTTCAAGTTGTATGTTTTACAGGCCTGTAGAAACTTCATTTTTAATAAGGTAGTGCTTAATTCAACTATTATAGGGGAACTAGCATTTCCCTCCCTCTTAAATCTTATCCTGTAAATATCATTAATGTCTTTTTCACTCAACTGACAGTTGACTGATTTAGCCAACTCTAAGGTCATAATTATAAGGTCTTCTTTTGTTTCCTTATCAGCCTTGGGTGCATTTTTTATTTCAATGTTATTCTTCAATCTATCTCTTTTTAAGTCTTCTAGCTGTCCCTCCAAAATAGAAATATGTTCCTTGTCCTTTTT
This sequence comes from Pieris melete, assembly GCA_963693345.1. Taxonomy (NCBI): domain Eukaryota; kingdom Metazoa; phylum Arthropoda; class Insecta; order Lepidoptera; family Pieridae; genus Pieris; species Pieris melete. The sequence continues at coordinate 131,366 of CAVNZK010000300.1, read as the reverse complement.
CCTTTCTATTTCGAGAAGTTCTAACTTCTTTTTAAGTTCTACATTCTGTTCAGCGAGGAAGGACATAGTTGTCTGGATATTAGTGTTTGTCTTACTTATTTCGGTAAGAGTGGATTCAAGCTTTTTGGAGCCACTTTCTTGCGATTTAAACATTGTTAAAATGAGTGTTTTTATCTCTTCTCTAAAAACGTCAAATCGGTCCACATTCGTATCATCTTCTCTTCTTCTCTTGTTTCTCAAGGCCACATAGTTGGGAGGAGTGATTTGTTCCATTTCCATACCAATTTGATCAATGGCAGATTCAGATAGTGACTTATCTCCAATAGGATTCATCCTTTATTATAATGAGTTTAACAGTTGTCTATTCGATAGTACAAGCAGATGTTTGCAAAAAATGTGAATGCACTAAACAATGGAATGTCCGATAAGAAGTTCCCGATGGCTCAAGGTAAATAGGCCAATAGATAATTAGTGGGCGTGGCCACAGTCACCTGTTGCAATCAGCGCGGGCGCAGGACGCAGGTAGTGGTGGTAAGCGGGGCACGAGTGTGACGCTGGTAGGGATGTGGGCGTGGCGTAAATTCACAGCTTTAGGGGATTCGATAAGATTAATATTGAGTGGGATCAATACCTTCGATAGTGGGGTGATCGGGCGCAGTACCAGGAGCGCACGTAGTAATTAGATGGTTGCTTGACTACACTTCACTTTGTTTATGTTCTCCTAGTAGACAGTTATATTTATTTTTCGATTTGAATTTATTAAAATTAAAATACAAATAAAAATAAAGCACTCAGCACGTCTACACCTTATGGCGATCCGGGGGGGAGTAATACATATAATATCATAGTTATTAACACACACATTTCTGTAAAAAGTACTCGTTTTTGTTCGTAGCCCCCGAACATTTTGGTAGAAAATATTAAGCGGAGCCATTGCAAATATTATCATAAAATACAACACAATAATAAATATGTGGGGTGCATTCTAAACGATGTGAATAAATATATTGCCCCACCAATGAAATGCAAATAAGCACCTTACTAGTATACAAGTTAAGTAGAATAGTTGAACTGCACAAGTATGAGCAAAAATAAAATATTAAATTATTGAAATAAATGTTTGTAAGCCTTACTAAGCCAGAAGCAGTTCTAATTCTAAGGAAATAATGTCTATAATCACAAAAACTGCACGACAAAAAGTCATAAGCATTGAGCGATAAGAGAACAAAATATTAGAGGAAACTCTTTGGTAATTTGCATACATATTATATCGTCATAGTTCGTTATTTAAAGTTGGCGTTGCTATGGTCTTGTTATGTTTTATATTGTCACTTAATTAATAAACTGGACTGCTGCACGCGACTACCGCTGCACACCCATAACCCAACAAAGGTTATGGGCCCAGCTATAGTCCAGTAAATTAATAAAAAAAGGGGGAACTAGAGTGCTTAACCTAGTAACGATGGCGAGTGTGCGGATAGAATTACTAAGCCGTGATAATTACGACTCATGGCGAATCCAGGCCCATGCTCTATTGATCAAGAGCGATGTGTGGGGCTATAATAATAATAATAATAATCTTTCTTTATTGACATTGACATATTTGTAATTACAGAAATCCTATGAAGACTCTGACACCTAAACTAGGCTTTAGTGCCTGTATCTCAGGAGTCAGTGGCTTCTCCCAATATAATTCGTAACAAGTGTCAAGAGAGCTTATTCAAAATTTTACAAGACAATACTTTTTATAGACATTTGTAAATTCCAGATATTACATCTAATTATCTTCTTACACATAATATACTTAAACAGAAATAACATATATTGAAAAAAATGTTTCAGTATAAATTACGATGAATATAATAGGTAGTAAAATAGGTACATACACATACAATACTAAAATACATAAATATACATAATACATGAATATACATAATTATACATTTTACATATGGGTATATGTAACACTAGTATAAATATATAAATTATACACATAGTTAATGAATCAAAATAACTAAAATATTATTGTAGCATGTTAGTTAAATAGATCTTCTGTTTCCTCATAATTTAAGGACAAAAGCCAAGTCTTAACAATTGATTTGCAGTCATGTAGTGAAAGAGGGTAGAAATTTAATTTTTTGTTTATTTTATTATATAGAAAGACTGAGAGATATGCTCGTTGTCGCCTTGCGAAGGTAGAACGGAATTTTGCTGTGGGGAGTACATTTGGTATACAGCGTTTGTTACTGCAAACCTCTGGGTTATAAGGGGTATGGACATGTTGTTTGGCTATTATATTAAAGACGAATAACTGTCTGACACTGAGGAGCTCACACTGTTTATATAAAAGTGTGGTTGAAAATCTGTAGGGTTTGAAAGTCATTACTTTTAGTAAAGATCTGTGGGCTCTTTCAAGCTGAATTAGATGTGACTTGCACGCTCCACCCCACACGCTCACGCAGTATCCAATAACCGATTTTACTAAGGCAAAGTAAACAGTGCGGAGTAGTTCAAATTCCGCGGCATAACGTAATTTTTTGAATGTCCAGATTAGTTTTCGCGTGCGTGCCGTTATAATCTCAATGTGAGGAAGCCAACTCAATTTATTATCTAATTCGATACCGAGGTATTTAATGGTATTGGATTTTGTTATATTAATGCAAGTACAATTGCGCTCAGAGACACATATGTGTATTTTAAGATTAATATCAGTCATATGGGAATTAATAGTTTGGAACTGAATATACGAAGTTTTAGAAATATTTAAAGTAAGTAAATTTTCCCTGAGCCATCTAGCCACCTTCTGCAGTCCGCTTTCGGCAATATTTTGTATCTCGGTCCAGGTGTCCCCATAAAAAACTATAGCCGTATCATCGGCATAGGTAAACAACCTGCAACTAGTTAGGGACATATTACATAGGTCGTTTATGTAAATAAGAAAAAGACTTGGATCAAGAATACTGCCTTGCGGAACTCCAAAAGTTACATTTGCGTCGGAACTAATATAATTATTAATCTTAACCCTTTGCACCCGACCACTAAGGAAATCTTTAAAAATAAGCAGGGCTGAGTCTCTTATTCCAATTCGCTCCAATTTGTCCACAAGTATAGGTATTGAGACGGTATCAAATGCCTTGGCAAGATCGAGGAAGACACCAAGGCACTTTTGTTTCCTGTCAAGTTTTTCTGTGACAAACTCAATCAAGCTACCCACAGCGTCTTCTGTTGACATACCCATTCTGAAACCAAATTGTGAGCTGGACAGAATATTGTACCGATTTAAAAACTGTATTAACCTCACGTTAAGCATCTTTTCTAGGATTTTTGATAGTGCTGTAAGCACAGAAATCGGTCTGTAGTTTGCAACACAATCCCGTGCCCCACCCTTGTGAACAGGAGTAATGAGAGACCTTTTAAAGACTTTTGGAAAGCAGCCTTCCCTAAAACATGTCTGAAACAAGATAGTAAGCGGCGATACAATGACATGTCTTACCATTTTTAGAAATCGAGCTGGTATAGAGTCCCAACCAGTGGCACAATCATTTTTTAAGCTTAAGATGAGAGATTCCACCTCAACCTCATCTGGTGGCATTAGTACGAAGGAGTTAGTCAAGCAAGTAGATCTTGTACATATGTAGTTATACTTACACCCTGTAAGTTTTTCAGCTAGCTCTCTACCAACATTAGAAAAATAACTATTTATGTCCTCAACCGCATCCAATGCGTTACAATTCCTAATTAACTCATCGGCAGAAGATTTTTTACTTGAACTATCGGTGACATATTTTATTGCAGCCCAGGTTTCTTTATTTGATTTTGCACTTTTTAATAAGAATTTATCGTGTTCGCGCTTCAATTTTCTAAGTAATGAGCAACAAAAATTCCTGTACCTTTTATAGGTTATTTTAAGAATTTCATTTTGGGGGTCCCTTTTTAAATTAAGATGTGCTATGTGGATGGTAGCATTAAGAAGCCAGCTGAGCCAGCAGAGGCGTTGCTTTGGGAAGCGGCGGATGCAAAGGCGAGAGCGGAGATTATTCTCTCAATAAGTCCAGGTGAGCTACGACACATTAAGGGGACGAGCACGTCGCGAGAATGCTGGTTAAAATTAGAAAGCATCTTCGCGTCTTCGGGTCCCGCTAAGAAAGCGACGTTGTTAAAACAGCTCATTTTACACAAGATGTGTGAGGAGGACGACATGCGTGAATATCTGTTAAGCTTCTTTGAAGCCAAAGAAAAGTTACTAGACATGGACATAAATATAAATAATGATCTTGCATCTATTATTTTACTCTATAGTTTGCCCCCAAGTTATGAGAACTTTAGATGTGCGATGGAGACTAGAGATTCATTGCCAGACCCGAATTCTTTAAAAGTTAAAATTCTTGAAGAAGATGCCTCTAGGCGACAGCAAAGGAAGGAGACAGAGAGGGGGTCGTCAGCAATGTTCGCTAGGAGAAAAACCACGCTAGGAGCTAGGAGTTCTACATCTAAAAATCCGCAGAATTATAAACCGGATCAAGCGTTTAAATTTAAATGTTACAGATGTCATAAACAAGGGCATAAAGCTTCGGACTGCCCGTGTAAAGGAACAAGGCAGGACTCAAAATGTGTTAGTGAGTTAGGTGCTAGTGAGAATTTTAACTCATGTGTTCTATCTGTTTCAGAGTGTAACGGAGTGATTGGTTCGGGATGTGGAGGAAACTGGCTCATAGATAGTGGGTGTACATCGCACCTTTGTAGATCGAAAGGAAAATTTTACACCTTGACAAATTGCAGTAGTAAGTTAAGTTTGGCCACCAATGTGAGTACATTTGCAAAAGGTAAAGGAACTGTGAGTTTGAATGGGGAGGTTCCGATAAAACTATCAGACACTTTATATGTTCCCGATTTGCGATGCAACTTAATTTCCGTATCTAAAATTACAAGCAAAGGTTTTAATGTAACTTTTAAGAAAGATTCAGCTTATGTAACCGATTCTGAAGGGAATATTAAGTTCATAGCAGATCGAAAAAACAACCTTTATTATATGCGGGAGGGCCATGCTTCTGTTTCTGCGATTTCCGAAACTAAGAACGATTTACTATCCTGGCACGAACGTTTAGGTCACTTAAATGTGAAGGATTTAATAAAAGTATTAGGTCATGTGGGCATTAAAGTTGATATGTCAAATATAAATATTTTATACGACTGTAAGTATTGTGTGCAGGGTAAGATGACTTCTTTCCCATTTTCCAAGTCGAGTGGACCATGTGACGAAAAACTGTCCATCATCCATTCCGATGTAGTTGGGCCAATTCGAAATGAAACTGTCGGTGGTGCAAAATATTTTGTCACGTTTATTGACGATTGTACTAGATGGTGCGAAGTTTACTTACTGAAGAGTAAGAGTGGTGTTCTGGAATGTTTCAAAGAATACAAGAGCTATGTTGAGAACCTTACCGCTAAGAGAATAAAGTATTTACAAACTGATAACGGTGGAGAATACTGTAATAATAAGTTTGATCAATTCCTGAAACAAGAGGGGATAATAAGAAGACTGACTATACCTCAAACCCCACAGCAGAATGGCGTAGCAGAACGAATGAACAGGACATTAGTTGAAATGGCTAGGTGTATGTTACTTTCATCTAATCTCTCAGCAGGTTTTTGGGGAGATGCTGTATTGGTGGCATGTCATATTAGGAATCGTTGTCCCACGAGTAGTTTGGGTGGTACAATTCCGTACGAGAAGTGGTTTGGCTCTCCAGTGAAGATTGAGTATCTTCAGAAGTTTGGAGCTGAAGTTTATGTTCTAGACAAGACTCCAACCAAGGACAAATTTGCTGCCAGAAGTGTCAATGGAATATTTATTGGATATCCAATGAACCAAAAGGGATATAAGGTATGGATACCAGTAGACCATAAAACCATTATAGCTAGGGATGTGAAATTCTGCAAGACGAGGCTCGATACTAATGATGACAGGAAATCGGCAATTACTCATGATCCTTTTCAGCTAGATCAATTTTCTGCTGATGTTGATACACCGAAGCCGAAATATGTAGAGGTGGACGTAATACCAAGTACATCTTATTCAGGAACTCGAGAAATGATCGTGGAGACGACTGATTCACCCCTTGGTTCACCTTCTCTATGTCATGAGGAAGATAGTGAAATAGCGCAAGCTGATACAGAGGTAACGTATAAGAGAGGTCCCGGAAGACCAAAACTTCAGAAAGGCCAAGTTGGCCGACCTAAGAAGGTCTATAAAATGATACCCAATGATAATAATGGCCGTGCAGAAGAAACTTTACCTGAGGATGTTGCGTTGACTGTGGAAACTTCCTTAGGGGATGCCCTAAGTAGCGCTGAACGTGCTCTATGGGAGGAAGCAATATTGTCTGAGGTCAAAAGTCTTGTAAAAAATGAAACATGGGAAATTGTTCAAAAGCCGAGAAATCGAAAAGCGGTAGGATGCCGATATGTATTGACAACGAAGCTTAACGTTGACAAAACCGAGAAGAAGAAAGCACGGTTGGTAGCCAAGGGCTACAGTCAACGATATGGCATCGATTACCGAAACACTTTTTCACCTGTCGTCCGACTAGACACGGTAAGACTGCTTACAGCGCTCGCGGTTGAATTAGACATGGAGATACACCATGGGGCTGCGATTTCATGGAAATCCCAGAAACAGAAATGCGTAGCAACTTCAACGTGCGAAGCCGAATATATTAGTTTAAATTTGGCGATAAAAGAGGCAGTTTACCTGAATAGTCTTATGAAAGAGATAGGGTTGCGCGATTTCGGGAACATAGTGTTGTACTGCGATAATCAAGGTGCCTTATTTCTATCGGAGGATCCAGTCTTCCACGCCCGAACTAAACATTTCGATATTCAATATTATTTTATAAGAAGTGTTTTAAGGGAGAATACTGACATACAATTATCGTATGTGTCTACCGAGGAGATGGCGGCGGATGTGCTAACAAAAGCTTTACAAAGACAGAAACATTACCGCTGCATCTCAATGTTAGGTGTAGATTAAGATTGCATGTCTGTATATTTTTGTAATGACTATTTAGTCAAAACGCGAGGTCGCGCTGGAGCGTTTTTAAAAAGAATAAAATTTTATTTTTAATTAATATTTAATCAACCGGTTACATTGGTGATTAGCTTAAGACTAACTTAATATCTAATAATCGAGACTGGGAGCTAGACAGTCCGTCAGCATATTTCATGAGAACACGCGTGGGTGTTTCCGTTTAAAGATTAGGAAATATGTCTTGTGACTGTATAACTCCTCTCTCCTTAGAATCGAGATTATCCTCAGGGTTTGGATGATCTCGAATATTCTGTTTAGGTTGAAACATAATTTTCTTAATTCTATTTTTAAATGCTAATAAAATGACACATGTCATGAGTAAAAAACTTATTACTATATTAATTATACCAAAGAACCATTGATTTAATTCACTTTCACTAACACTTGTAGGAACACTATTTTTCACCAAAAGGTTTAAGAGTTGAACGTCTGCAAGGTCAATTCCATCTAAATTCAGATGCTTGTTCTGTGACTTAATTTCGCTGGAGATTAACGGTAGGTTTACAATTGGGAATCGGGTAAACGCGATATCGTGTCCCTGGTGTTCGTTTCTTTTCAAGTTGAAATCCTTGATTCTTATCGAACAATCATCATCTAGGGTTAACAGGTAAGTGCCCATTAATGGCTCATGTGAAACGTCGTTGTCACACATTTTAGATATAATGGTTTCTATTCTAGAAAATATTATCCAATGATTTTGTTGTACTAAATAAATCTTGACATCTTAAAACGGGCACAGGACGACATGAAGATGTGTTGGGGGAAAAATTCATTAGTGTAGTAATACATTCGTCCTTCAATATCGGTGCAGTTTCAAATTCAGGACATAAAATCGGTTTTCATCTATTTCTTGGCATGGTTGTGAGAGCGGCTCGACTTTCAACCCTTTCACTAGGACATAGGGATACTTAGGAAGGATAATGTTAGATATATTATTACTATTACTATGCACTGGTAAAGGTATTAATTTGTAATAATTATAAAGTTCATTTTTAATTAAGGGTATGTGCATAATAAACTTTATCTGATTTTGTTTGATATATGCTTCCATCTCAATATTCAGTTCAATTTTTACAATATTTTCAATATTCACTGGAAATACTAAATTATACATAGATTCTATTTCCTTTAAAATTGACAGTAATTCCTTAGTACCAATAATAGATTGATGTAATATTTTAATCCTAGCAAAAGTGAGAGCTGTTTCAATTTCATTTAGTCTTGAGTAAATAGTTTGAAAGTTGTGGGTAAAAATATTATAAAAATGAATAATTTCATTGCTCATTTGTAACATTTTAGAATTGTTTAACCTGAGATCTATGTCCTCAAAACGTTCATTAATTTGAATGAAATTATTCCGTGTTACATTAATAATTTTTGTTACAGTACTCATCATTTCGGAAACTATGGTTATTTTATTAGTAATAGCGTCCTGTCTAGTTTTTAATTTATTAATTAAATCTTCATATCTGATAGCATCTTCATTATCAAGATTGCCAGTTATTGCTTTAATGAATGTTCCAATAGGATTCAATAAACCACGTTTAGATTTTGAAGTCGGAACTAGTTGTTTATATTTTTCCACTGTTATATTCATTATGAAACTAGTTTGTAACTGTACTTCTTGGAAGTGCAAATTGAATAGGCTAGTGTCGAAACAATTTTGGACTTCAGTTTTAAGTGTTAAGAAGTTATTTTTATTTATCTCTAGTTCGTCGTTGATAGCTTTAAAATCTTTATCACGGTCCATCTGTCGTAAGCTACTACTGCTTGACCTTCTTTAATGGGTAGGAGGCCTGGGTTTCGATTAATCTTTTGCAGTTGAAGGGCCTGGCTTGGGGTCAGATGTACCAGCAGGAGTAACAACCTGTGAAGGGCGTTTTAAATCTTTAGTATGTACCTTAGTTTTTCGTTTCTGAGTTATCACTGGAACAACGTTTCTATGAATTGAACTCGATACTCGAGCTTTTATGATAACGAGCCTTATCCTTACTACGTCGCGTGTTAACTCTTTTTCTAGATGATGAGTCCGCGTTTGAATTTTTCTTTCCATTTTTGAAATTTCCAACGTGTTAGTTTAGTATTTGATTTCTTTATACCATATAAATAAGACCGGAAATGTTTTATTTTTGGTACCAAATGAACCGTTGCACTATAAGGGAAAAATGATTTTTTTATGACGTTATCTTCTAAGAGTTTATTTATCTGTTTTTCTATCTCTTGGTTTTGAGAAGCAGGATGTCTATATGGTCTAATATAAATGGGGTATTCGTTACCTGTTCTAATTTTGTGTTTAATCTGATTGGTGAATGATAAAGGAATTTTATCAGAATAAAATATATTATCACGAAACTCGTAACATTGTTTAGAGATTATGTTACGTTCCTCACTATTCATATAATCTAAACGAAGCTTGGACAAATTTTCTTTTAAAACATTATCATTTGTTAAAGTTTCATTTATAAAATTACTTTTACAAATTTCATAATTTTTTAAAACTGAGACTTTTATAGGTTCTTTCAAAGTAATTTTAAATGGTTTCTCGGATGTATTTTGTATTACGGTGGTTGCAAAGATGTTTTCACATGTAACCATAGCATTTGGCATACGAACGCCATTACTGAAATTGTCCTGTTCTACTATGTCATCTCTATTTTGTAGGTTAGTAGGGGTTTTAAATTTTGATTCTGTTCTGGGTTCAATTATAGCTTCGTATGGAGGACTATATAATATAGGTATGGCAGAACCAGTTGTATACAGTATTTGATTTTTCATATCAATGCTAGCTTCTAATTCCTTTAATAAATCTGAGCCAATTAAACCATGATATCTAGCATCAACATCGTATACATAAAATTTATGCATTAAAGGGCTATTAAAAATATACGGCAAAGGGATGTATACTACTTCGTTATGTGTACTTCGAGCATGAGTGCTAACCACTGTAAATGGTTCATAGCTTTTATATTCTTTAAGAAATTCATTTACTTTAGAGGGACTGATAAACGAACGACTACTACCAGTGTCTATAAGAAATTTTGCGTTTAGTTCCGGAATTAATATGTGTGGTAATTTTAAAATGCTATCACAATAGTTAAGATTTATTATTTCGGTATATGATTCGAGGCTTCTCCCTGAAAATTTACTTGCTGCGAATCTATTTCCTTGTTATCTTTAGAATTTTCTTGATTTTCTAACAAATTAAAATTTTCACACACGGTTGTTTCGTTTGATTCATAGTTATCATAATCGCTATAGTCGTTGTAATAGTTTGGTTCGTAATAATATTCAGAGTCATTAATCATATTTTGTCTTATCGACGCAGTTCGCATAGAAACGTCTGTGTTAACTGGTTGTGGATTCTCTTTTTGATGTGGTATATCGAACCTAGGACCCTGCTGTGGCTGGTAACCAAATTTATAGTTTTGTTGAGGTATACCGAATCGACTATTATTTTGAGGCGAAATTCCAAACCGAAAATAATTTTGCGGGGGCATTCCAAATTTAAAGTTATTCTGTGGTGGTATCCCGAATTTAAAGTTGTTCTGTGGTGGTATCCCGAATTTAAAGTTATTTTGTGTGGGCATTCCAAACTTAACGTGATTTTGTGGGGGAATTCCGTATTTTAAATTATTCTGTAGGGGAATTCCGTATTTAAAGTTATTCTGTGGGGGAATTCCGTATTTAAAGTTATTCTGTGGGGGAATTCCGTATTTAAAGTTATTCTGTGGAGGCACATTTGATGCTAAATTATTTTGAGGAGAAATGAAAGGTTTAAAATTATTTTGAGAAGGAATTCCAGGTTTAAAATTATTTTGTTGAGAGGATGCACTATTCTTCCACAATTTATTTTTAATAGAATATTGATAATGAAAATTAACCTCTTCAGTAACAACACTTAATGCATTCTCTAAATTAGTACAGCCCTTTAGGCGAACGATACGTAAAAGATCTTCAGATAAATTATAAAGGAATACATTAAGAGCCGTATTATTATAAATTATTAATTTGGCTGCTTTAATACTCTCATCGGTTAACCTATTAACCTTTGAGGTTAGGGAACTTTTAACACTTTGTATTCTTTGACAGAACTCTATATATGATTCTCCAGATTTAATTTTTAATGATTCTAATTCTATTGCTATACATTCTTCTGAACGCGGGTCGCCGAAATGTTGAGTCAATATATCTTTAAAATGATCCCATGATGTAATATTTTGATTTTCACTTAATAGCGTTGCCGCTTTACCCACTAAGCGACTAGTTATTGCATGAAATAAGTATAAATTTTGGGCAGTATTACCTTCGACTCTAAATTCTTTTATCACATATTCACTCTTTGCAATAAATAAATTTAGTAAGTTTTCTGTCCCATCATATTTGGGAATCAAGGACAAAACCTCCCTTGGTACAAATTTAAATGTTTCCATTGACATTTTTAATCTTTAATTTTTATATATAAGAATACAATATAATCACTAACACTTCTTTAAATTACTTATATAATTTTGAATTTGCAATAAATCCGTACTAATTAATAATATAATTTTTTATCTATCTCTATATTTAACCTATAGTATATTGCCTATTCTTGTGCAATATAATTTTGTTTTATCTATCTATATATTTAATCTATATTATATTGCCTATTCTTGTGCAATATAATTTTAAAACTACAGTTCCTAATCTAATTACACTCTGAGTACAATTTTATTCGTAGATTTGGTACGAAACAAAATCAGATAATGTAATAATATATAATATGTGGAATAAAATGAAATTTTTAGCGGGAAGTGAAAAGGTTTACTCACCGCCAGCCCAATTCCATTCTTCCTGAGCCACTAATCACACACTGCACCGGATATTATTTTAATGCTCTTCTATTTGACTTATTTATTTGATTCGCGGATTTTCACTCTGCTATTAGACAGTCCACGGTATTTCAAGAACTATGAAAATCGATTTGAGTATTTTCAATTTAGTTATATACTCGCGGGATGTGAAAATCCTACCGGCTGCGCCAGTCAAAACGCGAGGTCGCGCTGGAGCGTTTTTAAAAAGAATAAAATTTTATTTTTAATTAATATTTAATCAACCGGTTACATTGGTGATTAGCTTAAGACTAACTTAATATCTAATAATCGAGACTGGGAGCTAGACAGTCCGTCAGCATATTTCATGAGAACACGCGTGGGTGTTTCCGTTTAAAGATTAGGAAATATGTCTTGTGACTGTATAACTATTTAGTACATATTTGTTGTTAAATGTGTATGCAAATCAAGGGGGTGTATTAGAGGAAACTCTTTGGTAATTTGCATACATATTATATCGTCATAGTTCGTTATTTAAAGTTGGCGTTGCTATGGTCTTGTTATGTTTTATATTGTCACTTAATTAATAAACTGGACTGCTGCACGCGACTACCGCTGCACACCCATAACCCAACACAAAAGGCGTGCAGGTACAAGTTGAACTGCAAAAAATGCTACCTGCGGTCCTCAAACTTATTGAGCCGATCAAGTAATGTGACATGCCGGACTGTTTAAATATGATTATGTAAAAAACTTTTTTAAGTCGCGTTCCGTATTGATATGATGTTTTGGAGACGATGTGTTTTTTCGTATGAAAATTTTGCACCCTTTCACCCAAACATAGTCATATCCCCGTTCTTTTGCGCTAGCCTTGGTTTTATTTAATAGGGCTTTGTTTTCCAGAGTTAGGTGATCGTTGACGTAAATCCTGCTATCGCCACGTAATCCTAAATCCACCGCTATAAGGGCCTTATGATTCTTTGCAGCAGCTACAAATTCATTCTTCAAGTAACTGTTCTGGACAGAGCATATAATGTTTTTGTTATGCTTATTATTACACGTAGGCACTCTGGCGATGTAGTTGACCTGCTCCATTTGGATTTTACAGTTAATTGCAGTCCCCAACTAAGATGTTGAATAAGGTCTCGGCACTAGACTCGGGTACACCCTTAATTTCAATATTATTCATACGTAGACGTTGTTCGTTGTGGTTCTGCAGTTCCTCCAAGTTGTTTACACGGTCCTGCAGGGTCAACAAATCTCCTTTTGTCTTAACCAAGGAGTCAATTTCTTGCTCCAGGGTAGATACCTTCAAGGTTAGAGCCTCAACTGTATTATGAACAAACTCGATAGACGCCTTCATATCCGAGAACTCCTCTCTGATAGTCCTAAATTCCACCAGTTCAGCCTGTATCGCCCTCACGGTATCCACTAATGCTGGTATAGCCTCCATTTGTGACGACAGACGCTTAAGCTCGACAACGATGGAATCAGGATCCGACGACACTGTTGGTTTAGGACTGGCTATTCCTCGGGACTTGCAACTAGAACATTTCCAGGTGGATTTCCGCTCTCCTAGTTTCCGCCATCCACCCTCAGTTATTCCAGCGCAAGGGAAGTCAAACTGACCCGCACAGACAGAGTATGTGGCGCCGTCCCTAGCTTTAATTTCACACCGTTTGCAGGCAAACATATTAATACGAGCTTTGAGAAACACTTTAACACTTGAAAAAATTACGCAAACGAGCGGCAAGCAGTTGTGCACCTGTGGTCGGACTCGAATCTACCGTCATACTGACGTAAGTCTAGTTTGTATCGTGCCGGCGGATCGTTTAGAGAAACACGTCTTTTCTTCGTAATTGTATATTGGCAACTAAATTAATAAATTTCATCGTAAGAATAATTGAGACAACATATTTTTAGATTTAAAATTGCAAAATAGAATCACCATAAGCCGCCCACCAAAGGACTACTGAAGTCCTTTCAAAATAAGTAAAATTAACAAAACTTATAGGTGCATGCTTAAACTTACATGCTTTGAGTTTGCTTCTACAACAATTATTAAGTTATCGGTATATGGTGCGGTCAGAAGAATTTATACAAAGAAGAATAGTACAATAATAAATTTTAACAACTATATAGCACTAATCTATTTCGATGGGCAATGGACATAGTGTGTCCACATTCATTCTTTAAAATTACTACTGCAGTGGCTAATAGTGAAATTGTCTGTTTCTGCCCTGCGTGATAGTGTGACGCAACCATTGCTTGAACTTCCCCTTCTTCTACATTTGCTTGATTGGATGACATCGGTTGATTAGCTACAACATGAGAAGCCGATGCCTCTCCGTAATTAGGTAGGTGTAGAAGAGTGTGGTGACGTCTCTTACATGCACGGCATGATGTTGGCAAACGGCACCTAAACACCGAATGTCCAACCCCGAGGCAGTTGAAACAGAGCTTGTTTGTTTTGACATGTTCTCTACGTTCGTTTGGTGACATCTTGGTGAATACGTTACAATGGCATAACGTGTGCGCATCTGTACATAAAGCACAACTTCTTTGCTTTGGTCTTTCCGTGGCTGTAACGTGAAAGACTCGTTCCTTGGCAAGCTTCGTAGAAGTGGGGGGGTTGACTAATTCCAATGTTCTGAATTTTGCCTCTAAGCGCAGATCTGCGCAGCTTTGCGCAGATCCCTCCAAGTCGACAAGTCCTGGGAATTCTCTGAGTAGGACTTTTGCTCCCACTCCTTCTGGGACTCTGGGTCCAACTTCTGTGCAACCAGAAATATGATTACTGGATCCCAAGAATCCGTGAACACCTCCAGATTTTCTAGACTCTGTAATACTTCGTTGGAAGTGTCGAGAAGAGATTTCAGTTGGGTTGCGGCTTGGCTGGTACATTTCTTCTGAGCAAAAAGTCGCTTCAATAATGCGTTCACTATAAGACGCTTGTTGCCATATCGATGGTTAAGCGTTCCCCATGCTTGAATGTAATTAGCGCTTGTTATTGTAATGTTCTTCAATAAACTCGTTGCTTCACCTGCCACACTGGTTTTTAAATAGTGAAGTTTTTCGACGTCGTCTAGTGTCGTGGAATTGTGGACGAGTGATGTAAACAAATCTTTGAAACTAGGCCATAATTCGTACTCGCCCGAAAACAGTGGTAAATGTATAGCCGGGAGGTAAACTTTTTTATTTTGTTGCGGTTCTGGCGGCAATTGTTTATTTTTACCAGACTCGACTGCCGCCAACATATCTTTTAAGTCTCCCAACATACACAAATACAAATCTTCTTGTATAAAAAATTCTTCATTCTCGAAATATGGCAGCAATCCACGCTCCTCACGAGTGGTACAGGTCAATAATTTTTATGGGCTTCTGTGAAGATCATCCAGTATTCTTCAATCGTTTTAATTCTAGCTTGTAAGTAGCCCACTTTAGCCAATCGTTGTTTGGGGCATTTTGATAAATTGAGCTGGGTTTTCTTCAATAATAGGGCTGTATTTTCGAGTATATCGATTGCTTGATCAGTTTCCGTGGCCATATTTCACACGTCACAGTCGAAAACCTTCACACAAAAACTTTTAAATATAGACGCGTCGGCGCGAATATAATTTTCTTTAAAATTGCACAAAACTTCAACCCGGCACTCGCTTATCGCTCAGGAATGCAGTTCTTTTGTTCTCGCGGTAACCGGTCCTCGATGAAATGTTGTATTTCTATTCGGCTCGAAGTCGACCATATGGTTAGGTCGTAAGGTCTAGTTTGTATCGTGCCGGCGGATCGTTTAGAGAAACACGTCTTTACTTCGTAATTGTATATTGGCAACTAAATTAATAAATTTCATCGTAAGAATAATTGAGACTACATATTTTTAGATTTAAAATTGCAAAATAGAATCACCAATATTTAATTTTGTTCTATTTCAGCAACTTCTCCATTTCAGAATTTTCAAAACAATACACAGAGTCAGTCCCGCTATTGATGCACCACATAGTGAATATATAAAGTTCCCCAGTACTCAACTAGAGATAAGAACAGAAAAAGGCAAGATGGCCAGGGTCATGTCATGACAGCACAATATTCAGCAATAGCATAATTAAGGTAAAGTTTGAAGATGGATGCTATGGTGTTAGTAGTTGATGGTGGATATGCCTCCACGTCTTTTATGATGCCACCATTAGAAAGCCCGAGAACACAGGCAGAGCAACTCTATAATGAGTCACAAATAAGAACCAGAAATCCTATTGAAAGGAGTTACGGTGTATGAAGACGATTTCCTGTGCTGGCACTTGGGATGCGTGTCAAATTAGAAAAAGATTGACAATTACAGTGGCCACAGCAGTTTTACACAATATTCTATGCCGTAGAGAAGAAACATTACCTCCAGATGACCCAGAACTGCATTTACCGGTTCCATGGGAGCAAATTTTAAGCGATGGTCAAATACCTGAAAGTCAAAGTGAAAGCACTGAAAGTAAGCGTATACCTGGCCGACTTAATAATATAGGATTTCAATTATTTATTTTGAGAATTCATTTTGTATTTTTTCTGCAAGCTAATATTCTTCTTCGCTTTATCAGTAACAAATTTGTTTTTATTTTTTCTTGTTTTAGTATTTCCTTTTTAATTTGAGTATCAAGGTCATGTATAACCTTTGTTTTCTCCATTTTCTCCACCGCAAGTTTTTTTTGAAGCTTTACGTATTTATATGGATTGTCCTCCTCTTAGAAATCGAAGTCTCGCCATTTAGTTTCTGTTTCTCAATTATATTCGCTTTATTGTCAGTCACAGGAGTATTTTTATCCACTGCACTGCACATGTGCGTGATGGTGCGTGAGTCCTCAACAATTGCGGTGTGTAATCTATAGCCTTGAGAGCTTTTTGAGCATTGGTGTGTAAGTGTGTGATAATGCGTATGTGTGGAAACTGATAATTGGCCTTCATAATATTAATTGTATATTATTGAACCTTTTCTAGCTATAAGTTTCCCCTACAATTGTAAAATAAAATATTATTGATGTTCATAATGATATTTAACATATATTTTAAAAGTAGACTATTATTTATTAAAACAGTTTATGTAGATATCAATATTTACATTTGTCACAAAATCTTTATTATTAGGTTGTACTCTTGATTCACTTATCTGGTCGTCTACAATCACCACACTTTTAGACAGTAAGATATCTGCAAAAATAAATATGATTAATAACTTAACTTACTTTTGACCTACTACTAATAACGTTATGCTAACCTTTATATTCTGCTAGGGGTGGTTCTGGGAAATCCTCGGTCTCTACAGAAGGTATTGCAGTTTGATTTTGCACTGCAGGAATCATTGTATCACAATCATAAGGGTTAAATAACCTAACAGCACTGGTGGATATTAGGCATAAGATCCGCTGAAGAAAGGGATCTTCCTTTTTAGGAGGTATAGTGTGGTCTCCAATGTATTTAACCCATTCAGCGAGGCTGGAAAGGGTGCAGAGAAAGTTTTTATGCCATCTATCCTTTAGAAATAATAAATGTGCAATGTTGAGTAAATATGAGGATAGGTTAAATTTCTATAACTTGGAATCTCTCAGTGTTCGTAGAGCAAACATCGACTTGCTATACCTATTTAAAGTAATTAATGGAATTGTGGATTGCCCAGAAATTTTAGAACGTTTATCCATACAAGTTCCTCGGGTCGGGAGTCGTTTGTACAATCGAAGATGTTTTCACATCCCACATTTTCGAACAAACGTTGGCAGAAACTCACCAATTAATAGGTTATGTCGCTACCATAATGATATTGCACAGTTTTGACATTTTTCACGGTTCTCTGGCCTCAGCTAAGAGTAGAATTAGGACACAGTACCGATAATTTATTTTCTTGGTTCAAATAGCTTAATTCTTTCATAATTTGCATTTTTAATTTTTATGCTTGTTTGTATTTAATACTGTTTTTGTATCTACTTGATTTCGCTGTCCACATGTTATAGGGACGGCACCACTTTTGATATTTATGTATGTATGTCAATTTATATCATGTGTTTGTCCTAATTTTGTGGTCCAAATAATAAAAAAAAATATCGGATCCCTGAAATGAAAAAAAATATAATTCTTAAAAGTTAACATCAGATAGTAAATGTAAATTTACAATTAATTTAACTTAACAATTCATAAGTGTAATTGTTTACCTACATGAATAAAGACATTTTGAGTTTGAGATATCTTTCAATTTGAGAGAATCATCAGCTGATGAAGTCTCTATTTGGGAAACTTTATTCCCATAAACACTATCTCATGTGGTGTTTCCAGTAGCACATATAATAATAATAGTAGTACCATAATATTATAGTAACCTGTTTGAATCATATGTCTCCTATTATTTGCTGCATCTTTTCTAGCTACCTTTTTCATACACTCCCACTGGGCTTTTGAGTTTTCTGCTGTGCGAAAGCAGTGGCTTGTTCGGCTATTGTACTGGTTTGCAATAATTTGCCACTGAGCTAATTTGGATTTTACAGTAACTCCATCAGTTTTTTTTATTTTCTATTATATTAAAATGAAATTCAATAAGGCTCAACAGAAGTTGCTTTTCAGACGACAGCTAATTAGGACTGCTTTTACGCTAATCCTCACTCACTCATTTCCACTTGCTAACGAAAAAATATAAAAGATAAAACAACACGACAAAGCTCGATAATTCCCAAACAAATAATTTTTTTTTGTTGTCGTTTGACAGTTGACACCTGCCTACAGCTACTTTTTCACACTACAATACGGCAAAATCGAGTAGACCGTATTGTAGTGTGAAAAACTATCGCGTTGTAGAACAACACTTATTTGACAAGTTTTATTTTCGTCCACCATTCTCTTTGTTATTCGCGTATTGTTATTCCTAGCGCAATTATACTATCGATTACGTGGAGAAACGACTATGGATTTACTCGAGATTCTTCTTCTTCTTCTTCTTGAAGTGCCTCTCCACTACTGGAGGTTGGCGGTCAGCTCGTCAAACTCCTTCTTATTTTTCGGCAAGCTCATCAGCTGTTCTACGCTGGCCACTCCCGTCCATTCTCTAATATTGCGGAGCCACGACTTCCTCCTTCTGTCAGCGCGTCTTTTCCCCTCGACCTTGCCCATCATGATTACTTGAAGAAGTCGGTACCGTTCGTGTCGAAACACATGCCCTAAGTAACTTATCTATGCAATAAATAAATAATTATAGGAAGATTTAACTGAAGACAATGAAAAAGTACTCGACAATGTGTCTGAAAGTATCAGCAGAGGAAGGAATCGGGAACCAAGCACATGTGAAGCAGCGACATAATTCAAGCATCCTGTACCAATAAAAAGGCAAAAAAAAGTGTGTCGCAAAATAACCCAATCCTAAGCTAATGCTACCACTGCTACCCTTGCCAACACTGCTTCATCTGTTGTACCAGACCGATATCAAATTTACGCAAATTATTTAGCGTCCAAATCTGGTACTTACAAAGCTATTACTTTTACAACATATTGTTTTCTGCTGATGGAGGAGAGTTTGACTGAGAAAGAGGTTATCTAACCGACTCCAACTCCAGCCAAGCGTCTACAGAGGCTTCAACGCCGCAAAATTCTCATGATTTTAGTCACCTTGTAAGATTTAAAAATCTGTAATTTTTTGTTACGTTAATAATAAGGTTTCAGTCCCAACGTGACAAGTAGCTAGCCTATCATCTGTACAACAATTAACTTTCAGAGAAACGAACGAAAAACTCAGCCACAGAACTAGGCGAAACATTAAATGCGGTTGAATCCAATCAAATAAAAGAAGCACAAGCAGAACAAGGTGGAGCGTCGATTACACATGTATATAATTAAAGAGGTGCGTATTAAAAAAGGTTTTCAAGCGGTCCTCAGTGGGCATCAGCAAGTATTAACAGCTTTGTAACATTACCGCGACGATGACGAATTGATTGCTGTTGTCTTCTCGCCGGACTTGTCAGAGTATTTACCAAGTCCTGATCAACACAGACTTAGCAGGAGTCCATCAAGTTTTGGCGGAGACAGCAGCTATTGAGAATATTACAAGAACGCCTTTGACTGTTTCTAATGTCTCCTCCGTATTGAAACAAACCGACTTCGTGGCATCACCATGAAGTCGATTTAAATCATATAATATGAAGCTGTTAAGTTTACGGGCACTCCTACATCTTTAACAAACACAAATAATACTGCGTCACCGGTTTCTGCCAAACCATGCGATATTAATAGCAGAAAAAACAAACAAAACGTTGTTTGAATCCTATTTTCATCAAAAGATCTTCTTCTTCACATATTCTGGAGAATTATAAAGCCTTCCATCGAAAATGATCATCGAAATGATGAATTTCAAAGACCTCGTTGATTTGGACACAACTCTACAGCCTGAAAATAATTCAGATTCTATATTGATAGTCTACAAAAAGGCTCCCGGGTTTGATTTAATAGACAAAAAAGTCTTGAAAGAACTTCCCAAAAAAGGCATAGGTTTTCTTATTTAATGGCATAATAAGAACTGGACACTTTCCATCGCTGTGAAGAGTCTCACAAGTAATTATGATACCTAAAGTAGGGAAGCCAGTGACCGAACTTAGCTCATACAGGCCGATTAGTCTGCTAACCGTAACTTCAAAACTTTTTGAGTCAGTCCTACAGCACACATTATTGGAGGAGATCCATCAAAGAGCCATAATCCCGGACCACCAGTTTGGTTTTCGCCAGCAACATGGCACTGTGAAACAAGTCCATATAACCTGTTCTGTAATAAGGAAGGCACTAGAGAGAAAGGAGTACTGCTCCTCTGCCTTCCTTGACATGCAGCAGGCGTTTTATAGAGTGCCATACTCTCTACAAAGGTCTCTTGTATAAAGTAAAAACTCTTCTACCCTGTACATTATTCTCCATCATTAAATCTTATCTAACGGAAAGAATATTTCAAGTAAGAGAAGAAGATTGTACATCGCCATTTCGCTGAATCAAAGCTGGAGTACCGCAGGGGTCTGTCCTGGGCCCAGTCTTATATACCATTTACACATGTGATTTACCAAAAAGCGAACACGTCACATTAGCAACATTCGCAGACGATACTGCTGTACTGGCATGTAGTAATAGCCCAATCGAAGCTTCAGACTTCCTACAGACTGGATTGCATGAAATTGAAACCTGGCTTTCAAAGTGGAGAATAAAAACTAGTGTGACAAAATCTGCTCATGTAACCTTCACTCTCCGTAGAGGAGACTGTCCGCCAGTAACTCAATCAACAACTTCCTCAAGAAAACTGTGTAAAATACTTGGAAATACACCTTGATAGGAGACTCGTATGGAAACAACACATACATAAGGAGAGAGAAGAAATCAACCTGAAATACAGAGGACTCTACTGGCTTCTTGGCAGAAATTCCAAACTGTCAGTAGATTATAAGCTACTTGTCCGGGAGATGGATTGGCTGATGAATTTGCAATTGCAGCAATCAAAGAAAAACCTGGACTGGATTTAAATGTGTATTAAAATAAAATTCTTATTCGTGTCGCGCGCCGTGCGTCCGTAAATGTAACTGCCGGTCGGTCGCAGCCGCGGCGCCCGCGCCCCACTCCCGCCGGCGCAGATCATGTGTCGTGCGTGTGAACAGGCTCCCCGCCTTGGGAACCCTGGTTACCAAGAGACTCGTCCTCTGGGTTGATAGCTGGGAGCAGACAGACCCTGCCTAAGGCCCTCTGGATTACGCCACGTGAGGTCGTGAAATCGGCTACTCGAGTGATGCCGTCTGCCCCTGGATACAGTTTCTTAACTCGTCCCAAGCGCCATCGCATTGGGGGAAGGTTGTCGTCCTTGATGACAACAAGATCGCCCTCTTTGAGTGTTCTCCTCTGCTCTCGCCACTTAGTCCGCTGCTGCAGCTCACTTAAATATTCCCTATGAAACCGGTCCCAGAAATGCCGCTTAAGCTGTTCCAATTTTTGGTATCTGTTTGGATAATTTGTTAAAATAGGTGGTTCTGGTAAAGCTGTCAGCGGCCGGCCTATAAGGAAGTGCCCTGGAGTCAGAGGAGTAACATCGGAAGGGTCTGACGTTAGAGGAGTTAACGGGCGGGAGTTAAGAATTGCTTCAATCTGGGCGAATAGCGTCGTGAGCTCCTCGAACGTCAGATTCGCATTTCCTATTACACGTTTCATAAGTAACTTTGCTGAACGGATTCCAGCCTCGTTCAGCCCCCTCCAGTGAGGGGAATAAGCGGGCGAAAAATGAAATTTAATGCCCTCATCGTGGGCAGCCGCACTGACAGAACTTTGGCTTGCCTGCAACATTCTGCCTAGCTCATTATTTGCACCCACAAAGTTGGTGCCATTGTCACAATAAATATCATGAGGCTTGCCACGACGCGATATAAATCTACGCAAACACATTAAAAATGCTTCAGTACTCAGACTACTAACCACCTCCAAAGTTAATGCCTTAGTGCTTAAACACACAAAAAGACTAAGCCAACATTTGGATATCTTACATCCTCTGCCCTTACGGTCTACGATTAAGAAGGGCCCGCCAAAGTCTACGCCTGTCGCGAGGAAGGGATAGGTAAGAGTGACACGAGGAGGGGGTAAGTTACCCATCATAGGCTGTATTGAGTAACTCTGCATATGAACACACACGATACATTTCCTAAATGTACTGCGTGCAAGTTTCCGTCCCCCGATGGGCCAATATTGATCTCGTATAATGCTAAGTAATAATTCAGGCCCACAATGTTCTTTCTTAAACAACAGTTTCGAAAAGTTATGACGTGCACATAATAAAATGGGATGTTTTTTAGAATACTCACAGATTGAGTTTTGGATTCTGCCTCCAACCCTAATCAAATCATGCTCATCTAAGTAAGGGTTTAGTGACAAAATCCTCGATCTATGGTGTATATTTTTATTGTTTTTTAATGATTGCACCTCATTTGGAAAGGAATCTTGTTGGCAGGTTTTGATTAGGGTCTGAGTAGACCTATCTATTTCATCGTTACTCAGATCACCACTTAGTCGCGAATCCTTCTTTGTTTTACAATTGTGAATAAATCTTAAGATATATCCTACCACCCGGATCATTCGTTGAAATTTCGAGAACCTATCAAACTCAAATGAATGCTCAGCAGACACACAACATGAATATACTTTGAGCTCCGGAAGCTCAACATTTTCTATAGGAGCGCTTGGCCACTCCGTTTTAGGTTTTATTAAAAAGGGTGGGCCACTCCACCATAATTCTAAATCTAGAAGCTTGCTAGGGCTGACTCCTCGAGAAGCTATGTCTGCTGGATTAATTTCTGTAGAAATGTGATGCCATGTAGATTTGTCAGTCAGTTCATGAATTTCATTTACTCGATTGTAAACAAATTGCTTTAGATTACTAGGGTTGGTATTTTTAATCCATCCAAGCACAATTGTAGAATCACTCCAGAAATATTTTTGATCAAACTTACGACTGAGTGACTGACAAACCTTTGAACTTAACTGAGCACCAAGCAGGGCCGCTGCCAATTCCAGCCGCGGTATGGTACTGGGCTTCAAGGGGGCAACCCTAGCCTTGGCGCATAATGACTGATACGTTGTCCTCTTGATCAGTACAACGTATAAATCAATGTGCAATAGATGCGCGTATTTAAGCGCGTGAAGTGATAGGGCAATTTGTGAACTAAGAAAAGGCTATATTTGAAAATATGCAAATTTCATGCAAAGCGAATGAAAATAATAAGTGTTTAACAGTTACGGAACTCTAAATTCAAAAATTTATTATTTAACAATTGGAGAAAATAAGATTTTATGTTTGGGTAATTACGTAGGATCGTTACTTTATGTAACGTTAATTACACTTGCAATCATAAAAAACACGATTTTGCTATACTATAATAGGTACAAAGGAAAATAGTACTGTATACATATGTATATGTATACAATTGTGACCCCTAGTTTGGGCCGTTAAATATCTATAACGCGCAAAGTTACTTATTGCAAACGTAAAGACAAAGAAAATAGTAAATATTGTACCCCTAGTTTGGGCAGTTAAATGTAGAAGTAAACGTTACGTTTTACTTTTTTAAGTTTGTAGGTAGATTTCCGTAGTACCTACCCGTTGAATGATTCTATACGTGTAACTCGAAATTTTAATCGACTATTTACTTGGAAAATAGACTTTAAAACAAGTAATTAACGCACTTTTTAGATTGACTCACGACACTATTTAACACTGATTGAAATCGATGCGAATCGGTGCTAGGGAAGTGATTAGGTAAGGAACGGGCTTACTTCCTGATGAATCTTCTTAATATAATCTTATGGTCTTCTGGACTTCACCGGCCCTTGGATGCAGACCGATGTCCTGTCACGGTCGCCAAATTTTGTCCGGGAGATGGATTGGCTGATGAATTTGCAATTGCAGCAATCAAAGAAAAACCTGGACTGGATTTAAATGTGTATTAAAATAAAATTCTTATTCGTGTCGCGCGCCGTGCGTCCGTAAATGTAACTGCCGGTCGGACGCAGCCGCGGCGCCCGCGCCCCACTCCCGCCGGCGCAGATCATGTGTCGTGCGCGTGAACACTACTCATCTACAAAATGCTCTTGAAACCAATTTGGACATACGGGATTCAACTATGGGGTTCGGCGTGTGACTCTAACATAAGTATCATACAGAGGGTTCAAAATTATATTTTGAAACAAATATCCAACTGTCCGTGGTTTATAAAAACATCGGATATTCATGAGCACCTCAAAATCAGGACTGTCAAAGAGGAGATCAAGACCTGGAGTAAGAAATACAGAAAAAGGCTAGAAATGCATCCTAACCATACTGGACCTAATAAATAGGCTTAAAAGGCGACAAATCCTAAGTCTTGATAGACACCGTTGATAGAAAGGAGCAGTCTGGATGGAGATTTTGCTTTGAACGCCTAACAGCTCTCAACACATCTGCTCATAGTCTAACTGACTGATTGCAAGATAAAGACTTATATAAAAAAAAAATTAATTCCTTAAACTTATTCCGAACTGATTCCCTCGGAGAAACACAACAAATACCCCGAACAGCCTGCTTCTGCAGCACAAATATGGATTGAACCTCTGCAGCAGCACCCCACAGCAAAATACCGTACGACATAACGCTGTGAAAGTAGCTATGATACACAATTTTAGCCGTGTCCTTATCAGTAAACTGTCGGATTTTCTTTACTGCATATGCTGCAGAGCTCAGACTATTCGAAAGAGTCTCTATGTGTGGGCCCCATTGGAGTTTACTATCTATTGTTATGCCTAGAAAAACAGTTTTGTCAACAAAGTTTAGTTCACTGTCCTGAATTTTCAGGTTACCAATATCTCGCTTTACGCTAGTAGTTGTAAATCTAATACATTTTGTTTTATTTTCATTAAGCAGTAAGTTATTTACATTAAACCAGTTAACATCGTCAAATCTAATCGAATTGTTTACATCGTCCAATAATACGTTATTCCTATTCACTTAAAATAGAAGTCAAGTGTCATCAGCAAACAATACCATCTCATGAACTTCGTTGACAAAGAATGGGAGGTCATTTGTGTAAATCAGAAATAAGAAAGGCCCGAGAATTGATCCTTGGGGGACGCCCATTGATTCCTGCGAACCCGGAGAGGTGACTCCATTGACATGAACTCTTTGGATCCTTCTCTTTAAATATGAATTCATCAGGCTGGAAGCTTTGCCATCAACGCTATAGTGTTAAAGCTTTCCAAAGAGTATATCAGGATGAACACAGTCAAAGGCCTTTGACAGGTCACAAAAGACGCCGACTCCATCATATGATTCTTCCCAGCCGTTAAATATGTCCGAAAACAACTTCACACCGGCATCGATTGTGGAGCGACCCTTAGTGAAACCATACTGTTTATTATGTAAGAGTTTATTTTTATTAAAATGTAAAGAAAGCTGGTCTAACATTATCTTTTCAAAAACTTTGCTCAACGCAGGTAGCACGGAAACAGGTCTGAAGTCTGACGGATCAGACTCACTACCTGCCTTGAACGGTGTAATCTTACTTAATTTCATTTCGTCCGGAAAGACTCCACAATCGATACATCTGTTAAAAATAAACTTTAGATGATGCTGATAATACCAAAACAGCTATCTGCCAAAGTCCCGATATAAACTTCCGCCCCAAGTGTAGACGAAGTTTCATCATCATTTTCTACTTTTTACATTATTTTTTTCTTGGCGTCGGGACGTGACGACCCCATCGCCCACTGGTGAAATAACCTGTGACAGAGGTTATTTCATCAGCGCAATCAGTCAACCCCTTCCTAGTGGGAGTGCCATGCTGTTGCCTTCGGGCTACAGCCAAATGGGCAGGCACGACCGGGGCAGTACCACTGTCTCTTAGAAAACCGGCGTGAAGTGATGCAATAGGCTCGCCCTATTGTACTCGCGTTTCGTACGGTGAGAGAGACTCCCGGAGCCCATTCCCCCCCCCCCTACAACAAATATGAAGGTGCAGAAAAAAAAACAGAATCTACCCCAGGGGGGTACCACACGCGCTCGCGGTGGAGAATCCCCCGCTGGGCGTCCAGCATCGGGACACTATGCGCCCGGTGGTGGACGCACAGGCTGCCCTTCGTATTCTGGGGGGGGCAATTCTGCGCTCGGTAAAAACATCATTAATCGTTCTCGGGGCAAACGGAGCAATTCTACAAAGGCACCCCCGTCCACACTCGCCGTGGACTTCACAAATGTTAGGGGGCTAAATACCAATATCAACGCAGTCCACTACCATTTAGAGACTGCGAAGCCGGCCTTGCTCTTTCTTACCGAGACTCAGATTTCCTCCCCGGCTGATACTTCCTACCTCTCCTACCCGGGGTACAAATTGGAACATTCATTTGTGCCGCGGGCGGGAGTTTGCGTGTACGTCAGAGAGGATATCTGTTCTCGTCGCCTCGGGACGCTTGAAGGAAGGGACCTATCTAACCTCTGGCTGCGCGTAGACTGCGATGACCATCCGCGATTCTACGCATGCCTGTATAGGTCCCATAGCGGAAATACCGAAACTGACCGACTCATTGAGCACATCCAAATGGCTACAGATTCCCTGCTCGAAAGGGTTCCTACCGCTGAAATCGTGATACTTGGCGATTTTAACGCCCACCATGCCGATTGGCTCGGCTCTGAAACTACCGATCACGCGGGAAGATCCTTTCACGACTTTGCTTTAGCCTACGACCTGACACAAATGGTCCCTGCGATTACGCGAATACCAGATGTGGATGGTCATAAATCCTCTTTGTTGGACCTTCTGCTGACTTCACATCCGGAGAACTATCAAGTCTCTGTTGACCCACCATTGGGTTCATCAGATCATTGTGTGGTCCGGAGTACTGTGCCATCTACGCGCCCTTCACGGCCCCGCTTTATGGGTTGTCGCCGTATTTGGCACTATAAGTCAGCAGATTGGGACGGGATGCGGTCTTTCTTTGCGTCCTACCCTTGGGGGCCTATGTGCTTTTCGCCGGAAGCTCCAGATTCCGTCGCCACCTCTGTCGCCGAAGTGGTTGGACTGGACATGGAACTCTTTATTCCATTTTCTGCGGTGCCGATCGGTGGCAAGTCTCAGCCCTGGTTTAAACGTTCTTGCAAGGCGGCCTCGCGTCGAAAGCGAGAATGCTTTAAGGCATGGGCGGAAGCGGCGAAATCTCGTGATGCCAATACCAGCGAACTTAAAACAGCATATAACTCAGCCTCCAGGTCCTTCAAACGGGAAATCACTAAGGCAAAGTCAGAGCACATTGCCAGATTTGGCGAGAGATTGGCCCAACTCCCTTCAGGGACTCGAGCCTTCTGGTCTCTCGCCAAAGCTGTCCAGGGGAATTTTTGTCAGCCCTCCATTCCGCCACTGCACAGGGAGGATGACTCTCTGGCCCACACTGCGAAGGAAAAGGCCGACCTTTTGGGCTGTCTCTTCGCGTCCAACTCGACTTTGGATGACCAAGGGAGATCACCACCGACCATTTCGCGGTGTGATTCCTCGATGCCGGAAATCACATTCCGGCAACGTGCTGTCCGCAAAGCACTATCTTCCTTGGACATTCATAAGTCGAGCGGGCCGGATGGTATCCCCCCAATTGTGCTGCGTACGTGTGCTCCTGAGTTGGCTCCGGTCTTAACGCGCCTTTTCCGGTACCTGTACTCGCTCGGCACTGTTCCGAAGTGCTGGAAGACCGCTTCGATACATCCGATCCCAAAAAAAGGCGATCGCTCTGATCCGTCCAACTATCGCCCAATTGCTATAACCTCCTTGTTCTCCAAAATAATGGAAACCATTATTAATAGCCAGCTCTTGAGGTATCTAGAGGGCCACCAGTTGATTAGCGATTCTCAGTACGGCTTTCGTCGAGGTCGCTCAGCTGGTGACCTCCTCGTATACCTTACCCATAGGTGGGCAGAGGCAATTGAGTCCAAGGGGGAGGCACTGGCGGTAAGTTTGGACATAGCGAAAGCCTTCGATCGGGTGTGGCACAGAGCACTGCTCTCGAAGCTTCCAGCCTATGGGCTTCCCGAGAAATTATGCGATTGGATCTCCAGCTTTCTGGCCGATCGGAGCATCAAGGTCGTCATCGACGGAGCATGTTCCGACCTTAAACCCGTGAACGCTGGGGTCCCACAAGGCTGTGTTCTATCCCCGACCCTATTTCTTCTGCATATCAATGATATGTTGCAACTTAGCAACATTCACTGCTATGCGGATGACAGCACTGGGGATATTCTTTACACTGGCCGGGCAGGTATTTCTCGGGCAGTTGTTGATGAGTACCGGAACAAACTTGTGTCTGAAGTCGAAACGCTACTACGTGGAGTCTCAGACTGGGGCAGACTAAACCTAGTACTATTTAACCCCAAGAAGACACAAGTTTGCGCGTTTTCCGCTAAAAAAACACCCTTTGTCGCTACTCCTCTTTTCGAAAACACTCTTCTTAAAGCCACAGCCAGCATTGGAATACTTGGCGTTGACATATCGAACGACGTTCAGTTTCGCGGTCACTTGGAGGGAAAGGCTAAATTAGCCTCCAAAAAGCTTGGTGTGCTCAGCAAGGCGAGGCGGTACTTCACTCCGGGCCACCGCATGCAACTATATAAAGCGCAAATTCGGCCCCACATGGAGTACTGCTCTCACCTCTGGGCGGGGGCTCCCCAGTACCAGCTCCTTCCACTTGACCGTATACAACGCAGAGCGGTTCGAATCGTCGACGACCAATCCCTCTCCGAGCGGCTTGATCCTTTGGCGTTGCGTAGAGATGTGGGGTCACTCTGCATCTTCTACCGCATTTACCATGGAGAGTGTTCAGAGGAGTTGTTCGGATTAATACCTGCAGCTGAATTTCATTATCGGACGTCGAGACAGAATACGAAATTCCACCCGTATCACCTCGACGTCCGCCGTTCCACAACTGAGCGTTTTTCAAGGCAGTTTTTGCCGCGCACAACCACTATATGGAACCAGCTGCCCACTGAAGTATTTCCGAACCAATTCGACTTAGGGTCCTTCAAGAAAAGAGCGTACCTATTCTTAAAAGGCCGGCAACGCACTCGCGAGCCCCCCGGCATTGAGAGTGTCCATGGGCGGCGGTATCACTTAACATCAGGTGAGCCTCCTGCCCGTTTGCCCCCCGTTCTATAAAAAAAAAAAAAAAAAAAAAAAAAAAACATTATGCAGCAATATTATAGATTATTGTTAGTCACACGACAGTTAAGAAAGTCAAAAGAATTAAGTTAGATCGAAAGAATAATCGCACCCAAACGAAAAAAAGTCAAATACTATTTTGATTTACAGAAAGAGAAAGTTGAAGTATGTAGGACATTTTTTGCGCACTTTGTGTATTTCAAATCAGACAATTCATACAGCATTGGAAAAAAATAACAATAGCGAAGGATTACAAGATCTACGAGGACAACATCAGAACAGACCGCGCAAAATGCACATTGATACAGAAGAAAGCATAGTCGATCACATTAACTTATTCCCAGCAGTGGAAGCTCATTATGTGCGCAAAGAAACGAACAAAAAATATCTTTCAGAAATACTTAACATAACTCAAACGTATCGCCTATACAAGACCTGGTTCACACAAGGAAGTTTTGATTTTCCGATAGCTACAAAACGGCAGTATTAGACAATTTTCTATACCAGATTTAATTATTCCTTCTATAAGCCAAAAAAGAATCAGTGCTCTTTACCGCCAAGCTGATAACGCTACTCAAGAAACCTTGCAGCGAAAAAAAGAAAAAGTTCGACCGATAAAGAAAGAAGAAAAAGAATCTTGCAATCGATTGCAAACTACAATAGCTATATTTGATTTGGAAAAAGTGTTGAATATACCTCAATCTGCTGTTGGAGTATTCCACGACAAGAGGAAGTATCCTATTTACGATTTCACAATATTTGAGGCCACTCAACGCAAAGGTTATTGCTGCGTTTGGCATGCGCAGATTGCAAAAAGAAGAGCAATAGAAATAGGTAGTTGTTTATGGCAATTTCTTAATACAGAAAAACAGAGAGGCATTGAAAACCCACGAGATTACGATGAGTTTTCCTTACTTCGTTCAAGACAGAAGGCAGTCCAAAAAAAATGTTTTAAGTTATATATGCAAAAAATACAAACATCGTTAAAGAAAGATCCAAAGAAAATCTGGTCATATCTAAAAACCTTACGAATTAATAACACTGGCTATCCAAATAGATTACAATTAGGAAGCAATATATATAATAACGAATCGGAAGCATGCACGGGATTCAGTACTTTCTTTGAGAGCGTATTTCAACAAGCAGCGCCTTCATACCATGAAATTCTGCAGACTAATACGGAAGTAACCGACAATATTATATGTAATCTAAATATTACCAAATTTGATATATTGAAGATACTAAATTCATTAAATACAGAAAAAGGAGCTGGGTATGACGGTATACCGCCTATCTTTATCAAAAAATGTGCTCAAACTATCACAGAACCACTGTACATAATACTGAACTTATCCGTGAACACATTTGGCATTTATCCTGATGTATGGAAGATAGCTAAAATAATACCGATTCATAAGAGTGGCTCGCGGTTAAGTATTGAAAATTACCGCCCAATATCGATACTTAATACTTTCAGTAAAGTCTTTGAAAAGATAATTTATAAAGCCATCCACAATATAATAAGTAATTCACTTCCCGATGAACAGTATGTTTTATCAATAAACTTTCTACGATAACCAACTTAACCGTGTTTACGAACTATGTACTGCAAAGTATGGATGGTGGTGCACAGGT
Source organism: Pieris melete (assembly GCA_963693345.1). NCBI lineage: Eukaryota > Metazoa > Arthropoda > Insecta > Lepidoptera > Pieridae > Pieris > Pieris melete. The sequence continues at coordinate 100,137 of CAVNZK010000300.1, read as the reverse complement.
TGATGTAATTTACAGACTTTGAGAAGGCTTTCGACAGAGTGGATCACACCATCCTATTGCATAAGCTCCAACTTCTAGGGATACGTGGTGACCTTCATCGCTGGTTTTGTTCATATATAACAAATCGTAGACAGGCGGTTGCGGTTGGCAGTGCTAGAAGTGACTTTGTTTATATAAGTTCTGGAGTTCCTCAAGGATCTATATTGGGTCCCCTGTTATACAATGCATATCTTTATGACATAAATAGTAGCATTAAAGATTCAAATTACCTTATGTTCGCTGATGATAAAAAGATATACTTAAAAATAAACAATGAAGGAGACTGTCAAAAAATTCAGGCTGACTTAAATAACCTCTCCAACTATTATAGACAAAATCGAATATCGGTTAATACTTCGAAATGTGTCAAAATAACATTCACCAGAAAAAAAAACAAAATTGACTTTAGCTATCATATTAATAACAAATCCGTAAAAGAAGTAGATTGTGTTCGTGACTTAGGTATATGGTTAGACTACAAAATGACGTATAATAACCATATTGACACAATAGTTGACAAGGCCTATAAGCAGCTTGGTTTTGTAAGACGTGTTAGTGAACATTTTCATGATGTCGACTGTATGAAAGTGCTATACTATACATATGTAAGAAGTATTCTTGAATATGGTTGCTCGGTTTGGTCACCTAGTTACACTGTACGCAAAGACAAAATTGAAAAGATCCAAAAAGACTTCATAAAATTTATCTTCTATAAGACCTACAATAAGTTTAATACATATAAAGACGTGTGTGAACATTTTAAAATTAATACTTTAGACTCTCGACGAAAACAATATGATGTATTGCTACTACATGACATCATCTCAAATAAAATTAATTGCAGCTCACTTCTAGAAAAACTGCCCTTCCTTGTTCCTGCCTACCAGACTCGTAATCGTGCTTTGTTTCATGTTCCTCACATTAACACGAACTATGCAGAAAACTCAGTTTTATATCGCGCAGCCCGGACATACAACGACCAATATTTAAGCCTTGACCTGTTTAAGCTGTCGCGGAATATGATTAAAAGGAGTATTAAGAATATCCATAGCGCAAAATCACCTGCATCATAAGCATACCCCACATACACACCTTCACGTACTTACCCTCACTTTTACACCATTATACAACACAACCAAATTAGGTACCACTTAGATAAACGTATTGAATAGTTTTTAATAGTTTTTATTTGTTAGTTTTCTTTTATAAATTCTTGAACCATTTTGTAGTTAAATGTATTATTATTATTATTAATTAACTTACAACTGTAAAGTATAGTTCTGGAGGGCTATTGCGATGCCGATTGGGGCGGTGACTATATGTTTATGCTCTCAAACTGTCTGGTAGTGTGGTCCTCAAGAAACAAGCATCTGTAAGTTTGCCTTCGACCGAGTCGAAATACGTTGCATTGAGTATAGCTGCTAGCGAAGCTTGTTGGCTAATAAATTTATTAGGTAAATTATTTTAAATTATATTTATGATTTTTAAAATATAATAATATTAAAATACTACAAAGACTGTGCACTAATGTTCTACGGTTTGACCATCAAAGAATGTAGGAAGGTGGCGTACGATATGGTAAATGGCAATAAATACCAAGCTCATGGGAAAGGTATAAAATGTCAGGTTTGGAATTGTTTCGTTTCTTTAAAAAAATACATCGTGATATTTCAGTAAAGAAACCAGAAGCTGTAAGCCTCGCAGGGCTTACCTCATTCAATCGGGAAGCTGTGGCAATATTTTTTTAAATTTGCTAAAACGGGAGCCTAGATTCGTGGATGGTACTCGAATACTTAATCTTGACGAAACTGGCACAACAACCGTCCAGAAACCACACAGAGAGTTGTGGCTCCAACAGCAGCTAAAGTATGTTAATGCTGTATCGTTAGTGCCACAGGTCATGCCCTGCATTAATATTTCCTCGTATTTTTTTAAAAACTTAATGATGCACGGTGCACCTCCAAGTAGTTTAGGTCTTGCGAGTCCTTCAGGTTAGATGACTAGTGACTTATTCATGGAGGTAATGAAACATTTTATTAATGTTCAAGCACGACACCAGAAAATCCATCTCTGCTTATAATGGATAATCATGAGTCACATTTGTCCATTGTGGCTCTAGATTTAGCGAAACAATCGGGTGTTGTAGTTCTGACCTTTCATCCTCACACTACTAACAATTTACAACCCTTAGATGGAGGTTTGAAGGGCCCTTTAAAGACATATTATTATTCCGCACTTGAGTCATGGATGCTGCAAAACCCAGGAAGACCAATGTAAGAAATAGCAAGATTTATTGGTCATGCTTATCCCAGATCTATGACTCCACTAAATATATCGTCAGCTTAAGCAAAATGAGGGATTTTCCCCTATAATAAAGACATAATATTTTCCTATGAAGATTTAATGTCAAGTAGCGTGACAGATCGCCCCGTAGTGTCACAAAAATTCCCTGATGCTGAAACTTCTCATCCAGACAAAAATAATCAGCAACCCCATTCGACTTATATATGACACGTCGTTCAAGTTTTTATCACGCTATTACCCCTTATCGAGAAAATCCATCTATATTATCAGAAGAACATCACAGTTTCTAGCAAAACGTGACACCTACAAATCAACGAGATTAAGAATGCTAAGATGAAATTCATCAATCAAAAGAGCATATCATCACTCCACTAATGTTCCGTCCTCTGCTAAAGGCTAGTCCTAGTTCCAACAAACGGAAAGGTAGAAAATTGGGTAAAAGCTCATGCTTTTGCAACGGACACTCCAGAAAAGGAAATAATAGCTGAGGAACGTACTGCAGCATTAAATAAAAAAGGTCAGCATAAAAGAAAAGTTCAACAAGACTGTGGAAATAAAATGCTTCCATCAACAAGTAAAGTCAGAAAGACACCATATAAGAAAAACAATAAAAACAGTTATAGCAGATGGAGACAGTGAAACCAGTGAAGTTGAAGATATAATTCTTGAAAGTGAAACGGACCTATGACGGATGAGGAAGATGATATGAAATAATCATATCATCTTCCTCACAAATAACTTGAATCTAGCCATGAATAATAATCCTCTGATTTCGACAACACGACACGGTACTACCATAGATGCTTTATTTTCACGATATCTAAACGCCGTTAATACCGTACTTTAGTTATCATAGGCCATTGATAACTTAAGTTCCAATTCAGGCATTACCGGAAGATGCTACGGCATTGGACATAATTTAAAAACGTGCCGCTAATTCCCTTGAGGCGAAAGTGGAGGCCGCTCCAAATGCGCTGTTGAATGCTCTTCCATAGCTTGGTAGAACACTGGAAGCAATCAAAGGTCCCATAATAATGAACATCCAATTCCATCACTAGTAAGCGCACACAAAACACGAAATGTATAGGAACAGCAACTTCAGTTGAACTCGAGTCCCCAAATGTAGAGCGGTCGAGCACTCAACCATCTCGCGTGGATGATCCGCTTGACATAACGGAAAACCCTGATGACGAAGCGTATGCAACGAATGCATTCGAAGACTTACTCGAAAGAGTGAGGAAGAGAGAAGCATATTGTTATACGAGGGGTGAGTACGAGGAACGGCAGTACACCGACCATTCGAACGGCTCGCAACCGCCTAATAGGCGAAAGAGGCGAAGAATGGAGTACGCTCGAGTTCAGGAACTCTAGAAGAAAAACCCTAGTCGGGTTGCTGAGGAGGTGATCGATGGCGTATGCAGGGACGTGAAGCACCAGCTGGAGGTAATGGAACTGGCGACCACTTCTCGAGAGGGTGTCGAGCGTATGTAAGCCAACACCGGAAGCCTTGGATCGCTTGCGATCTAGTTAGCAATACGGGGGCAATGTGGGCTGCTGTTTGATACCACATCTGAGGTGAAGCAGGCAAAGGTTGACCTGAAGTCTGCGCCGGGACCCAAAGGCGTATAGCTGGAAGATTGGCGCAAATTTCCTGATACGATGAATGCGGCTCTCTTCAACGTTTGGATGCGTCAGGGTCCTCGAACATCTAAGGCAGTGTCGGACGATTTTCGTGCCGAAAAAAGAGGTGACTGCGGACCGAGTTAGTATAGACTGGTTTCGATCATCGAATCGGCAACAACTCACCTTGCAGTCAACGGTCGGACGAGCTCTTCTATCAAGGTAGGCATACATTGACAATGTATAATGATAAATTTTGTGTCATAGATACCAATAGGTAAAGTAAAAAGTATTTTTTCACAAAGGCTAAATATATTATTACCTACCTGCTTTCTTAAAAAGACAGATAGCTCTTTCGCCATCATATTTTGTAGAGATGACAGCCAAGAATTTGGCTAGACCCCTTGCTTCGACATCTGGTGGCTTTCAATTGCAAAAATGGACAAGCAATAATAAGGAGTTATTGCATAACATTGGAAAGCAAAACAATAAAGAGGAGACATCTTTGCCAATTAAGGGCTGATTTCACCAATGTCGTAGTTATCCGAGAATAGCTATACCAAGGATAAACATATTCGCTTGAATTTAATCCCAGATAACTCACTTTACATTTCACCATGTAAAACATCCGATAAACTAGTCTCAGATTAGCTATTCTTTGGAATAGCCGTTTTGCTTATCTGTGGAAGTGTATATTGAGTGAACGAACGAATGAGTGTATAATGAAAACAAATTAAATGTGCAATTTCTTTAAAGAACATGAAGGTTAAATGGAACTTTTTACTTTAGTTGGATTATACGTCAGTTTGAAGCTGTCATGGAACCTACTTTGTAATCTGTGGTCAGGTCATAGAAGCTTTGTTTTGCCTGAGTGTTTATTTTGGTTTTGATTTGAAAGAAGAAAATAAATAACAGAAACAATATGGTTCATGATAATGACCGATAGAAAAAGAAGTCCTAACTGGCAAATGCCAGAGAAGATGTTACTGGTAGATCTGATAACTGACCATTTTAAGATAGTGGAAAACAAGCGTACCGACGCAGTAACCATGAAACAAAAAAATGCTGAGTGGATTAAAATATCCAATGAATTCAATTCGCAAACCAGTTTCAGCCAGAGAACCGCGTAAAATTTAAAGGCACAATGGGAAAGCTTAAAAAAATTCACCAAAAAAGAATCTGCTGCTGCAAGGCAGTACATGATTCAAACAGGTAAAATCATTTTATCATTTTACATGCTTATTTTCGCAGCTAAAAGCATCTTCATGATAAACCTATGGTGGTACTGTGACATTCTTAACTATATTTGATTTTTTGTTTAGGTGGGGGACCTGCAAAGCCTAAATCTGACGACCCGTTATTTACCCGGATCTTGGGTCTTATTTCAACAGTTGCTGTTGGACTCGAAAATCCATATGATTGCGATAATTTTACATTAAAAGAAAATGAAACATTGGCTACAGTTAAAATTCCAGATGTATCAGGCATATTTGTGCCGAACACCACTGTGACCAAGTCAACGCCTCTTGACTTGGATATTGATGCTGCAAATTTTACCTGCGATAATGATAAATCACAAGGTGACTGTGCTGCTGATTGGGGAGACTACACCCCAAAGATAAGAGACAGAGGAAGGAAAAAAAATATTTGAAGTTGAAATAAAAATTAAAAATGAAATATTAAAACGGGAGAAAATCAAAACACGAAATCTTTTTGCACAAATGAAACATCGAAGAATAAATAGAAAACCAACCTAAAATAGGTTATCTCATTAGATTTAAGTATGTATATTGTTATGTTATATTACAGACTTAACTTTAATAAAATTGTAGTTAATAAAACAAATATAAATGAAAAAGTTGTTTCTTTATTGTTTAGTTTTATCTTAAAATAATAAACTACATAAGATTTCTAAAGTAGTTATTTATCAGTAACTCTCTAGCTCTATTTCCTCGAGGAGTTCCTGAGTCCTCATTTTCATATCTTATTTGCCCATTTTGTAAGAGCACCTCCCAAGGTGCTGGAAGCTCCAACTCTGGATCATCAGGCGGGACTGCTTCTCCTCGTTGACGCAATATATTATGTAGAACAGCAGTTGCCATAATTATAACCAAGGCCTTGTTTACCTTCACTCGTAGCCCTAAAGATAGTGCTGGAAATCTTCTTTTCCAAACACCATAAGACCTCTCTACAGGATTTCTTGTTCTTATTTGCGACTCGTTGTAAAGTTGCTCCACTGGTGTTCTGGGATTTTCTAGTGGAGGCATAGAATAGAATGTGGCTGCATATCCACCATCAACAAGCAAAATTCCTTCACCATATTCACCAGCTTCAAATTTTGCTTTACGGCAACAATTGTTGAAAATAAGGCTGTCATGTGCTGATCCAGGCCATCTTGCAACAATGTCTATAATCTCCAAATTTGCATTGCATATGGTCTGGACATTAATAGAAAAGTAACCTTTACGGTTTCTAAACAGTTCTGCCTCCGGGTGAAGAAATACGAATATGTGTGCAGTCCATTGCTCCAATCACTCTAGGAAATCGTGCTAAACGATAAAATTCCTGTTGATTTTGTCGAATCTCCTGTTGCGTGTTTGGAAATTTTATGTATTCATGGTGAAGTGATGCTATGGCAGCACTAACTCTATGTATTATCCTGTGCGCTGTGGGTACGCTGAGCCCACTGAAATCACCTATTGTTGCGACATTGCGCAATATTTATATCAGGCGCATTTTCGCGTTATAATAATTGTAAGGTGGGGCGACGTGCGCCATCCCTTCTCTTCGTACTTGACTGGCGAAAGGTCATATTAAACGATAATTAAACAAGTTTGTACAAGAAGTCTAAAGAGTTTCATTTACCGGCCCAGTCATTCCCTAAAGAATGAACACCTATCGTCAGTTGTGTATTATTTGTGGCATAAAATCTTAAGGTGGCTAAAAGCTGGTTGACTGGAGAAACTGATTGATTCCTGTAATCAAAAAAAAAGGCTTAATTAGCTACATAAACACAGATAAATCCATAGCAATACCTTAAAAATAGATAGTTAGGTTAGGAACCTATCAAATATTTGATGCAAATTGTTGTTTATTTTACAGAAACTTACCTCTCAGATATGAATTCTAAACGGTTTTCAATTTTCACCAATAAATTATAATATGTTGCGACCTTGGATAACCGAAATCTTATCCTGAAGTCTTCATCGTCGTAGTTGTTGAAATGATCATTTCTTTCTTTTATCCATCTTGGACGCCTTACAGCATAGTTTTCGTTTTCGCTATCATCATCACTGTCACTTTCGTAAATAATTCTTCTTAAACGTTGCATTATCTATAGTTGTGATGATTAGATCAAGGAAAGAAAACAGGAACAACTCTGAGGGAACAACCACAACAAACTCGGGATCAAGCAAAATGTCTGTGTTCTATGAATCCTGACAGCTGACATGACATGGCGGCCATTTTTAACCAAGGAATATCTCCGTATTTGTTCAAAATTGGGCGTATAAATCTTATCCTTGGAATAACGTTTTATTTTCAGGTTAAGTAGTTGGTGAAATGTAAAATTTGCTATTCCAGGGTTAATTCCTTGGAATAAAACTTATCTGAGTTTGGTGAAATTAGCCCTAAAACAGATAACATGATAAAGGTTCTTGGAGTGCAGTGGAATCGAGAAACTGATAATTTTGAATATGTTGTTGTTTTACCAGAAATAAAATTTCCTGTAACAAAAAGACAAGTTTTGCCTAATATTGCCCTGTAGCATACACATGTATCATATTTTTATCGACATTTTACATCGATATCATAATATCGTCACTCGCACAGAACTACATAAAACTGGTCTTGCGGGATTCGCGCGAATGTGTGCGTGTACGCAGGTAACCGGTGGTACGTGGCCAGTGCGCTTGGTGGCTTGGTATTTGACGCACATATGTTTATTTATTTATATTATACTAGCTGACCTGGCTAACTTCGTTCCGCCCTACAACCTTATAATATCGTTGTTACTTTAATTTAACTTATTTTAGGATTTCATTAATGTTACGTATTACATTAATACAACTGTTTTGCAAATACAGAAATGTTTTATTACTTGCCATTGCGAAAGAAGAATGGTAGTTTTACCCATTAGGCATCTTCTCTCTAGCGTCAATATGGCGATACTGCATGTTAAGCACTTTCTGATATCCAACATATTTTGATCAGGATCAAAGCATGGTTATGCATCTCCTCATTCACCCCAAGATTGGAATTTCTTGAACTGACACGAATTCGACGTAAAATGATGCGTAGTTTTGTCAACAGATGGCACCATATAGTTTTTGCATTCGCAAAATTAATTAATTAATTTATTGTTATTCGATAACTTATCCAATATTTTATTGCTTATTCTGCTATTCGGGACGGAAACAAATCCAACAAATCAAAAACCATGACAATCGGTCCAGCCGTATTCGAGTTATAAGTGTTGTAACAAATACGACTTTCTTTTATATATATAGATTAAGTGAATTGTAACCAAACATTAATTTAAATTAATTCACTTTAAAATTGTTGTTAATTTATTTACACCATACTGGTGAACCCGATAAACGTTTTGGCGATTCCGTTCTGGATTCTTGAACATTCGTTTAAACAGTGTTCACGCGCACAGCTACGCGCTCATCCCTAGCATGAGGGAATGGCGATTGTCTATGGACCGCGTCCCATCCCTAAGGCCGTGGCCCCATGTCTACGGCACGGCACCGGCTACCGTGCAACGGCACGGCGCCGTCGCCGTGACACGGTACGACGCCGTGCCGCACCACGGTGCCGCGGGCGGTGTGCGCGGGGGGCCAATTCTCAGTCGATATTTCGCAGGTGGCGTGCGTGCATGTGTTTAAAACAAAATGGTGGAAAATATCGATGTAGATTTCTTTATTTCGTTAGTGGAGGCACGTACAGTGCTCTGGGACAAGACAAATGACAATTATAAGGACAAACATTTAAAAACAGAAGCGTGGAAAGATGTTTGCCGAAACATTTTTGAATCATTTGATGACAAGGACATTAAAGAAAAAACAAAACTGGGTGAGTACTAACATTTATTTGTTTTTAATGTTTTTATGATAATGGAGTAGGTACAGTCGTGGTCTCATCGAGATATATTTTTATGCAGAAATAGAACTTGCGCTGCTGTAATAAGATCTATAATAATGGTTGTACACCATACAGTTCCTGTGTACTTTGAGATGACGTCTCTTCCACATAGGAATTCAGTCTTGATAATAGAAGGCAGGTAGGAATTTCTTTTTTTTTCGTGACTGGTTTTGAGTTATATTTTGGTTAATTGCCAACTAAGCGCGCCAACATCGCTATTCAAATATTTAGAAAACTCGTCTCTTATATTTACTGGATTTGATAAAGAAACGTCATCTATAGTTTGTCGCAAGTCCAAAAGGGAGTCATCGATATACAGTTCTTCGGACATTTTACTTCCATCTCGAGATACAACAAAGTTGTGCAATACACAGCATGCTTTGATAATGTCTGTTGCAAAATCATATTTGACGTTTAAAGGCCTGTGAAATATACGCCATTTATTTGCAAGTATGCCAAAAGCACACTCGACATTTCGTCTGGCCCGACTCAAACGGTAATTAAAAATTCTTTGATCAATACTTAAATGTTTCCCTGAGTATGGACGCATTAGATTACTCATTAACGGTAGGCCTTCATCTGCAATAAAGACATACGGAACTGGTTTTTGAAGGCCTGGCAAAGGCTTTGAAACTGGTATGGGGAGTCGATGTTGAATTAATAATTCATATAGTTTTGTGTTCTGAAAAATTGTCGAATCACATTTTTTTCCATACGCTCCAATATCGACATACACAAATCTGTATTTAGAATCGACTAGTCCCAGCAACACGATAGAATTATAGTTTTTATAGTTGAAAAAAAGAGATCCACTGTGGGCGGGACTGTTAATGCGAATGTGCTTCCCGTCTAAGGCCCCCATGCAATTTGGGAAATTTGTTTTTTTGTCAAAGTCTTCCGCTATTTGTTCCATAAGCTCTTCGGTTATTGTCGGTATACATTCAGATAAAAGAATGTCCCAAATAGCACGACATACTTCTTGCACTATTCTGCTGATTGTACTTTTTCCTCGATAATCTGTGAATTCCATATCTCTAAATGAATTCCCTGTTGCCAAAAACCTGAAAAGAGAAAATATATTTACTAGTTTCTTAGAACAGTGTTACCACAAACTGTTTAAGCAGCTCAATTTTCGAATTGCTTTTTTGAATTTATACTTTGGCTAACACTTTGTATACCCTATGATAAATACATGTAGTCATGAAAATATTAACCTAATGTTTTATTGTTGCAGGACATGACATAATTAAAAAATGGACAAACATCAAAGACAACTACATGAAATACATGAAAAAGAAAGAGCTTGCGAACAAATCTGGAGCTGGTGCAAAGAACTTGAAAGAATATCATTTGCACAAACAACTGATGTTTTAAAAAAAAAACGCACCAAATTTAACAGACTGTAGTATATTGGAAGAAGAGTCTGAAGGTCCAAAGACAAATGAAAATACTAGGTCACGATACCGACCTTATGCTACACCTACGCGTAAAAGAAAATACGTTGAAGATGATTTTGAGAACAAAATTATCGAAACTTTAGAAATTGCACAGAACAGACATGTGTCTTTTTTTAAATCAATTTTACCATTTCTGGAAAAACTAGACGACCACCAAACATTGATCTATCAAAGTCGTGTAATGCAAATATTGACAGATTTTAATCAACCCACATATCAATACAATCAACAGTCATACAGCGGCTACCAGACAGCATATCAAAGTAGCTACCAAAGATCACAAGAAGCTACAGTGACTTATCAAACAACTCACAATCCATCATCTACAAGCGTCCGTGACCAAACTTCGCCAAATTCAACCATAGAAAACATATCTAATAATTTAAGCGATATCTTATCAAACACACAGGAGTCCGAATACGATTTTTCTTAAATCTAGTTAGATAATTTAAGAACATCGCAGGGGACCACGACTCTAGAGCGAAAAAAATCGCATTGAAACTCCTGTGATACAAATAATAAACATATTTTGATTTACTATAAGTTCGTTTTATTCTTACCTGACAGTTAAACCAAGCTTCTCAATAGGATCAACAGGTTTTCTGAACACGTATTGTTTTTGTAAACGAGGTGCTAATTTGGTAAATAGTTGTTCAAAACTTGTTATGGTCATTCTAAAATATTCAAAAAATTTCTCATTCCCACATATTTTTAGGGCTTCATATTTCCTTTTGAAATGACCTCCATCTTGGTTCATTGTAAGAATATATGGATTTACCCAAAATTTCCTCTGTTTCTGTTTTTTTTTCATTCGTCGTCTTAGTAACATCAGGAGAATAATTTCGTGATCCATATCCAGATAACCACGTCCGAGTACAACAACTGCGAAATATCGACTGAGAATTGCCCCCCGCGCACATCGCCCGCGGCACCGTGGTGCGGCACGGCGTCGTACCGTGTCACGGCGACGGCGCCGTGCCGTTGCACGGTAGCCGGTGCCGTGCCGTAGACATGGGGCCACGGCCTAAGAAGCCCGGCGGGGAGCGGGCGGACGCGAGGGGAGGGACCGAGCAGCAGCGCACGCGCCGGACGTGTCACTAGCCACCACCGCACGCTACTGAGCACACGCGCTCTTACCTCGATAATTTCTAACCTTGTTACTTTATCTAACTTAGTTTAAATGTTTTGTATTTGGAGTATAATTATTAAAAGAATGTAACATGTAAAAATCGTTTTGTTTAAATGAATCACAAACAAAATTGGCGACCGTGACAGGACTTGGAGGATCCAGGAGGACGGACGCGGCCATCACCAGACATACAAGATCGCCAGTTAAGTAGTGCCATCCTATCCATCCTTTTTCCAAAATACTTTCCTCCTTCGATTTGTATCGAAGCGAGCTCAATATCTGCGTGATTCGCTTACAATAGCATTTCAGTTGTGGCGTCCTCGTCGTCATTGACCGTGTCTATTGTTCTCCGCGGCAACGAGGAACGGGGGGCGAGGCACGCGCATTCCACAGCGCGCTCCGCCACCAGTACGGCCCAGGATCTCTTAAGTGACACACGTACAACTCGTTGCCGACGCCGCGGTTTAATTTTACGAAAATATATACATCGTTGATATCACAAGTTTTGTTATTTATATAGTGTTATATGACAACGCGAACACTATATTGGTGACCCCGACGTGATTAGTTACGTGATTAGTTGTGTGATTTGACATTTTATTTGTGAAACATGGCTACGGCAGGTAAAGACGAAGTGTGCCGCGTTGGCATAAAAGTTCCGCCATTTTGGCCAAATGAACCTGCACTTTGGTTTTCGCAACTGGAGGGTCAATTTGCGTTGGCCAACATTACCGCAGATGCAACAAAATTCTACCACGTCACCGCGAATTTGGATTATAAATACATTTGTGAGGTGAAAGATGTGGTTTCCAAACCACCGTCGGAAGGAAAATATGAAAAAATTAAAACTGAGTTAATATCGCGCCTATCGACTTCACAGCAACAACGGGTTAGACAATTACTAACGCACGAGGAATTGGGCGACCGAAAACCTTCCCAATTTTTACGCCACCTTCAAAGCCTGGCGGGTGAAGACGTACCAGAAGAATTCATACGGTCCATCTGGGTGAGCAGGTTACCCGACCATGTTCAGGCAATTATGGCTGCTCAAGGTGACCTACCTCTGGAATCTATAGCCCGAATTGTTGATAAAATTTATGAGATCGCCCCGCAGCTGGATAGGCAAGTTGCCGCCGACTTCGAGTATAGATGTGCTAACCCAGCGCATTGACGACCTATCGCGCCAGGTAGCGGCGTTGTCAACAACATCAAGTTCGCGCTCGAGATATCGAGGGCAATCACCACGTTGGCGACATCGGTCTCGGAGCCGCTCTAATGTTGGCCCGGGACATTGTTGGTTTCATCGACGTTTTGGCACTAAGGCGACGAAGTGTCGCGCACCCTGTTCGTTTCCGCCGGGAAACGAGCGGCGCAGTCAGTGAAGGCGGCGACGCGTGACTGTAATAGTGTGACTGGTGGCCGTGTGTTTGTAACCGATCGTAAGACTAAAATACAATTTTTAATTGACACTGGTTCCGATTTGTGTGTTTATCCAAAAAAATTATTTAATAATAGACGCTTGAATAAAACAGACTATAAACTTTTTGCAGCGAATGGTTCAGTGATAGACACTTTTGGATGGTTTAATTTAATATTAGATTTTGGACTCAGGCGAGCTTTTACGTGGCGGTTTGTGATAGCTGATGTAACCAAACCTATTATAGGCATAGATTTTCTGTCGCATTTCAATTTGCTTGTTGATGCTAGGCTTAATCGCTTGATAGACAATGTTACATCGCTTAGTGCTTCAGCTAAACCTGCTTCATTTGCTTTATGCCACATCAAATCTTTTACAGGTACCTCACGTTACCACGAAATTTTGTCACAGTTTCCCGACATCACTCGTCCAGCTGGAGACCTGTCTATGCTCAAGGTTAAGCACAATACACTGCATCATATCCGTACTACTTCTGGACCTCCAGTCTACAGTCGTCCTCGTCGGTTGGCACCGGATCGACTCCGTATTGCTGTGAGGGAGTTCGAGGATATGGTAAGATCAGGTATTGCTCGCAGATCTGACAGTCCTTGGTCATCGCCATTACACTTAGTTCCGAAGAAAAACAACGAATGGCGACCATGTGGCGATTATCGTGCATTGAATGCACGCACAATACCCGACCGATATCCGGTTCGTCACATAGCTGATTTTGCTCATAACCTTTCTGGATGTTCAGTCTTTAGTAAAATAGACTTAATTAGAGCATACAACCAAATACCAGTTCACCCGGACGATATTCCGAAGACAGCTATTACAACTCCATTTGGAATGTTTGAGTTTCCATTCATGAGTTTTGGTCTTCGCAATGCTGCTCAAACATTTCAACGCTTTATGGATGAAACACTACGAGATTTGCCTTACTGTTATCCCTACATTGATGACATTTTAGTAGCTTCGCAGAACGAAACTCAACACCTGGACCACCTGCATCAAGTATTCCAGCGCCTCCAGGACTATGGAATAATGATTAATGCATCTAAATGCGTGTTTGGTGAGTCGCAAGTGGAATTCCTCGGATACATCGTTTCCTCTGCAGGTACCAGACCACTTCCACAAAAGGTAGAAGCTATCCAGAATTTTCCTCCACCCAAGACGATCAAGGAGCTTCGGAGATTTCTGGGTATGATTAACTTTTATCGAAGATTTATTCCAAGTGCAGCTAAAGTGCAGGCCTCGTTGCACGAGCTTCTTTCTGGTCCAGCTGTTAAGCCCAGTACTAATATTACTTGGACTGATGAATTGCAAAAGGCGTTTTTGTCTTGTAAGGCTAGTTTAGCTAAAGCTACTCTTTTAGCGCATCCTGATCCAGCTGCAGAACTGACATTGTGGACGGATGCATCAGACAACGCAATCGGAGCTGTCTTACAGCAGAATATTAATTCTGTATGGCAACCACTCTGTTTCTTCTCGAGGAAATTAAATACCGCTCAAAAGAAATATAGTCCATACGATAGGGAGCTTTTGGCCATATACGAAGGTATCAAACATTTTAAATATATGTTGGAAGCAAGAAACTTTTGCATTTACACCGACCATAAGCCCATCACCTACGCTTTCACAACAAACAGAAGCCAGTGCTCTCCAAGACAATTCCGCTATCTTGACTATATATCTCAATTCACCACCGATCTAAAATACATCCCTGGTAAAGACAACATCGTCGCAGACGCCCTATCACGTGTAGAAGAGATTGTCACTATAAATTACGACGCACTTGCAAGAGATCAGGCTCAAGACCCTGAATTGCAAGCTTTGCTAACCAAAAACACAGCACTACAACTGAAACAGATCGCTGAAAACCAGCTGTACTGCGATTTTTCTACCAAATCGCCTAGACCGTACATAACACCTGCCTATCGCAAACGCGTTTTTGAAACCATACATCAACTCAGCCATCCCAGCGGCCCTACCACTGCTAAAATGGTAGCTCAAAGATTTGTGTGGCCCGGAGTAAGACGCGATTGCAAAACTTGGGCAAAGGAATGTGTAGACTGCCAACGAAGTAAAGTCAACAGACATACTAACGCACCATTTACAACCTTTCCAGTACCATCAGAACGTTTCGCCCACGTACACCTGGACATTATAGGCCCATTACCATACTCTAATGGCTTTAGATACTGTTTGACAGCAATAGACCGCTTCACACGTTGGCCTGATGGCTATCCACTAGCGGATATTACAGCAGAAACTTGTGCTTCCGCGTTCATTACCAACTGGGTATCTCGTCATGGATGTCCACAAACTGTAACAACAGACAGAGGCTTACAATTTCAATCACAACTCTTCCAGAGCATCACCAACCTGATCGGCGCAGAACATCGTCCCACCACCTCATACCATCCGCAATGCAATGGAATGGTGGAGAGATTACATCGCCAACTAAAAGCAGCCATCATCTGTCACAACAACCCACAATGGACTGAAACACTTCCCCTAGTGCTACTAGGAATAAGAGCTGCCTGGAAAGAAGATCTGCAGGCATCAGCCGCCGAGCTAGTATATGGAGAACCACTACGACTACCGGGACAATTTTTCTCAACTTCGCTTGACCAGAACCTAAATCCAGCAGACTATACAGCTCGCTTGAGAAATCATATGGCAGCATTAACCCCAACTCCTGCGTCAAACCACAACAGTAAAACATTCTATTTGCCGAATGACATACATACTGCACAGTTTGTTTTTCTTCGACGTGGTCCCGCAAAACGATCGCTTGAATCACCATATACCGGCCCATATAAAGTTCTGAAAAGAAATACAAAAACATTTTCATTAGACATAAAAGGCAAAGAAGTTACAGTAACAATAGACAGAATAAAACCAGCTTACCTTACGAAAGAAAACAGAGAATACGACACGACCATTCGTCCACCGATGACCGCACTGCCGCTCCACACCAATCACGATGCACCGCCGCCTGAAAAAAAGACTAGAAGTGGAAGAATAGTTAGGTTTCCGGACTACTATCGACCGTGAAACGGTCTCGGCAGGGGAGTGATGTGGCGTCCTCGTCGTCATTGACCGTGTCTATTGTTCTCCGCGGCAACGAGGAACGGGGGGCGAGGCACGCGCATTCCACAGCGCGCTCCGCCACCAGTACGGCCCAGGATCTCTTAAGTGACACACGTACAACTCGTTGCCGACGCCGCGGTTTAATTTTACGAAAATATATACATCGTTGATATCACAAGTTTTGTTATTTATATAGTGTTATATGACAACGCGAACACTATACAGTGTACGCCATCTTTGGTATTTGGTTTGGTACATTGCGCAATAGCACGTTTTCTCGTGACGCGCTTATTCAATGCAAATAATTTTCCTAATGCTAAAAGCACGAGCTTCCTAAAATCATCATTAGCATTGCAAAAATCGGGATTCTTAATTAATGTGGGTGTGGCTAGTCATCATTTTCTCACATGTATTTACTTTTTTTTTTTTTAAATCTTATTTATTTTATAAGCCATACATCTAATGATTAAGGCGGCTTAAAAATATATAAACGTTGACAAAAGTTTAAGTATTACTCTAACAGTTTACTAGTTAACGAGCATTTCTATAGTATTCAGATCTAAGGTTCAATGAGTCTATAATATAACTAATAAATATATCACTAAATTCGGCAGTGAACCCTGAACTTAAAATTTGATGAAGAAAGAAGAGAAAGTCGCCAGTAGAACATCGAGTTTCCTTTAGAAAATCCAACCTAGCTTTTTCGTTTATTTTACACTCGAGAACTAAATGAAGGAGGTCCTCTTCTCTCTCACATCGTGTACAATTTGGATCGTCTCTTTTTTTCATAATAAAATTAAACTTGTTAAGTGGCATATGGTAAGTACGGGTTCGGAAGCAAATAACTAAATCATTTCTATTGAGAAGTCTTGAGTAAAACCAAGGCTCGCGTGGAGGTTCGTCAACAATGGTCCTGTACCAGATGCCTTTGTCCTGAGAGCATTTAATAAAATAAGATTTAAATTTCATAAAATTGTCATTTTTAATTTTTGGGAGATGATCAATGTAGTGCGGTACTATGTCGAGAGGTATGCCGTTCTGTAGAGCTTTGGACGCAAGAGAGTCCACAAACTCGTTACCCTTGACACCCACATGTGAAGGAATCCATTGTAGACGAACTTCAACCCCGTTACGTATCAATTTATGGATACATTTAATAATAAGGTAAGCTTCGTTTCTACCGACACTACCGCCCTTAGCACATCCCAACAAATGTTGTAAGCTGCTCCTTGAGTCTGTAAAAATAACAATTTTATGGTATGGTGTCGACTCTATGTAATGTACTGCTTCATTAATTGCAGTCAGTTCAACTCCCATTACAGGTATACTTGGATTTTCAATTAGAAATTTAGCCCCAAAATCCGTAGCTTCATCGTAAAACGCGCAACCTGAGCCGTCTCTTGTTTTGGAACCGTCCGTGTAAATTTTAATATAGTCCGAGAACTGAACATCTATCATATCGATACCTCCCGCGTAAGTTGTTGTATGCCACAAAAATGCTATTTTGCTTTTTTGCTGAAAAACATCCTAACATGGATCATTTTATCCATTCAAAGTAAAAAACAACAAAAACGCTATTTTTAAAGGATTTGTCAGACGCATAATGTTGTAACTTTCAAACGCGAACGGAGTACACCAATGTATATGCCTATGCATTTGTGTACGCGGGGCGCGAGGTGGGTAAAATCACGCGCTTGCGCCTCGTATTGGTTACATACAACAGACTACGCCGGACTTTCAACCGGCTGCACGCACGTTGCCATCGCATATATTATTTGATAATTCATTAACGTAATTAGTTTACTTCTTATTTGTTATAATGAAACGTGCAAGTATTATATTATCAAGAGGGCATCGAATATGTGATTTGCTGAATAATGCGAATATACAAAATAACAACTCCGACCTAAACTATTGTAAAGATTACTTACAACAATATACGTTGGTGAGCGTTCATCGAAAATGTTGTATGTAATACATACAATATTTTACGTCTTCGTTGAAGTTAAATATTTTGTTGTATCTAATAAATACATCGTTTTACTTCGGAAATCGTTCATCAAAATGTAGTTGTATAGTGAAATGCTATATTTTACGTTGAATTTACTTTTTTTTTTACTGAAAATTTACGTTGTAAGTCAAGTCATCAGTTCAAAAGTCGATCTTTAAATGGTAAGTCCGACTGCCTCAATAGCCAGATGCATACCTAGTGCATTGTTTTAGCAGCAGATGCCTTTGATAATAACCTAGAAGTTGCTTCAGATACTGATACTGCAAATCTCGAAACATCGCACCCTTCACCTTCTTGTGGTACCAACCACTTGGACTACGACTGTGATAATGATTTCTGCCCTTATTATATACAAAAGGAAAACTTATCAACTTTTGATATTTTGTAGGGTTATCCGTCTAGCTGCTCAACGTATACAACAATAAACAATTATAGTCCGCTGTCAGATATTTCGAGTAATAGTCCTAGCACAAGCGATCGCTGTCGTCAACCAAGGAGAGATAAAGGTAATATAAGAAAAAAGTCATTTTAATTAATTGATAGACACTAAGAGAAAAAATTAACGTAATATGGGAAAAGAGTACATGTCAAGAAATGGTAAAATTCAAGCAAAGAGAAAGACGGGGCCGCCAAATCAATGAATCAATGTCAATGAAGTATTAAAAGAAGTATTTTGATAAATTAAGTAAAGGAAAAAGACAGAAGATATTTGAGAGTTTTTGGAATTCGGGCAATCGAGAAAAACAATGGATGTATATAGCCAGCTCAGTAAAAAAGCAAAATAAACGCAGAGTCTACACAGATACCACTTCAAGACGAAAGTACACGTTAAAGTACTCAATGCCAGTAGATCATGGTGAAGATAATTATGTGGATGTATGCAAAAAACATTTCTTAAGCACTATTTCCGTCAGTGATCAGGTTATTAATAAGGCCCTAGAGAAGATGGCTGCGACTACTGGAGTATTAATTCCAGATCAAAGAGGAAAACACTCAAACTACCCTGTAAAAAAGACAGAGTCTGTTATAACCAGTGTGTGTGACCATATCAAGAGTTTGCAGCCAAATAAGTTATATTTGGATGGAGATTTAAATTTTCATAAATTATTTGAAATGTATAATGAGTGGCTTTAATCTAATATATATGAAGAGAAAGCTAAATCGGAACGTCTATATCGAGACGTTGTAAATGAAAACTTTAAGCTCACTTTTCATATTCCTAAGAAAGATCAGTGCTATCAGTGTCACATCTTCAGAAATATTAACGGAATTATTTTTTATTACAAACGGAAGGTTAATTTTACTTTGTTTGATTTAGCAAATAAAGAGGGTCATTGTTATAAGTGGCACGAGGGAGAAGCCAAACGTGGTTCTAATGATGTATCAGGCTGTCTTTCTCATTTTATACATAAAATTCATGAACAAGGTGCAAAAGAATTTAGATTCTGGTGTCTGACAATTGTGCCGGTCAGAATTGCAATCGTATTGTGTTTGCGTTTTATGTTTATATTGCTCATAAGCTAAATATTACTATCAAACATACATTTCTTGAAAAAGGTCACACCCAGGCAGAAGGTGATAGCATACATAGCGTCTAATAGAACGTTCGTCCAAAAATAAACTTATTTATACACTTACGATGACTTGTGTCATACTGAAATTATTCATTCACATATCACGACTTTTTCAGGCATTTATCTTTCGTTGTTGGCGTTAATAATGACGCTGAATTTTCCGATTCAGAATAGACATTAGTCTTTTCCAAATATTCCGTTTATTTTTCTTTTTTCTATATTGCCTTTGATTAAGCATCTCAGGTTTTAATATTGATCTCATAAAAATAATATTTATTTGTTTTACATTGTTTTAAGGCTCCCATAAAAGCTAATTTTAGGTTTGTTAGGTTGACAATTAACACAATTGTTTATATTTTAAAATTTCTTTTTCATTATTATAAACCAATAAGTAGGTACATGCCAAAAATTATAAATAGTTTCCAAATTACTACTTTGATTTTAAGCTGACCTCATATAAATGATTAATTTAGTTCATATTTTTATTTTTTACAGTGATGTTGATTTTTGTAATTCTATTTGATTAGTTCTTAAGAAGAATTTGTAACGTTACCTATTCTAAAACTTTGTATTAAAAAGTCTTTTGTATGATTGTTATGTGTTAAAACGTTTTTGATTATTTAGCAAAAGAAGAAGTAATTGAATTAAGTTTTAAAAGCTCACTATTTTATTTTCAAAGATTTTCTGATTAGCTTTTTAACACTGATGTTGTTTCTAATAAAAAAAAATAACCTTAATAACATTTCTTTTTTATTTATTAACCTAAAAAATTAATCGCCTTCAAATTGTACATTTGAATTCTGTACCTAATATAAATATAATTACCACATACAACAGAGTAAGACTTATGTTTTTCAAAGTATACAGTTGTAACTATCATATACCACAAGTGATGCTATCTGGGCGCCGCGGTATAATGTTGTTAGAATCAGATGCAACAACTGGCATAGCTTCTACTCCGGAGTAAAATGTTGTATGACCAATATCTCCGCAAATAGACATACTACTTAAAATTTCTTTTAACGTAGTTAAGAACACTAATTATATTACAATAAATACGAAATTTTAAAAAGATGCAACAATAAATGCAGGTTTTGGGTTAATTTGAATCTTTGAAACGCTCTACTGTAAAATTGCAGTTTTGGAGATACAACAACTTACGTGGGAGGTATCGATATCTTCGGTACGTTTCTTAAGATCGTTAATGGATAGTTTATCTTTCGATTCATTAATAGTGTTCATTCTATGTAATATGATATTATCCCAGGGGAATGATTTAACATCAGATGAAAGCAAAAATTGGGGCAAAATCTCAAACTGTGACATAGCCAAGTTGGAAAACCTTCTGAAACTCTCAAGCAGAAGTGGAATTTGGTCTTTGCGCCAATATCTTGGACCCGAATTTAAATCGTTGTCTAATGTTTCCAATTGATTTTTCAATTGGTCAGATGATCTGCAAGAAAGTTTCAGAAAATATTTGTCACTTAAATATGACCGTCTTAGATATAGAGGTGGAATACAAAGTTCGCTTTCCATGGCAAAAATTGGCGTGTCCCGAATAAAACTTCCACAAAGGCGAAGACATTGATTTTGAATTACGTCCAACCTCTGGAGAAGCCTAGAGTTGGCGTTACCGTAATTAATGCATCCATAATCAAGTCGGGATCGTACTAGAGACAAATATAATCTTCTTAAGTGAGTTGGATGAACACCCCACTTTGAACTACTTATACAACTAAGGATATTAACATATGCAACATATTTTTGGGCAGTTTCTAAAACATGGCGGGTCCAGTTCAGGCGGCTGTCCACCCAAACACCTAAAAACTTTGTACATTTGTACATTTGTAAACTCAATTTCAGTGTTATTTATGCGTAAACTAATAAAAGGCACTTTATATTTTCTAGTAAAGATGCATACTTTAGTCTTTGATAGAGATATTTCTAATCCAATTTCCTGTAACATTGTCATAAAAGTGTTAAGACTTGATTGAATGATACTAGCACAAAAATTAATATTTTGATTAATACAGTATAAAGCGAAGTCGTCAGCATATTGTGAGATCTTAACTGTCTTAACAAGTGAGTTGCACAATTTAATTGTCACTATATTGAATAAAATAGGTGACATTGGGTCACCTTGAGCTAAACCTTGTCTGCTTATTCTAGTTATTTCTGTACCATCCCCAAGCCTATATATCAAAACTCTTTCTTTTAAAAATTCTCTAATATATCTAAATATGAACGGATCGACATCAAATTCAGCTAATGAGGTTATAAGAGGTTCAATTGCCACATTGTTATAAGCGTTACTTATGTCTCCGTAAGCGCACAAAACGTATTCCTTGTGTATAAAAGCCGTTTCTGTGTCTACAATAAATCTACTCAGATTGTCTTGACAAGAAAGTCCACGTCGGAAACCCAAAGTGCTATTATTAAATAATTTTTTGCTTTCGAAATGATGCTCAAGCCGACGAGCTATCATTAAATTAAAGGTCTTACAAAGGCAGTTGATGAGTGAGATAGGACGATACTTATCAGTGTTTCTCTTAAGTATGGCAATAAGTTTGATCCTACGCCACTGCTCTGGTATCTCACCTGTATTATAAATAGTGTTAAATATGTGCAAGAGATATTCCTTCGCGTTATCCGGCAAATGGTTAATCATAGAATAAGTAATGTTATCTAAACCTGCCGAAGTATCTACTCTTTTAAGAGTCAAGATAAGTTCCGTAAGAGTAAAAAAAAAGGACTTAAACCATCAATATTGGAATCTAGGGGCTGAATGGAAACACTGTCAGGAGTCAGTTCTGTTAAAAAGGAGACTGCGGTATTTTCAGGTAAGTAATGTTTTGGGCTTCGGTAACCTTTAATCCATCTGAGTTTCCTCCAAACCTCATAACTGGGCGTACTGTAGTCTATGCTGTCACAAAACTGTTGCCAGGAATTCCTTTTAGCAAGTTTAATTAGTTTTCTAGCAATAATTACTTTTTCCCTGTAAATTAAATAGTTTTCGACCGATCGTAATTTCCTAAAATTTTTAAGAGATAATCGTCTCTCAGCTACTGCCTTCGATAAATCAGGATTCCACCAAGGTTTAGGTTTAAATTTTTTATGGTTAAAACCGGTTTTAATATATGGGATGTTTTTATTAGCACTTTCTTCGATAACCTCAATGAGTTTATCGTAGTTATATTGAACGTTATCTCCGTAATCTAATCCCTCACATGCAGATTTTGTGTTGAGTGTACTCTATCCAGTTGGCCTTTTTGATGTTCCTTTTTAATTCGGGGCTGTTTTGGGTACTGTCTAATGTTTAAATAGAAATAATGAGGTGATCACTGCCAAGAGATTCGTTAGTGACGTTCCACTCAAAGTCTAGTGAGAGATCGGAACTACAAAAAGAGACATCAGGTGATGTGCATATCATACTATCATTATGCTTAGCGCAACGGGTAAAGTCTCCATTGTTAAGAAATACGTAATTATGTGATATGCTAGCGTTCGAAAAAAGCCTACCTCTTGTGTCAGTTGTATATGACCAAGCCATGTGATGAGCATTGAAATCTCCGACTATTAGAGTTTTCTCAGAAAAGTGACTATAAAGCTCCTGGTATTCCCCAACGCTTACTGTGACATTTGTAGGAGAATAGACCCCTATAATATGTTGAAGTTTATTGCTATTAAGGATTTTAAGGCACAAGACGTCAATATTATTAAAATTACTTGGGAGAAGTTTGAGACTACAGTTTATAGATGTATGGACCAGGATAGCTAAGCCTGCATATCCATCTGCTCGATCCTTTCTAAAGACAGAGTAACCTGCTAAATTAATTTGGTGATCGCATTGCAGCCATGTTTCAGAAAGAATGCATATATGTACCTTTTGATAAAGTAGATATACGTCCAATTCATTTAACTTTGGTATAAGACTTTGACAATTCCATTGAATAATATTTAGTTTGAATCCGATGGTCGAGACCATCAAAACACACAAAACATATATATATGTAAATAGTATTGAACTAAAAGTAACTTACTTATTTAAATTGGGATTTTTCTTAATAGTTAAGAGCTTTAGTTTACCTATAATACGAGAAAGTCTTATGGGATGTTTTATCTTATAATAAATCACAACCCATAATTAACTTTGTTCATTGGTTTATTCACAAAACAAGAGTAATTAATTTATATTCTTATATAAAAGCCCATGGAAAAATTATCATATCTCACTCCTCTGAAGTCTGTCTTGAGTGACATTCGTTTTCTTCTTTTTATTAACCGCCGGTATTTGTGTTGCCACATACATCAAAATATGAAAGAAAGTACTACACAAACGCTACACCACCCCCCTACGGAGACAGAAAAACTAAGGCGAAAAATTAAAGTATATAACAATAAAATAAAAAAAACTTAAAATATTTGACATTACAAAGAAAACTTAATATTTACAAATCTAACCTAGTCTTAAATCTAACCGTTCTGCCTGACCTGGTAACAACAGGATTAGGGGCAGAAACTGGAGGAATATTTTCCACAGTAGGCGAGAGTAATGACGGCAAAGCAGGACCAGCGGGTACAAAGCTAGGTGTGCGAGCTGAAGGAAAAACAAACTGCTCGACGAACGCTGGTTTAACGCGATCCACACTAACAGTTACGTCCTTCCCCTTTAAATCGATGTTCAGGGTTTTACCATCAATGGCGTGCTTTAAAACTTTATATGGACCCGTGTATGGTGGCTGCAGAGGACGTCTGACGGTATCGTCACGCAAAAATATGTGCGTCGCCCCAGGTAGCTCTTTAAATACGAAGGGCCGTTTGGTGCCATGTCGCGATGCCGGTGTCGGTTGTACTTCAGCCATTTTCCGTCGAAGTCGTACAACGAAATCAGCTGGGTTTTCCATTGCTGGAGTTGGCTTGTCATCTAGTACGAGTAGTTGTCCTGGTAGACGTAATGGCTCTCCATATATCATTTCTGCAACTGAGCAGTTCAGGTCTTCCTTTAGGGCTGACCGCATACCCAGCAATACCAAGGGCAACGCTCTAGTCCACGTATCATCGTGGCATGTTAGGGCGGCTTTAAGTTGCCGGTGAACTCGCTCAATCATGCCGTTTGCGCAGGGATGGTAAGCAGTAGTTCTTTTACGCCTTGTGGCAAACCTAAGCATCAGACGATGGAAAAGATCTGACTCGAACTGCGTGCCCTGGTCGGTTGTCAGAACAGCTGGGACACCAAAGCGTGGAATCCATTCACGGGTGAACGTTTCAGCTACTTCCTCAGCGGTGATAGATTGCATAGGCCAAGCTTCAGGCCACCTGGTCACTCTATCTATAGCTGTGAGGAGGTAACGGTACCCGTTACTGAATGGGAGAGGGCCAACGATGTCAGTATGAACAGATCCTTCTTTTGTCGAGAGTTTTACATAGCAAGCCAACAATCAACACGGAGTAAGATGGCCAGTACTTCTGGTGCCGAAAATTTAAAGAGGAAAGTAGAAGACGTTTTGGTGGATCCCGACACACAACAACCCATCGAGGATGCGAAAAAACCGAGGATCGACTTAGATTCCAATAGGAAATATCAGTGCCTGAAGTCTATCGTTGAAATGTACGGCAGAGTGTTGGACTTGGCCTTCGGTGTAAAGACGAAGAGTGAGGCCATGGACACAGACGCGGATATTGCATCAGCGAAAATGTTTTCTGAGGCTACAAAGAGTGTTACTGTGGGCAATCATATAGTAAGCATTATTTTCACCGCCCATAATGTAAGCAGACAGGAGGTCAAAAAGACTATAACCAACATGATGAAGAAAACGACTGGAACGTCATACAAAATTACTTTTAGAGGGAGTGAGTTCTCATTAGATACACAACAAACTAAAAAGGAATGGGTTGAGATCTTAAAAGGGAACGGTTTGATATATAAAGACTTAGCTCCAACTGACAAGGAAAATTGGTACGGGACGATGGATCCATATTTGGATATGTTTTCCGCTCATGCTCTGCGGGTGAACGAACTAAGAATGGGCCACACAAAGATGCCACTTTCCAAAGTCGAAGACTCCCGCAAAAGCTTTTCTGTGTCCAAATATGGCCTATCTGGCGCTCATCACGTCGGGGTCACCAATTATGGGATGTTTTATCTTATAATAAATCACAACCCATAATTAACTTTGTTCATTGGTTTATTCACAAAACAAGAGTAATTAATTTATATTCTTATATAAAAGCCCATGGAAAAATTATCATATCTCACTCCTCTGAAGTCTGTCTTGAGTGACATTCGTTTTCTTCTTTTTATTAACCGCCGGTATTTGTGTTGCCACATACATCAAAATATGAAAGAAAGTACTACACAAACGCTACAGTCTGTTCTTAACACTACGATATGATATGATCGGTATTAAGTCAGAGAACATTTCTCAATTAAGGCACTAATGTCTTCTGTATAACTGTAAGTTATTTTCGATATATCCGAAACCCGATATGTGTGAGTGAGAAAATCTTTGACTTCTTTTCCAGATAGTGGGTACTCTTTACCGGAATTCGTTATAAACTTTTCAAAGTGATCCCAGTCGATCGATTCAAGATCGCTATGAGGCGATGTTTTAAGTTTTTTTACGCTCTTGGATATGTATACTTCATCTAAGCTGGACTGGGAAGACTTATCATCGAAGTCCTCATCACTATTTTCGTTGCTAGTTAGGTTTTTTTCTTTTGTTGTTTCAGACTCCATGAAATCAGTTGTAGTTGAAGATTCTGTGGGAGGGTGTGGCCGCTTGAAAATTGGTGTCTCCGTAGTATCCCGTAGTGTTTTTTCGTTGACAACATTTGAGTCGTTACTATTATCCGGGCATTTAGAGGCGACGTGACCGTCTTTTTTGCATATGAAACATGTCATAGTATCTGATGAGAAATAGATCCAGTAATTGGTTTCTTCAAAATCAATAGCTAGTTTTTCTGGAAGTCGGGTGAAATCTTCGGGAGTTACGTAAACCTGTCTTCGGAAGCTTAGAATGTGATTATAGCCTGTTTCACTAAAACCAGCACGCAGGAAAGAGATGGGAGACTGCGGCGTGATATTCATTTCTATCAGTTTCTTTTCAATATCGATGTGCGGTATAATGGGACAAACATTGGATATGATGATACGTCTGTTTCTGCTGATCAGCGGTCGGATGGGTAGTTTTTGATTTTGGATTGTAACATATTTTTTATTGTCAATGATCTCATCAGCGATAACCTTAGAAGACACGTAAATACAAATTCTGTTGTTTGATATTCTTGATAAAAATCGGATTTGGGATGGGTCTATAATTCTACCCAAAGCTTGGGCATAATCTTTGATTTGAACGTTTTCTAAAGCATCGATGACAATTGCTTGATCCTTTTTAGGGAACATGGTATTTTGGGTGACAGTAGCATAACTAGGGTTATTGACTAACGATTGGGGGTTCATTTTGTTCCTGTAATCAGAAACAATTGGCAAGTAGCGAAGTTATCACTTATAGAAATCACACAAAAAACGATGCCATAATAAGTCACTATCACAGTGAGGGTAGGAAGGTAATTGCACTCGTAGAAAAATAATTCACTAGCGCGCGTAGGTAACGACCGGTCTCGGTGACAGATCACTGACCACTGACTTATTTACTTAATCCATTAAAATACATGCAATCGTTAAACATAAGGCCTTAAAATGGCCAAAAAACTTAAAATTAATGTCTCATAAACCATTCTCTCATAATATTTTATTTTTCATGCCTCAATTCTTATGCTAAAATCTCTAGTGTGTCATAAATCGCCATTATTCTAACAAGTGTTTCTTCGTACGTTATTCACGTGAAAACCCCGGTGAATTCCAGGATTGATCATCTTCCTGCCCAGTGGACATTACAGCCTGCCTACCACGTGGCTGCCCTGGGTGCATCGTGCCGTCCCGGGTCGTACCAAGCTCGACGTGCTGAGCTGCCACGTGCAATATCGCGAGGACTTGACCACCGTGTCAACTGGTTGGGTGCACAGATTACTTTCTCTAATTGATTGTTTGCCCTTTTTTGAATCGTGCTTATCACAAACGTACCCCATTCTCTTACATACCTAAGTTCGTACCTAGGTACTTAATTTAAATTCGAATCATGTCTAAAGCGGATACTGCTGATAAGTTTGAAGGCGAAGGCTCTTCTAGCGATTCAATCGAGTTTCAACGGCTAATTAATTTGCGACGGTCAATGAAGGGACGCTTAACTAAATTCGAAAATCACATAACACCTTTAAAATCTGTGAAACCAGGTGATCTAAGTAGTATACAGGTTTTTTTCGTTGATATCTCTTGCTCAGGAGTTAGTAGAGTTATGTTCCAAGTCTGATTCCAAACAGAGACCGAGTAGTGCTCTTTCACACCGGTCTGGTGGCAGTTGTGACCACCATGCAATCAAACTACCTACTATCAAGCTGCCTACCTTTGACGGGAACTACCTTAAGTGGCTTGAATTTAGAGACACATTCGAGTCCATGATCAATCAAAACGATTCAATTTCAGAAATAAATAAATTTCATTATTTGAGATCATCTGTAGTCATAAAGTCAATTGAGTTCACTTCCAAAAATTATAGCTTGGCATGGAATCTCTTGTGTGAACGTTACGATAACAAAAACATTTTAATCAATATCCACATAAAAGCGTTATTTAGCATGGATCCTTTATTCCGTGAATCTCACAAGGCTATTAGATATTTAATAAACACTTTCTTAAAGAACTTAAGAGCTCTCGAGAACTTATTAAAGATGTACATGAAAATATGTGTCATTTAGGTGTAAAACAAATGCAAAACAAAATCAGTACGTTATATACAGCAAGAAATTTAACATTAAATATTAAAACATATTGTAAAAGTTGTGAGATCTGTATAAAAAACAAAACAAGAGGACAGGATAAGTATGGTCTCATGTCACATTTAGGTCCTGCTACAAAACCGTTTGAAATAGTCTCAATAGACACGATTGGAGGTTTTGGAGGCTCGCGATCAACTAAAAGATATTTACACCGTTTAGTGGACCACTTTGCACGATATGCTTATATAGTTACTTCAAAGACACAAAGTGCTAATGATTTTGTTAAACTTATAAATACTGTAACAGATTGTGATTCAATTGGAATGCTTCTAACTGATCAATACCCGGGAATCAATTCAAAAGAATTTAAAACATTTTTAAATGAGAAATCAATACAAATGATCTTTACTGCAGTAAATGCCCCGTTTTCGAACGGTTTGAATGAAAGACTTAATCAAACGCTTGTAAATAAAATCAGATGTAAAATAAACGAAAAAAGTAATAAAATAGCTTGGGCGACCATTGCTCATAACTGTGTAGCTAAATATAATAATACAGAACATACAGTTACTGGTCTTGCACCAAAATACCTGTTGGACG
This sequence comes from Pieris melete, assembly GCA_963693345.1. NCBI lineage: Eukaryota > Metazoa > Arthropoda > Insecta > Lepidoptera > Pieridae > Pieris > Pieris melete. Next base: position 70,910 of record CAVNZK010000300.1, on the reverse strand, counting down.
GTACAGATGTATCTTTATTGCCAAATGAACTAAAAAGAGATAAAACAGAAATGGAATGGATTAAAGACAGGAAAGTAGCATTAGAAAATACATTAAAATCACACAACTACAATAAACAAATATTTGATAAAAATAGAACACAATTTAATTTCAATACAGGGGATATGGTATATGTAGAGAAAGGGAACAAATTAAATAGAAATAAATTAGATGAATTGAAGATAGGTCCTTTTAAAATTATTGAAAAGTTATCAAATTCAATATATAGAATTAATATGGGTCATAAAAAATTAGAGTCAAATCTCTTTCATGTCACAAAACTTCTACCAATACCTACATAAAACAGAAATAAGACAAAGAAAATTTTGTTAACTTTGATATATTAATATTGTATAATTTATATTTAGTTTAGTTACTTAAGTTTAGATATGCGAAAATTTTTTGTAAAATTTTCTTCTTTGTGGAGGGAGATGTAGAAACTTGCATGTTTCTTTAATACGTAATAGATGACGCCATCGGCCATCTTGGTTTGAAGAAGAAGTTTGACAAGTGAAAAGTCATCCTTATTAATAAATTGTTTGATTGTGAAATTGTAAAAAGGAATTGATAATTTTATAATAAACTTTTAATGTCGTTTCCTTGTTTTCAGGTATTGTTATTTAAGTTTAGAATAATATAATTAGTATAGTGTGTTAATAATAAAATAAATATCGTTGTTTTCAGAGAAACACAATTGTTTATTTTCAATTCCATATAAAAAGATATCAAATCTTATATATATATATGCGAAAATATAAAAAATAATATTGTATATCTCCGTGTCTTTGGTAACTAATTAAATGTTATATAACGAAATCAAAAGATGAAAACAACAATAAAAATTACACCAATTTTTTCCTTAATGTAGGTCGTAGATGTGCTATGAAAAACTAAATTTTTAACCAATTACATGATCTCACTACTTTAAAAAAGGATTATCAATAAAATACTTATTTGCACAATTAATTGAATTAAGGACACAGTATGGAACACAAAAAGTAAAGGACAAGGAACACTTAACTTTTGGTTAAATCTCTCGATGTGGCACTTTAGCTGTACTACTGCTCGATTGATTATTTTTGATTAATATTCTTGATTAATCTTCTATTTCTTCTTTGATCCCCTCATGGGCCACCATGTTCATTCTTTAGGGAATGACTGGGCCGGTAAATGAAACTCTTTAGACTTCTTGTACAAACTTGTTTAATTATCGTTTAATATGACCTTTCGCCAATCAAGTACGAAGAGAGGTGATGGCGCACGTCGCCCCACCTTACAATTATTATAACGCGAAAATGCGCCTGATATAAATATTGCGCAATGTCGCAACATATTGTAACACTATTGGTTCTGGTATAGCTAGACCATCAGAGAGTCGAACATGAGAGGCCGCTCATATCGTAGATCATGGAATCACAAGTTGAGGGGCCACAGACGACAGTTTCGTCAACACCATAAAATAGAACCTCACTCTATCAGATCTACATCTGAAATCCCTCAAACTTACTTCAAATATTTAAAGGGTTGGAGAGCTTACTCATAGATTTGATAAACTAATAGCTAAAACACTGTCGGGGCCTGTAACGGGATGAGCGGGTTGGCAACAGCCCATGACGTCCAACTCCTAGCCTGCTCGTGGCACCGCCGCCATTGTCTAATGAGGGGGGAGGGAGTACTCCGAGATCATATATACACCCATGACTGCTGGAGGGTCGTACAACAGGCTCGTCGGAGGCTCTTACAAATAACTCGAGCCCTAACGCTTTTTCCGCTGGGACCACCACATCAAGCTGCGCTAACTCGCGGCCGGGTGTGATGGGTTCAGTCAGGCTTGTCCCTGGATTTCTCTAGGATGCATGGAACGTCTGACACCTTGACGTTAATCCAGGTGTTGACATTGGGCGAAATTCCCAGTGTTACCCCTAATGGAGCTGCAGACCTTCCATCGTTAGACGAGCACTCAAGTCCGGTAGTTATCTAAGGATTGGGGTATAACGAAAATTACCGGGCGGACCTAGGGCGTTGGATTAGCAGTCCGCGCCTGGGGGTTGAACATATATCGCTGGCACCAATAATGAAGAAAATTATAACGTGAGCCCCGACTTCTCACTGGGGTCGGGGTCGGCGATAAACCCACCGCGGGATGGTCGATCGGGCGAAGCCGCTTCCGGGCTGGCGACGCCTGGTTGCACCTGCCCCGTTTGTGGGAGGGTCTTTCGGACCAATAGGGGATTAGGCGTGCACAAGCGTGCCGCGCATCCCCTTGAGGCGAATGTGGAGGCCGCTCCAAATGCTGTGAAGCGCAGATGGCGGGAGGAGGAGATCGCTCTCATTGCAAGGGCCGAGGCAAGGCTGACTAGAGAGTTGGGTCGGTGTGGGAATGATGAGCTGTTTAATGCCCTTCCAGAGGCGTGATCGGTGACGCGGCGCAGGTGCCTTAGAACGGGACAGTTAACATACCTCGCTCCTTGTCTCTCAGGCGTGGTCAGTGACGTGTGGGCGGTGCGTGTTGGAGCGGGACAAAACATATAGGCATTTCGGTCTGACTCTGGTAGAGTGGTAGAGTCAAAGGTAGAGTCGACGGTAGAGTCGTTGGTAGAGTCGTTGGTAGATTCGACGGTAGAGTCAGTGGTAGAGTCGACGGTAGAATCGACGGTAGAGTCGACGGTAGAGTCGACGGTAGAGTCGACGGTAGAGCCGACAGTAGAGTCTTAGGTAGAGTCATCGGCAATATTTCAAAATACGTGTGGCGTGCGAGTAATGGACAAAAGTGCCTTTGACGCCATTATGGCGTCAAAGGAGCGCGAACTTGAGAACTTAGAGCGGCAGGGGCGAGAGCAGGGGTTTGCACCTCGCAGGTCCCTGATGCGGACCCCGCCACGCGATTTGCTTCCGCGACTGCCGGAAAACGAGGGGGCGCGAAAGCGTAAACAAACGTCTCCGTTAGAGCTGGAGGAGGCACCCCGTTGGAGGGTGTGCCAGGAGCGCGGCCGAGGTTCAGCCTCTCCACGCAGCAAGGAGGGAAAACCGATTGGGGACCCGGTAGCGTCAACGCCAACCGCGACGGGAATATCTGTGGGGGATTTTGTAGTGGAGGCTAACTCGGCTGGCGAAGCTATCATGGCGGCGACGTCGGCGTCCAAATCGAAATTAAACAAAGCGGAAATTGCCCAAATTGGCACGCATGTCCAGAAACTTACGGGCATAATAGCCCTATTGTCGGCGCGGCTGGACGAAGAGCGCCTAAAAAATAGCGAGCTGGAGCACAGCGCGCGCAGTGGCTTACAGGCAGGGGCTGTGGGCGCGCCAAAGTCCCAGACCGGAGCGGGAACAACGGGCGTAAATTATGCGAAGGCCCTCAACATGGGGCGAGGTCCTGCACCTAAGCCGGCATCGGCGGGAACCGTGCTGGCTTCCTACCCGGCTGACGAAAAGTCGGAAAACTTAAAAACCGCGGAGCAGACTAAAGCAGCGCTCAAGCAGGCGCTGAACCCCCAGACCCTCGGAGTTGGTATTGCGCAGGTGCGCAAGATAGCAAACGCGGGCGTTATTGTGCAGGCGGCTAGCAGGGGAGATGCCAAAAAAATATTATGGATTGTAGGACCATAAGAAGTTCACGAGGAAACAAGATGGGCATCTCGGTCGGACAAATAAACCTGCAAGGGTCGGTGACGGCTACGAAGGAGCTGCCGGCTCTCGCAAGGCCTCAACGTCGGTCTGGTGCAGGAACAATACCCGGCGGCTCTGCTGCCGGGGCTTTACCAGCACGATGTGGCACCAATGGCCGGAATCGTCGTGCTGAGGAACGATCTGGCAGTGCTCGTACTTCGCAACTTGTGCACGTCTCATTGCTTTGTGGCACAGCTTGGAGGAAGGGAGAACGCCGTGTACGTAGTGTCGGCGTACTTCCAGTACAGCGACAAGATAGCCCCACTCTTGGAGCACTTGGAGCGTGTGCTGGAGGCTCTTCGAGGGAAACCCGTAGTGATTGGTGGCGACACAAACACCCACTCACAGCTGTGGTACAGTCGCGAGGACCAGTGTAGAGGAAGAGGCAGATTGGCAGAACAGCGTAGGACGGCTATGGAGAGCTTCGTGCTGTCGTGGGGTCTCCTGGTCCATAACGTCCAACGTCAACCGGATACCTTTAGTTCACCGAATGGAAGCTCTAATATAGACGCCACCCTTGGAACGAGAGGAGTTCGAATCGACGGATGGACCGTGCACGCCGATCTCAGCACGAGTGACCACCGCCTGATCACGTTCGTGATCCATCTCGGCTCAATTAATTCGGGCCTACTGCATCGGGCGCGTAGCACAGAACAGGGCACGGAGCCGATAAGGTTTCGGGACCGTGGGGTGGATTGGGACCGTTTTCGCTCGGAACTTGCGCTGCGCGTGGGCAAGATCACGTATAACGCCCCTGCTCAGGCTATTTGTTCAGCGTTTACTACCGCGGTCGTGACTTCGGCGGGGAAGTGTTTGGGAGTGGTTGAGCCTAAACGGCATGGGGGTTATGACGGCCTGGACGGCCTCCGCAGGCAGCACAACAAATTACGTCGGGAGTGGCAACAGTCCCAGCGTACTGTGCGAAGGAGCGCGCGAAAACGCTTTCATCTTGCCCGCTCTAGGAACCGGAAAGCAATGCGGGATGCTGAAACCGAACATTGCAAGAGAATTTCCGACTCCGGAAATGAAGATCCCTGGTGAATGGCGTACCGGCTCGCAAGCGGGCGTGTGCGTCCACCCTCGGGAGTGGTGAACGGGATGAAGCTATCGCAGGGATTCGCTACAAACATAGAGGAAGCGATGTCCGGAGTCCTGGCGGCCATGTACCCGGACGATGATGTGATGGTCGATTCTCCGTACCACTCGAGGGTACGCCTTGCCGCCACTTTCGCGCCGTCGACGTCGACGTCGACGACGACGTCGACGTTGACATAGTGGACAGGTCAGCACTCGAAAGGATCGTGAAGAGCCTACCAAATAAATGTCCGGGGCTAGACGGCATCACGGCGCGTATCGCCAAGGTCGTTTGGAATGTGGCCGCGTCGGAAATTACGTATATGTATAGCACGTGTGTCCGGGAAGGCGTGTTTCCAGACGTTTGGAAGATCGGAAGGCTAGTCGTGATACGGAAGGGCAATGGGAGACCACTCACGGACCCGAAAGCGTACGCCGTTACGCTGTTACGCTTCTGTCGGTACTGGGGAAGATCCTGGAGAGGCTGATCTTCGAGTGTACACCGGGCCTAAGCGGCCGTACATCGCCCAATCAGCACGGATTCATGCACGGGAAGTCGACGGTGACTGCTCTGAGCAGAGTACTGGAGGTGGTGCGAGAGACGAACCATAAGTACGTCCAGGCCATCCTATTGGATATCTCGGGCGCGTTCGATAATGCATGGTGGCCGATGGTGTTGCTTAAGTTTAAGCAAGGTGGTTGTCCGTGCAACTTATACAGACTGCTCTGCTCGTACTTCACTAACAGAAAAGTGGGGATGTTCGCGAACGACGTATCCGTCTGGAAAGGTTCTACTATGGGTTACCCACAGGGCTCAGTATTGGGGCCGACATTGTGGAACATTCTGGTGGACGATTTGTTGTGGATAGCGGTGCCCCCGGGTGTTAGTCTGGTAGCGTACGCGGATGACGTCACGGTCTTGATCGAGGCGAAGGCAGGTTCCAGCGTCCGCCGGTGATCCGGCTCGGGGGGCGACTCGGTGGGAGCCGTTGGCGCGGCGAAGCTACTCGGCGTGGTGCTGGAAGATCGTGGCACGTTTGCGGACCACGCCCAAGACATCGGAGAGAGAGGTGCAAAGTGCTTCGGGAAGATGGCCAGGGTGTATGTGTGGTATGGCAGATCTCTCGCATTCGTGGTGGCGAGTCGGCTGTTGCGAACACAAAGGTCCGCGTTGGTGCTTCTGACCAAGGCTTATCGGACGTCAAGCACCCCGGCGCTGGCCGTCCTGGGCGGCGTGCTGCCGGCAGATCTAGAAGTGTCCGTGCGGGCTTGCGGAGGAGTACATGGATCACGTCCTGTGGGAGTCCGGGCTGTACGATCGGGAGAGGAGGGAGATGCTGGACCGCGTGGTGATGAGCGAGCCGAGACCGGTTTACTGCGCGGATCTCGTGGCCTCGGAGATGAACTATGCCGCGTTCAGTAGATTCGTACGCACCTGGCATCGCGTTAGAAGTGAGATTGATGCCGAAGAGAAAGGATTGAGGCGAGCACTGCAGGAGCAAGACACGGCGGGATTCGACGCTGATGTGGAAAGATCGACACCGACGACGAGCTGTACTCTTGTGTTGTCCGCAGCCCCCCGGGGGGAGAATGCGCCTCGCGCAGCCCTTTCGAGAGAGAGAATGCGCATGGGACAGAAATAGCGTAAAATTTGTAGGGAGTCAAGAGAGTGCATCTCTAAGGGTGTATTGCTGATCGATTTCATGCTTCGTGGAACAACCATAAATGCTGATCGGTACTGTGAGACCTTGAGGAAACTTCGCCGTTAAACCAGCGTTCATCGAGCAGTTTGTTTTTCCTTCAGCTCGCACATTAGCCTTGTACCCGCTGGCCCTGCGTCGCCGTCATTACTCTCGCCTACTGTGGAAAATATTCCTCCCGTTTCTGCCCCTAATCCTGTTGTTAAAAGGTCACAGAACGGTTAGATTTAAGACTAGGTTAGATTTGTAAATCTTAAGTTTTTCTTTGTAATGTCAAATATTTTAAGTTTTTTATTTTTGTTTTATTGTTATATACTGTAATTTTTCGCCTTAGTTTTTCTGTCTCCGTAGGGGGGTGGTGTAGTGAATCGTAGATACGCACTAAAAATGTAAATACTATTTTGGTGTAGTTTTTCTATAATGTTTTGATGTACGTCCATAGTGGCTTGGTATTTCAAGCACATATGTTTATGTATTTATATTATATTAAGTGAATTGTAACCAAACATTAATTCAAATTAATTCACTTTAAAATTGTGGTTAATTTATTTACACCATACTGGTGACCCCGATAAACGTTTTGGCGATTCCGTTCTGGATTCTTGAACATTCGTTTGAACAGTGTTACCCTGTATTACTGACTAATTAAACTATTACAGTGTAAAAAAAGTGATAAGTGAACAGTATAATATAATATCACATGGTCAACGACCATTTGGACTTCAGTACAAAACAACTTGACCTTGAGAAATTTTAGAGGAGAACGCCATGTCGATCAACAGAGACACCACTAGTGCTGTGCCATCGAATGCGATGTTTTTGAAGTTGTACTTCTTTAGGCGCGTTATGAAAAATTGATGAGAGTGAAATTTTACGATGCGCGCGCACCTATGACACAAAAGTGGCTGTGTGATATAGCGTGCGCGAGCGAGATGGGAATAATACAATCTAAAAGTAAAAAGAAATAGAATATGCGTGAAGCTAACTTCACGAATATTCTATTTCTTAGCTTAGCAGCTTAACGAGAATTTTGAATGACCATGACATTGACATCTGACAATGACATTTACCTTTTAAACAAATATAGGAGTTTTAATTATTGTATACAATAATAGATATACCTAGTTATTTTCATTATACAAGTGCGAATTTTATATGTGCGTCTGAATTATAATCAGAAGTGATTTAAGTTGAATATCTAAATCAATACTAATTAATATGATAAAATATTAGTGAAAAAACTGTGCCAACCTTCCTGAGTGCTTCAATACAATTGAGGTTAACTATCCATATGTATTATGGAGTATTATTGTTGATTAAAACTGAAACATGAACCATTATTCTTTGCTTTTGTTTATTGCGTTTGTTACAGCAACTTTTTAGAAATATTCTACGACCCTATATATCAATAATTGAGAACAAAGATTTAAGCACGAATACTAATAAGGAGAAAATGAAGGCTTGGAGCGATATTACAGAGAAGTAAACATTTTAATAAGTACCTGCATCTCAAAAAAATGACCATATCATATATACATATAATGATCATATTTAATCAAAACATGTAATTTTTCGGATTTAATCTAGCAAATATAAGGACAAGAGACAAAAAACAATTGATGAATCAGTGGAAGTGCACTAAATTGAATACAAAAAAAGAGTTGTCATCTTATCGCCGTGAAATATCAAAAACTAGAGGTGGAACAAAGCCACCATCACCTTCTCCAGACACAATGGATATGGCAGAGATGATACCGCAATGGTTTGAAGTAGATTTCAATAAATTTGATTGTGATGGTGTCGATAGGAATGTTAATTATAAATATGATGTATGGTGATGTTCAAGGTTCAACCTTTCAAGCATAGGCATATGCTCACAACAGTACTTTATTCCCCTACAGGGTAGTTAAGAGATATTGTAATACCTCAAAACATCCATGTTGCACTTGTAGTACCGAAACTCTGTCCAGCCAGAAGTGAGCCCATTCCCACTTATAATGGACAGTGGGTATAATACACCTTAACACCTGAGTGCGAACCACTCACCATGATACTTAAATTAATAGACGTTATTTATATATTTCAGGATATTACAAATAAAATCATTTTGGAAACAATTGATATCCCAAAAGCAAATAAAGCCAACAATGACAAGGTAATAAATCAGTTTTGACATAACTTGAATACTAAAAAAGCCAAACAAAGGTGTGCACAACAGTGACAACATAACTTAACAATTTCATTATTTTGTAGGATTAAAGAAAGGTTAAAGAAAATCATGTCGAACTGAACAACAAGAATCCCCAAACAACTCCAAAGAAACATACAAGGAAGACACCGCTATTATATTTAAATTATCTCTATCTCTAAATAGAATAAAAGAAAGTTGCTATCCAGGTCTGTAGCATGTGCTACAAATTATATTATTAACACATTTATATAATTATATTAATATAAATGTGTTACAAATTTTATAATATGAATTATAAAAAAATTTAAGTTTTGCATGGACAGAGCTTAAATTAATATTCTCTTATTTGTTGCAGAAAGCAAGTAGTAGTTTTAGTTTTGGAGAAGCCTCGTAGATGCACAACCAAGTAATGATTAATTTAAAATTACAAACCGAAATTCTGATGAAGACATTAGAATCACATAAAAATAAATAGTATAATGAAATAAAAATGTTTTAAAGATAAATAGTGTTTTATTTGTTTAATGTAAGAATAATAATAAATATTTATTTATTTCATTTTTCAAATGTAAACTGAACTTTATTGACTTTAATGACTCCTTTTCCAGTCTTTGATTATTTAATTGTAATTAATTATTTGCATGCAATCAAAAACTATTATTAATAATGCCAAAGAAGTATAACTTCTGACGCGCGTACATAAGTACACGCACCCTTTTTTTAAATTGGCGTACGTTTTCCACCGTTTTGGCCAAAGGAACCCGAAATTTGGTTTGCCCAAATTGAGGGTCAATTTTCAATATCGGGAATAACTAATGATTCGACTAAATTCAATTATGTCATCGGTCACTTAGACAATGAGTATTCTCGAGAAGTAAAAGACATAATTATCAACCCACCCATTTCCGATCGCTATGAGAAGCTTAAAACTGAGTATAAAAAAGCGACTCAGCGCATCCAGGGAGAAGAAAATAAAGCAGTTATTGATGCATGAGGAGTTCGGTGAGAGAAAACCCTCACAATTTCTTCGTCATTTACGAAGTTTGGCTGGCGCTGGCGTACTTAAAGATTTCTTAAAAACTATTTGGATAAGCCGTCTTCCACATGGTGAACAGAAGGTGCTCGCAGGCCAACCGGTGTTAGCACCGCTAGACGATTTAGCTGACTTAGCTGATAGAGTGGTTGACCTTGCGTCTACAGCACCGAGTGTTTCTGCGGTTCAACAAGGCGTTAACACTAGTCAATGAGTTGACTAAGGAAATAGCACAGAATTTAGGACAGTGAACTAAACTTTGTTGACAAAACTGTTTTTCTAGGCATAACAATAGATAGTAAACTCCAATGGGGCCCACACATAGATACTCTTTCGAATAGGCTGAGCTCTGCAGCATATGCAGTAAAGAAAATCCGACAGTTTACTGATAAGGACACGGCAAAAATTTTTTATCATAGCTACTTTCACAGCGTTATGTCGTATGTCGTACTGTTATACCCTTAATACGTAGTAGTAGTGGCTGACCTCTTGATTATCTAATATGCCAAGTAACCAAAAGGAAAGCATATAAGCATAGCAAGCGGGAGCAGGGTTAGTCTTCATTCGGTATCTATTAAGGTTACACCTCTGTATTCTATTACTATTTCTAAATAAAATCATCTTGTTTTTTAAAAAGATTATTTTTAGTACCCGTATAACATTAAATGGTGGCAGCGGTGGGATACGAAAATCCCTCTACCCGAATACGACTCCGAAATTCCGTATATAATTATCTCGTGTGTGTTTCAAGTGGTAATTAAACAATAGTTTTTTTAATACAGTTGCTCAAAAAGTGGCGTATTGCAGGGACGTATAGCGTTCGGGATGTGGTCTATTACACACTCGTGCTTTTTCTTTACCATTTCCGAACTCGTGCGTTCTCTTTCCCAACTGTCAAAATAATGTCTATTAAAAAGAAAAAACCAACCACGAAGTTTTTACTAAAAAAAATCATAGAAGTGTGTATGATTCATGCATATATTTCTTTAAAGAAGCTACTAATTTGTTTCAATATCAGATTTAATGATTTGATTCAATGAGTTAGGTTGGGTTTCATTTCATTTCATCTGTTTAAATTTCATTTTCATTTCATATCAATAAAAAAATTCTACTGAAGATTTGGCTGTATGGGCATAGTTCCCTTTGCCTACCCAGAATGGGTGAAAAAAAAAAAAACTCTGATTATATTCTTTTACGGTTGGCGCCATTTTCCAAAATTGTTCTTGCGAGTTTAGTTGTTTGTTGCACAAAATGAGTAATTTCGACGATATTTTATTTGAATTAACACCACCGGAACTCAGTATAATTGCACAAAATGCTTCGGAGAACATTTTACCGGAAAAGTCAAAAAGTCGCTACATTTCTACATACGACGAATTTATTACGTGGAGAGAAGAGAAAAAAGCAAATAGTTTTTCAGAAAATGTTATGTTGGCATACTTCTACGAACTCTCAGAAAAATTAAAACCTTCTACGTTATGGTCGAGGTTTTCGATGATAAAAAGTATGCTGAAAATAAGGAACAACGTGGATATAAGTGAATACCCAAAACTAAAAGCTTTCTTAAAACGACGATCAGACGGTTTTACAACTAAAAAGTCGAAAATATTAACATCGAATGAAGTGGAAAGGTTTTTGAACGAAGCTCCCGATGATCGTTATTTAGCCACAAAGGTAATTTATTAATAAATACTTATATTTTTCTTTAGTATTCAGTTTACGAAATCGCAAAATACAGTCAATATATTATTTAAAAAAATATTAATCAAATCCCTTTTTTTGTAGGTTGCGCTGATTTTTGGCGTTGTTGGAGCTTGCCGCAGAGAGGAGTTAGCCAATATTACTTTAAAAGATATTGAAGCCCATGGAAAAATGCTACTAATCAAGATTCCGAATACAAAAAATAAGATACCGAGAAGCTTTGTTGTTGAAGGAGATTTTCTTAGAATAGTGCAAAAATTTATGAATCAGCGGTCCCAAAAAGCAAAAACCGACCGTTTTTTCCAAAATTATCAAAAAGGAAAGTGTACAGCTCAAGCAATCGGGATAAACAAATTTGGTAATATGCCAAAAGAAATAGCTACGTTTCTTGGTCTGCCGGATGCTGAGTATTATACTGGGCACAGCTTCAGGAGGACCTCTGCTACATTATTGGCGGATTCAGGAGCCAATTTGACGTCCTTAAAGCGACTAGGAGGTTGGAAGTCAGACAAAGTTGCAGAAGGCTATATTGCTGATTCATTAAACAACAAACTAGAAACTGGGAAAAAAATCACACAATCCATTAATTTAAAGTCCAGTCCGTCTCCTTCACATGACAATACTGAAGAGAACGTTCGTCCATCTACCTTCGTTGATAATGATAATTCATCAGATCCAATTCCATCAACTAGCAAACGCCATTGTATAACACCTTTAACAAACATACATGAACAATCATACGAAATTAATAATAGTTTGTCTCAAACAGTAAATATGCAACCTAAAACTTCCCCAGTTAGTATAAAAAACTGTACCAATTTCAATGTATATGTGAATTATAACTTTTATAAGAAATAAATGATTAGTTAGTTGAGTTTATTGTGTTTTTATTAAATTGCTTAATTTTTTCGCAACTGTATTAAAAATAGTCGTTCAGTACACGTGCGGAACCATCATTGCAACTTGTTCCGACTGTCAACCCTCACCTTCGGCTGCGCCTCGGCTCGGGTAGACATTTGTCGGAACTCTTTGCAATGACAAGCTTTCCGCACTCGTAATGAAATATACTATATTTGGCCTGTTAAGTGAGTGTAGTAAAGTGATACAAGTTATATATCTCCAGTGAAGTTATGCTCTTCAAGGTTACTGCGATCATCGTTGCGCTGTAAGTCCCAAACACTTATCAGAGCTCAGAGTTAGGTAGTCTAAGAGACATTGTATTCTTTTCATTTGTGACTCGTTCATTTTTTATATCTTATTTTGTGTAAAAATTATATGTCTAAAAACTTAAAAACCGAAGACAGTAGTTCCAGCAAAATGTCAGAAATCGACTTAAACATATTACTCAAGTTCATTACTACATTCGATGGGTCACGAGAAAAGTTAGGCCCATTCTTAACAAATTGTCAAAATGCGATGAGTATGGCGACACCATCGCAAACCGATGTCCTTTTAAAATATATTCTGAGTAGGCTAGAAGGAAAGGCAGAATCAGCGTGTTCAATTAGAGATTTTAATAAATGGCCTCAACTTGAGGATTTCTTAAAAGACCAGTTCGGAAAGTAAGTATCATTAGTAACAGTAAGAAACATTATGCATATCTTTTGGCAGACTTACAAGATTGTAACTGTCTACGAATGTCTACGAATGAAACTATAAGCCAATATTCCTGAAAGAAGAGCGCCTAAAAAAATTGCGAGCTGGAGCACAGCGCGCGCGGCGGCGGACAGAGCGCGAAAGAGCCCCAGGCCGAGGCGGGGTCCCTTAACTTCGCGAAGGTCCTCAATACGGGGAGAGGCCCGGCACCTAAGCCAGCATCGGCGGGAACCGTGCTGGATTTCTACACGGCTGATGAAAAGTCGGAGAACCTGAAAACCGCGGAGCAAACGAAAGCAGCGCTCAAGCAGGCGCTGAACCCCCAGACCCTAGGAGTCGGTATTGCGCAGGTGCGCAAAATAGGAAACGCGGGCGTTATTGTTCAGGCGGCAAGCAGGGGAGATGCCGAAAAAATTAGGCGCGCGGTTCCAAACAACTTGCGGGTCCAGGTTCCGAAACCGAGGGCCCCTCTCGTTGCGGTCGTGGCGGTCGACGGCGCCAGAGTCGACTCGGGCGCTTTCCTAAAAGCGTTGCGCACCCAGAACTTTGAGGGCCAAGCCGAATGGGGCAAGGAAGAGGTCGACGTGGCCTTCAAGAAGAGCGCCCGAGGAGGTGCGTGCACCACGGTGGTGCTGCGGTGCAGTCCAGCTTTGCGAGACAAGCTGGTCTCGAAAGAGCGCGTGTACATAGAGTGGGAGCGACATATCGTGCGGGACTATGCGGACGCTACCTGCTGCGGCAAATGCCAGGGCTACGGGCATGCGGCACGCTTCTGCAGGGCAACAAAAGACGGGAACTGTGGTGAGGATGGCCACACACACAAGGCGTGCACAAACACATTCCGTAGGTGCGCTACGTGTAAGAAAGCTGGGAAACCCTCGGAAGGCCACCGAACCGCTTCGGCCCTATGCCCGGCGAGACAAGCGGCGGAAAAGCGGTCCTTAGAAAGAACCAATTATGGATTGTACACAGACAAATAAACCTGCAAGGGTCGGTGACGGCTACCAAGGAGCTGCCGGCTCTCGCAAGGCATCTGAGCCTCAGCGTCTGTCTGGTGCAGGAACAATACCCGGCGGCTGTGCTGCCGGGGCTATACCAGCACGATGTGGCACCAATGGCCGGAATCATCGTGCTGAGGAACGATCTGGCAGTGCTCGTATTCCACAACTTGTGCACGTCTCATTGCTTTGTGGCGCAGCTTGGAGGAAGGGAGAACGCCGTGTACGTGGTGTCGGCGCACTTCAAGTACAGCGACGAGATAGCCCCACACTTGGAGCACTTGGAGCGTGTGCTGGAGGCTCTTCGAGGGAAACCCGTAGTAATTGGCGTCGACACAAACACCCACTCACAGCTGTGGTACAGTCGCGAGGACCAGTGTAGAGGAAGAGGCAGATTGGCAAAACAGCGTAGGACGGCTATGGAGAGCTTCGTGCTGTCGTGGGGTCTCCTGGTCCATAACGTCCAAGGTCAACCGGACACCTTTAGTTCACCGAATGGGAGCTCTAATATAGACGCCACCCTAGGAACGAGAGGAGTTCGAATCGACGGATGGACCGTGCACGCCGATCTCAGCACGAGTGACCACCGCCTGATCACGTTCGTGATCCATCTCGGCTCAATTAATTCTTCGGGCCAACTGCATCGGGCGCGTAGCACAGAACAGGGCAAGGAGCCGGTAAGGTTTCGGGACCGTGGGGTGGATTGGGACCGTTTTCGCTCGGAACTTGCGCTGCGCGTGGGCAGGATCACGTATAACGCCCCTGCTCAGGCTACTTGTTCGGCGTTTACTTCCGCTATCGTGACTTCGGCGGGGAAGTGTTTGGGAGTGGTTGCGCCTAAACGGCTTGGGGGTTACGAATGGTGGTCAGGTGAACTGGACGGCCTCCGCAAGCAGCATAACAAATTACGTCGGGAGTGGCAACAGTCAAGACATCGGAGAGAGGGGTGCAAAGTGCTTTGGGAAGATGGCCAGGGTGTCTGCCTCCTCCTGGGGTATCAGATACCCTGCGCTCCGGTTGTTATACTACGGTACATATGTCGCGACCATTACGTACGCGGCGGCTGTGTGGTATGGCAGATCTCTCGCGTTCGTGGTAGCGAGTCGGCTGTTGCGAACACAAAGGTCTGCGTTGGTGCTCCTGACCATGGCTTATCGGACGACAAGCACCCCGGCGCTGGCCGTCCTGGATGGCGTGCTGCCGGCAGATTTGGAAGTGTATCGTGCGGGCAAGATCCAGGCGTCGAAAGGGGAAAAGGCAAAGGGAGAGTTCGCGGACTTGAAGCGTAGGGTCCACTCTGAGGTGGTTGACAGGTGGCAGGAGCGCTGGGAGGTCGAGGAGAGGGGGCGCGACCTGCAGCGCTTCTTCCCTTGCGTCAGGGGTAGACTTCTTGCGGTGTGGGTAGCGCCCGACTACTTTACATCGCAGCTTCTGGTAGGACACGGCGCGTTCAACGGCCGCCTGAGAGACCTTGGTCTCAAAGAGGTCAGAACGTGTCCGTTCCTACTGGAACCACCGATACTGTAAGTAAAGATTTAATTTTTTTTAATTTAAAATCAGGCAACTAGGGCCCCATAGACATATAATTATACTAGTTTATTTATTAGTGTATCTTTGTATTTACATTTAACCCTTTCCCGGGCATTGGCAAAATAGTAGCCACTCAGGTAAAAAAAAATGCGTATGAAAAAAAAAATTGAAATGTTGAAGACTTATTCAGTGGCTTTAATAAAATCCATAATAAAAACATACACAATAAATGTTGATTTTGACTAGATATACTTATTTATTTTTTATTAAATAAAAGTAAAACGGCTAAACTTTTGGCCGTCTTTTTTCACAGGACACACCGTCGACGAGCCACGATTCACAACGAGATTCACAATCAAATCAAAATGATTTACCACAGAAAATACAACTTGGCAACGAAATAAACGTCCTAAAATCAACCCTAATAAAGAGTTGATATCCGAAGCATTGAATATTATGAAGAATGTCTCCCAACGACCAAATGTGACAAAAGATGAGGATGGTTTATTTGGAGATATATTGCGGGTCAGTTAAGACAAATGGATCGACAAATGAAAGCTATTGTGAGACATCGGATCAACAATATAATATTTGAAGCCGAAACTGGATATAGATCCGATACATTTACGGATTTTGCAAGACCAAGTAGTGTTTCTAGTTCACACAGTCATCCAGGATACTATACAGCATCATCACTTCAACAGACGGTTGTAAGCCCTTCTACAAATAACTTAACTTCTTCGGAATACTCTGCCCAAACAAACCCAGATCCACAAACAATTCAACCTTCGTCACTAGAAACATTTGCTGAAGAATACCTAGCTCTAAATCCTTCTGATTGTGTTAAAAAGTAATCTTCAAAATATGTTATAAATAGTTAATTTTCTTTTTGGTATAATAAAGCTATAGGTAGCCCCATTAAAGTTAAATTTAAAATTAGTGTTGTAGGAGAGCAGCAGATAATCAAAATAACTGGACATGCCAACAGTAACTCCATCAAGCCGTATCTCCAACTCGACCAGGAACACCACGAATTAATTGTCAAGAAACTACGAAGGAGTGAGCCTACTGCAGAAAATGACATCAACAGCATAAACCTCATGCCATCTACCTCTTCTGGGACCATTACCGATAACTCTGACTTGAAGAAAACATGCACCAATGTTTACAACAATTGTATTTTTAATTGCACTAGCCTGAATCTTAATTAAATGTTGTTTTATTCATTATGAAATTCTTATTTGTTAACTGTTCATTTCATCTCATGGTGCAATTCTATTGGCCGACATTTGGGTCGGAAAAATAATCCCCCGAATACCACAAGAGCTTCAAAATTATCGGGTATTTCCCGATAGGTTCGTTGCAAACAAATGAAGGAGTCAAGTTTTTCAGGTTAAAAAATCACGAGCGCGAAGCGCGAGTGATTTTTCCTCTTGTGGTATTATAAGTGATTATATGAGTTGAGTTATTGGTTATATTGCCATTCTAATCCTCCAAAACTAGAAAAAAATAATGAGTCAACTCCACCCTTGTATCCTCAGCGGTCACTGTAGTATCCGAGGTTTGATTGTCTTCTCCTGACATATTATCTAAGCAACTGTCGTTTTCAAGATGTCTAGGCCATTTACCGGGAAAGACTTCTCATTCTATAACAAAATTAGCGTCTAAAACGCTAATATTGTAATAAAAAGTTCAGTTAGGTTAAAAAAATTCAAAATTTCCTTTTACGAAATATCTCACTATTAAACTTGGGACAATTAGTGTTTTGTGTATTATACATATAAAGTAAGTACTACTTTACGTATATATATATATATATATATATATGATAATAATACTAATAGACCTGTGCCATTAGTCTAAAATCACTACATACTTAACTTGAGTATTTACGCTTCTTATTGGAAGTCAAAACAACACCTTTGTAGCATTATGATGACCCGCAAAGGCCTTGCCATACAAAAAAGTCTAAACTTAAGCTAGCGCTAAGGGAATTGAATGCTTCCAGGGAGTTGTGTGCTCAGTTAACATTAGAGAGAGAGGACAATGAAAGAGAACTGTTGGAAGTGCTAGAGGCCAATAAAAAGCTTAAAGCCATTGATATTTCAGCAAAATAATACACTTCAGGATGAGTGTGACTTGCTGAAAAGTCATTTGGACAAGCTTGATGGCTATGGCTTAGTATATAAAAGTGCCTTCAAACGCATAGCTAATCTTGAAAGGGAATTGTATGAGGCTAATCAACATATTATAAAGCTTGAAGAAGACTCACACCAAAAGTCAGAGACTATAACACATGACCTCTTTAAAGACTTAGTTTGCAATAGTTCACTTACAAAATCTAATTCCTCTACATCATATAATATATAAATATTAATGGATGTAGTATAAAAAGAATAAAGAAATACATTAAAATCAATAAATTTGTAACTAAAACTCAAAAATTACTGAAAAAGTACAACATTGTATTAGATAGTAAAAAATAATGAAGGATAACATAAAACTTAAATCTAATATAGACATGCACCTAATTGAACTTGAAAATAGTAGGATTAAATATGAATTTCACACCCAACAACTGCAAAAGGAGATTTTGGATCTTCAAAATATAGCAGATTCCATGGTATCAAAATTCCAGGAGTCACAAATGATGGTTTCTAAATACTCGACTGCTATGGAAGATCTTATTAAGATCTCCACACATGCAGCACAATGCTTTGAGCTTGAAAACTCAAGCCATTAAATTTGCTTGACAACTGTAGTTCAAGTAAACGTTTGCTTAATCTGTTTAAATCATATAATTTAATAAATCTTTTATTGTACCTACTAGGGTAACAGCCGCCACGGCAATCTATGAGTGCACGTCAAATGACTCGTTTTCTATGTCTCAAATATTATTGTTTGTTTTGATTTTTGTAAAGAATATCACTTAGCCAAATTGTGGGCTTCAAAATTACGAAAATTATCTAGAAACCAAAAACTGTGTGCGGAAAAAGCAATAAATGATATATTGTTTGAAGCAGAACTTGGAAATTTGAATAATAATTCCATAAAAATAAATGAGTCTACAAAAAGTAATGCATCTCCACATCCATATTCAGCAACACCTACCAGCACATATTTCATACCATCACGACAACTCATCTCACTCAATTTGGGCAATCAAGACACTTTGTTTGATACTGATGCATCACAACCTGCTACAGTTAAACACTTTGATTTCTCTCAAAAACAGGAATTGAATGAAACTACTGGAGCAGTTGGCAACTGACTCTAATTTTCATCGAAAAATCAGCGATGAGGCCCATTTCTGGATGAATGGGTACGTGAACAAACAAAATTGTCGAATTTGGGCCGATACAAATCCACATGAGATCCAAGAGCGTCCAATGCATCCCGAAAAAGTCACTGTTTGGTGTGGATTTTGGGCTAGCGGCATCATCGGTCCATATTTCTTTGAAAATGACGTTGGCCAGGCCATCACCGTAAACGGAGAGCGCTATAGGTCGATGATTACCAACTTCTTTTGGCCTGGATGATATGGACACCAACGACATGTGGTTTCAACAGGACGGGGCTACGTGCCACACAGCTCATGCCACATTGGACATTCTGCATGAGCGGTTCGATGGCATGGTCATCTCACGTGGAGATGATGTGAACTGGCCACCGAGATCGTGCGATTTGACTCCAATAGACTATTTCTTGTGGGGTTTTCTTAAGTCGCAAGTCTATGCGAATAAGCCACAAACCACAGCGGCCCTCAAAGCTAACATAACCCATGCCATTGGTCAAATTCAGCCTGATTTATGCACCAGTCATGGAAAATTGGACATTTCGGATGCGCGCCACCCAGAGAAGCCGGGGCGGACATTTGAACGATGTTATATTCCACACATAATGGCATCAATAGGCCTTTCAAACGAATAAAAATTGTTGATGACATCTAACACAAATTTTGTTTTATTTAAATTTCAAGATAGGAAGCCCTTAATGAAAGACCCTATATGATTGCATTCATGACAATACATGGCCAACTCCATTCCTCATAAGAGATATCGGTGATACCTGGCATAAGCTTCCGTTGAAGAACCGTTCCGTTGTTACGATATACCTGATATGATTGATCCTAGTCTGATTTATTCAGACAAAATTTATTCATTCTTTAACTAGATCAGAGATCATCGATCATCTAACAAGATTTCCCAACAAACCTATTTCATCAAAAAAAGTGTTAGGCTATGTTCACATGTAACGCGCGATCAAATTTGAAGAGCGTTCAGATGATGAGCGCTAACGCGCGTTGCGAGAGTACTCGTCAGTCTAGTTCAGTAGAACGTAGAAAATGGACGTGGAAGAGGCTATTATTTTGTGGTTATATTATAAAGAAAAATATAGAAAAAGAAAACGTACACATTGGGTTCATCCAATTTTGAAAAAAAATACAAATTATATTATATTTTTTATACAAATTTGCTATATTCCAACTTGCTGACCTTTTTTCTACTTCATCGATTAGTAAGTCGATGTCAATATCTTCAATTTCACTCATTTTAAATGCGAGAACTAAATATAATTACGAAAATTAACAAAATTACATGCGATCGCGATGAAAGCGCGCGGTCATGTGAACAGCAAACGGACATTACATTAATATCAAAGCGCGCGTCAACGCGCGATCACCTGCGTCTAGAGACTTTTTCTCTCTCTCTTTCAGAAATCAAAAGAATAGGAAGATTCTTCGCATTAATGTCTTGGAAATTGAGGGATTATTTTGTAATCACTGAGTATTTAATTAAACTCTACTTTGTTCCTCTCTTCTCTGGATTGACTATGGCTGACGATTATTTAAAGCAGGTAGTATGTCCGACCCCAGTAATTTTAGACCAATTTCCGTACTACCTACTTGTAGTAAAATATTTGAAAAAATTATATTAAATCAACTGGTAAGTCATTTTAACGTAAACAAATTATTACATAATAAGCAGTTCGGTTTTACCAAGGGTCGCTCGACAGCCGATGCCGGTGTTGAGTTATATAGATATATAGTTAAGGCTTGGGAGGAGTCGCATGACGCTTTAGGTGTTTTCTGCGACTTATCCAAAGCATTTGATTGTGTCCAACACGAGACCTTAATCGGGAAACTCCGCCACTATGGCATCAAGAATACCGCACTGAATCTTCTGACTTCCTATTTACACGGAAGAACTCAGAAGGTTGAAGTGAATGGTAAGAGGTCCTCTGGGTCGGCAGTAGATATGGGGGTACCACAGGGCTCAATTCTTGGCCCTTTCCTCTTTCTTGTTTATATAAATGATCTACCTTTCATGGTAGAGAGAAAACATCATATAGTTTTGTTTGCTGATGACACGTCCTTGATTTTTAAAATCAAACGACAAATAACAAATTTTGACGATGTGAACAATGCTCTGTTTTCGATTGTCCATTGGTTTAGTATGAATAACCTTCTACTTAATGCAAAAAAGACAAAATGCATTAAATTTTGTGCAAAAAATGCAAGGGTTATGGATACTAGACCAATTATAAACGGGGAGGAATTGAATCTGGATGATACAACTGTATTTCTCGGAATCACCATGGATTCAAAACTTCAGTGGTCCCCTCATATTAACGGATTGGCGAAGAGACTTAGTTCTGCAGCCTACGCGGTTAAAAAAATTCGCTCACTAACTGATGTCGATACAGCTAGACTTGTTTATTTTAGTTACTTTCATAGCTTAATGACTTATGGCTTATTATTATGGGGTCATGCTGCTGATGTCGAAACTATTTTCATCCTGCAGAAGAGGGCTATTCGTGCAATCTATAATTTAAAATGTAGGGAATCTCTTAGAGATAAATTTAAGGAAATTAATATACTTACCTTTCCCTCGCAATATATTTA
This sequence comes from Pieris melete, assembly GCA_963693345.1. NCBI lineage: Eukaryota > Metazoa > Arthropoda > Insecta > Lepidoptera > Pieridae > Pieris > Pieris melete. Next base: position 49,474 of record CAVNZK010000300.1, on the reverse strand, counting down.
TGAAAATATTATGTATGTATACAAAAATAGTGATAAGTTTACTAGAATAGCACATACGCACAATGTTAATACACGGAACAAACGCAGGCTGCAATTTCCCCGTACTAGACTATCTAAAGTTAGTAATTCTTTTTTGGGGAAAGGGATACTCTTCTTTAATAAAATCCCAGAGGCTCTTTTATCACTGCCTTTCAATAAATTTAAGAAATGTGTTAAAGAAAAGCTGTGTAAAAAGGCTTACTATAAAGTCAACGATTATCTAGTTGATAAAATGGCCTGGGACTAGTGCTAGACAGGCTACTTCTAATTAATTTGCGATATTTGTTTTAAATAAGTGTTGTTTGATGATTTGCTGTTTTAAAAGAGTACCGAGAGTTTTTTACGCCGGCTTTTTCTCTCGGCCTACACCCTCTGTCTTCTTTGCCGATGAGTAGGGATGCCTTCAAATTTAATGACGTGGAATAAGTGATACATGTATCTTATGTTCCAAAATAAACATATTTTATTTATTTTTATTTTATTTTATTTTATATATTCAAAAAGTTGTCCCAACAAGATACTTGGGCATAATTATTGATGAATGTCTGTCATGGCACTCGCATATGCTACTATTATGTCACGTGTAAGGAAATTGATTTAGATTTTCAAGACACTACGCCATGTGATGTCTCCTGTGATACTCAGTAATGTTTATGTTGCATTACCTCAATCAGTGATTACATACTGCATATCAGTCTGGGGCGGTGCCATAAAAACTAAATTTCTTGACCTGGAAAGACCCCAGCGGTCTCTAATAATAGTGATGTACTAAACCATATAGATACCCCACAGTTAACTTATACTGAACAAGTGGATTGTTATCGGTAAGACAATTATACCTGCTAAATATGATTTTATATCTACATAAATCTATTCCATTTAATTCTGCCAGTCGGGATAGAAGACAGAGTGATATTGTGGCCTGCTCCGCAACGGTTCGTTCGAATTTGTCAGTACTTGACACAGTCTGCAAATTCAGTATGGGCGCCAAGCGAGATGGGAATAAGACAATCTACAAGTAAAAAGAAATAGAATATGCGTGACGTATGACCATAATGACATTTGTAGTAGGTACCTTTTAAACAAATAAAGCAGTTTTAATGATTTTTTCAAAGAAATTTAGCAATGCTTTTTCACAAAGACCTATTGTTACTTAGTTAAAAGGTTATGAAACATACTTAGTTATTAAATTAAATTAATAATATAATTAAATAATAATTGTTATTAATATTTATTAATAATTGAATAATATACTAAATATTGTTAAATTATTAACGCTAAATATCTTAGTATGCGCTAATGCTACTGGCAGCAACCGATTGCCCATGCTTGTAATTGGCAAAAGTAAGAAACCACGTTGTTTCAAGCACGTTAATATGTCTGCTACGCCTATCGTTTATACTTCGCAAAAGAGTGCTTGGATGGATAGTACAATTTTCGTGAAATGGTTTATAGATACTTTTATACCTTCTGTAAAAGCCCACCAATTAAAAAATGGTAAAATAGAGAAAACATTATTGCTTCTTGATAACGCCCCAACTCATCCATCATGTGACAACTTAAATGAAAAAGACGACTTTATAAAAGTCATGCTTCTTTCACCTTCGTTTGTGACTTCATTATTACAGCACATGGATCAAGGCGTTATTGAGACTTTCAAACGATATTATAGAAAATAATTGTTACGTAAGTTACTTTTGGAAAAAGAAGAGGATGGATAAAAAATCATAAAAAGATTGATTTAAAACACGCGTCCTATTCGATCGGAGCAGCATGGGACAGTGTAAAAGAACAGAACTTGAAAAAAGCGTGGAATAAAGTTTTGGGTATACTGGAAAATCCTCAAAATGGATGTGTAAATGAGAAACAGGAAGATATGTCTGAAATGATAGATATGCTAAAAAATCTCGATTGCCACGAATGTGATGAAGAACAGGTTCAAGAATGGATGGATATCGACGATGAAGATCCCGGGTACCAAATTATGCAGGATAACGAAAGTTTAGACCTCATGACTAATAAGGCTGGCACCACCGCTAGCACCACATAAACTACAAGTTCAGATAATGAAGATGAAAACATAGTTACTACTAGTGCTTCTGAAGCGTTTACTTGCTTAGATATTGCCTTGCGCTGGTTTGAAACACAGGCCGAGAGCAACCAGTATCAAAAAATATCTGTTCTCAAAAAATTACGTGATCTAGCCGCTCGTAAGCGGGTAGGCTTGCATCGGCAGAAGATTCCAGATTTTTTTAAGCGTTAATTGTAACTAGTAAAGACAATCATTTACCTGTACGTAAATATATATGGCTGAATCAATACATGTGTACTTCGATTATAGTATATATATGTATTTCAAAATAGTTCGATTATCCGAAAATACCGGTTTTCCGAACACCCACGTCCCCCAATTTGTTCGGATAATCGATGCTCCACTGTAATTGTATTTATGCGTACAAAAATGTGTGCGTGTACTAGGTGTACACACGTAAGAAGTGAAACTTACGTTACGTTCTTGAAAGGCCGGCAACGCACTCGCGAGCCCTCTGGCATTGAGAGTGCCATGGGCGGCGGTATCACTTAACGTGAGGTGAGCCTCCTGCCCGTTAGCCCCCTATTCTATTAAAAAAAAAAACCTTTGTTGTACGCAGAGCCATAATTGGTTTGTTTTAAGTTTAGAGGTCCGAAACTATTTCTTTAAACACAGTAAATTTTGATACACTGCCAAGCATACAATTTACAAATTGATTGCTGCAAATTGCGATTAGCAAATTTCAAGTCGAAAATGTAATCCGTTGTCAAACTTCAAAGTCAAAAACATACTACACTCGCGAGCAAACAAATCGACTCAAGCGCTACCTCCGCATTCAAAGATTGTTTTAAGTGAAAGTATACATGATTTTAATAAAAATGATATGTCATTTGAAAGCTTGAAACCTAAGCTTTAAAAAAAACATCAACACGATTAAATAAAGCCAATTCCAACATGTTAATTTGCGCAATGAGCGCGTATGGGACAAATTACTCACAACGCTACCAGCCAGTTGCGCTACCCTCTACCCCTATAAAACCCCCGTTACCCTTCAACCTTTATCAATCGCTTATCAACAGTTGACCGATACACATCTCCGCAACCTGCATCCATTGTTTTCAAGAAACCATGGATACCACACCTCAAGAAGCCGCTCAAGTTTTTGCCTTATTGCAACAAGGACTCAGACAGTGAGTAGTCGCTTACCAGCTTCACTTGAGTCAATCTGCTGTATTCCGAGTATGCAGACGATAGACAAGAGACTGGAGCATTCACTCGGAGACCAACAACCAGCCGCCACCGTTGTACTTCTGAACGAGACGACCGTTTCATTGTCTCAACCCTCTGCGAAATCGGCACCTTACGGGTGTCGACGTGCAGGGCGAGCTGAGACGTGTTCGAGGTACAGCTGTCAGCGAGTGGATAGCAAGAGGACGTCTGAAGGAAGCCAACCTGACTCCAAAAAGGCCTGCAACGGGCCCCAAATTGACTGCAGGACACCGGCAAGCTCGGCTACAGTTTGCTCGAGAGCATCTTAACTGGAGCATTGGGCAATGGCGGTCGATCCTGTTGATTGACGAGTGCAGGATGTGTCTGCATGGCAGTGACAGGAGTGGCCGGGTCTACAGGCGTCCGGGAGAGCGATTTTCCTAATGCTGATTCGCAGAAATCGTTGCCTATGGTAGCGGTTCGTGTATGATGTGGGCTGGTATCTCGTTGGAGGGAAAAACCCAGCTCGTTTTCATGCCTGGAGTAGGCCAAAGAGCAAGATTGACAGCTGATGGGTACATCACAAATATTCTCCTGGAATATGTTGTGCCCTACGCAGGATTTGTTGACGAAGACTTCATCCTAATGCATGACAATGTTCGATGCCACACAGCGCGCGTTACTCAGCAGTTTCTTCGAGAAGTCGATTTGCGCACAATGGACTGGCCTGCGCTCATTCTAGACATAAATCCCGTCGAGCATTTATGGGATGAGCTCAAACAAAGGGTACGAGCAAGAAATCCAGCCCATTCGAGCCTTGAAGAATTGAAAGCAGCTTTGTTAGAAGAGTGGGAAGGTATTCCTCAAGACACCGTCAAAAAATGAATAAGGTTGATGAAGAACCGAATACGGGCTATAATTAGGGCTAGGGGGGCAATACCAATTAGTGAACCAATAAATTTATACTCTTTAAGATAAAAAAAAACGTGTTTTATTTGTGAATTCTGAACACAACTCCTTTACCCAAAATCACAGTTTTCCCTCATTTAACTTCAGACACCAATAATAAAAAAAAGGATACATGGATATTAATAATGATGACATCTCATAAAAGCTGAAGTTTTAAGCTTTCAAATGACATATCATTTTTATTAAAATGTTTTATACTTACACTTAAAACAATCTTTGAATGCAGAGGTAGCGCTTGAGTCGATTTGCTTGCTCGCGAGTGTATATATGTCATATTTTAAAGCCGATAAAGAAGTTGGACTTCGAAAATGTAATCCGTTGTCAAACTTCAAAGTCAAAAACATACTAGATGTCATATTTTAACGCCGATAAAGAAGTTTGACTTCAAAAAGCAACATGGCGCGTAACGGAAAAATGTGACGCGTAACGCAAAAATGTTACACTAAATTTTTTTCCAACCCCGATAAAGAAGTTTTGAATTAATTATATTATAACAAAGAATTGTGATTTCCATTTACTTCCTTCTCTATATCCATACAAAATATCTATCTAACAAACAAAATTAAAATTTTCTTTTAAGGAATGCAACCATTCCATCAGTATTTTCTTATGACGTTGTCACGTTCAACTATCGTCAGTAAACCGACTTTACAGACAACCGATTTTTTTTTTATATACATTTATTATAACTAATCGGCGAAATATTTTACATTAAACTTTCCGGCAATTTCATTTATACCCCTTTCTGCCTTTTTGTAGGCTTGTCCCTGGATTTCCCTAGGATGCATGGAACGTCTGACACCTTGACGTTAATCCAGGTGTTGACATTGGGCGAAATTCCCAGGGTTACCCCTAATGGAGCTGCAGACCTTCCATCTTTAGGCGAGCACTCAAGTCCGGTAGTTATCTAAGGATTGGGGTGTAACGAAAATTACCGGGCGTACCTGGGCGTTGGATTAGCAGTCTGCGCCTGGGGTTAGAACTATATCGCTGGCACACAAAATGAAGAAATTTATAACGTGAGCCCCGACTTCTCACTGGGGTCGGGGTCGGCGATAAACCCACCGCGGGATGGTCAATCAGGCGAAGCCGCTTCCGAGCTGGCGGCGCCTGGTTGCACCTGCCACGTTTGTGGGAAGGTCTTTCGGACCAGTAGGGGATTAGGCGTGCACAAGTGTGCCGCGCATCCTCTTGAGGAGCATGTGGAGGCCACTCGAAATGCGCTCTCATGGCATGGTCCGAGGCGAGGTTGACTAGAGTTAAGTCGGTGTGGACATGTTGAGCTGTTGAATGCTCTTCCAGAGCTTGGTAGAATCAATCAAAGGGCGAAGGCGCAGAAATTAGTATGGTGTAAGCATATCTTCAGAACGCCCATAATAAGCGGATGCGACTAAGTGCATGTATGGACGAACCATACAAACATCAATACCTTGTCATCGCGGGTAAGAAATTCGAGAGAATGACGCGTGGGTCGTGAGTCGGAATTGAACTGCCGTGCCAAGTGCACGGTGAGGGAAACAGCAGCTCACGTTACCCAGCAGTGTCATCGAACACATGGTAGGCGTATTGAAAGTCACAACACCATTGCACGACTAGTTGGTCTGTGATCGAGGAGCCAAAAATAAAAACTTAAAGAGGACTGGACCCCATTATCCTCTAGAGACGGTACTGGTGTCATTGTTGAAGCACAAGTATCGGGGAGCAGGTTTTTGGACGACTCTCATCGCGAAAAGTGTGGATTCTGGAGTCCACGCTCCCATAACGAGCTCAGCTCGGTTTTGGGATTAGACATGAGGTCTATGGCGGAAATCACTGTGATAGCTTAGAGCCCCTCAAAGCTATCACAGTGATTGGGGTTGATTCAAGCGGATGACGATAGTCTCGGCCGTCGGTTCGGCTGATCGAGTGATAAACCACTTCGAGTCATAATAAATCATCACTCTTGAATTTTCTCGAGTCAATTCCATTTTCTCAACGACTAAACAAGTTTGACAAAACTTTGTGAAAATACCGAGAATTTAAAAAAAAAAAATAAATGGTATTCGATTTAAAAAAAGGACTTTTCAATTAAAAAGATTTAAATATGACAGGAACAGTGGTATTATGCCATTCCCGATACTTTGAGTGCAGCCTATGTAATGAGCTAAGTCTTGGCTAGGAGTAGGGCATCGGGCTCGGGTTTTTTTGTAATCCTCAGAACAGGGAAAACCCGGGCTTGATTTGTAAAACTTGGGTCTTTCGGGTTTATTTTCAATACTTTTATTTCTGATATTTATAAAGTTTATGCCACTTCGAATGCAATAATAAGTAAATGGAATAAAAATACGCTTTGTTAAATTATTATTATTGAAGCGAAACTTCTTTATCGGGGTTGGAAAATGTAACATTTTTTCGTTACTCGTCACATTTCACATTTTTCTGTTCTTTCTCCTGACTTTCATGGTTCACTAACTTCAGCAATTGGTGATTTATGTATGGCTCAATGCACAATGGTAAATGGGATACAAATTTTGATTGTTTCAATATATATATATATATATCTCCTAATCAGAAGGTGGACGATATTATTGATTTTATTCATTCATTGTTATCATACACAAGTGGCGGTGCCTCTTTACACGGCAGAAATAATGATAAAATACCGATGATATAAAGTGGAGATTTTAATATCAATTTTGCATCAGAAAAATCTTTGAAACTAATTGAATTTTGGAAAGATAAACTGAATTTATCCATGAAAAACAATCCTCAAACGTCGACAACGAGATCCGGCACTACAATTGATGGAGTTTCTCTCGGTTACTAAATTTTGTGGAATGTAAACAATATATTTCGTATTTCAGTTACCATAAGCCATTAATAACACAAATATATAATAACGACATCAATGATAGTAATAATTCTATTACAATTAATGAAATGCAATAATAATCTTTGTAGTAATAAGCTTAAATGAAATAATTGTAGAATGTGTATGTATGTCTATGATAATAAATTTTTAATCTTTATCTAATTTAACTTTATTTAACCAATTTCTGTAAAGTATGCAACTTTACAGAAATTGGTTAGTAAATTATTTTTATGAAAAATAACGTCATAAAGAAGTTTCACTTCTTACGAGTGTACGCTAGTAAACGCACACATTTTTTATTACGTAAAAAGAAGCGTAAAAAGTAACGTAACTTACAGTTTTAGCTTGTTCTAGGATTCTAATGTAACTAATCTAATTATTAGATACATAGACTGGATGTCGTCCGCCACTCGTCGCGCTATTTTTATGTTGTTTTTTTAAATGTATTTGAACTCTTTTTTGGTATTTATATCTGATTTTTATTGCTTATAGTTTAATGCAATACTAGCGCTAACTAACCATAATTAGCATTAATTTAAAATTATACTGTCAGATTAATAGAAGTTTTCGATATCAATAAAAATAGGAGATATACAGGGTTCACTTTACATTCACCAAATTTCGCAAGGGATAGCAGTTTTCGAAATCTAGGTCTCATACGCATTCACGGGTCCATGAATGCAGCGTGATTGAGCCCAAGTTGGATCAATATGGGGTATCTCTGACAAATTACATCGTCGCTCAAACCACAGACGGTTGCAGCCTATCGCCTAATTTACACGTATCAAGTTGACTGAAAATTTACTACATTTTAACTTAATTTTAAGTGACTTAACCCGTGTAAACAACTCATATCGTGTCCCAAATGCTTTGTATTTTTAAAATCATACAAGCACTAGTATAGTCTCAAAAGTACAAAAAGTGGTGTAATATCACACGATAAAAAAGTGCTAATGTTATTCATCCCAACAACATTGTAAAAGCAATAAAAATCGACTTTCCAAAAGTGTGCTGGTGACTAGAAAATGTGAACAATAAAATATAGTGAATTTGGAATCCAGATTGGCAGATTCGATCCGACGTGGTTGTTTTGTATATCTACGACCGAGTTGCTTAATGAAAATATCGCATAAACTCGAGGTAAATACGTGCAAATTACTATAAAGAGCATTAATTGCAGTGTCATTTGTACTGTCACACTATTGAAGGAGCATTTATTGCTGTGCAATTTCGGAATTCTTTATATTTCCTATATTAAATAAAATCATATAAAATAATCATCTTTACACTAAATTGGAAGAAAGCGTACCATAAGAAAATAAGTTAAACATTAATGGTTAGTTCATCCACTCGTCACAAGAGGGTAGTTTCATCAAGAATAACAGCGGTACAAAGGACGCCATCATGAGCGAAATCTTCAAGAAGGAGACCTCGTCGTCTTCAAGGAAGATGGTCTCCCTCCTCTCAAATGGAGAATCGGACGAGCCGTGCGTCTTTACATGGGCTCTGACAACGTCTGCAGGGTGGCCGACTTCACGACGTTCCGAGGAATTGAACGACGAGCCGTAAACAAGGTCTGCCTACTACCACTTGAGAATGACATCATCACAGAAGAGGAGAACAAGGATCTTGAAAGTTGATCTTTCAAGGCCGCCGAAGATGTTCACGCGCACAGCTACGCGTGAACATCCCTAGCATGAGGGAACGGCGATGGTCTATGGACCGCGTCCCATCCCTAAGAAGCCCGGCGGGGAGCGCGAGGGGAGGGACCGAGCAGCAGTGCATGCGCCGGACGCGTCACTAGCCACCACCGCACGCTACTGAGCACACGCGCTCTTACCTCGATAATTTGTATCTTTACGTTATCCAACTTAGTTTAAATGTTTTAAAGAACCTAACATGTAAAATAGTTTTTGTTTAAATAAATCACAAACACATATATATAGGTTATTAGCCATGCTATACTCGTTGTGTATAAGTCATTCATATCTACCCTATGATCTTATGCGAACATTAGTTATACCGGTTGTAAAAAACAAGACAGGAGATTGGGCGGATGGTTCAAACTACAGGCCTATATCGCTGGCGACTATTATGGCTAGGGTGTTGGACGGTTTGCTTAATACTCAGTTAAATAAATATCTACATTTGCACGATAACCAGTTTGGGTTTCGACCCAAGCTGTCTACAGATGGTGCTATACTGAGTCTTAAGCACACCGTTTCATACTATCTGCGTCGGAGGACGGCGGTATATGCCTGTTTCCTTGATCTTTCCAAGGCATTTGATTTGGTTTGCTACGATCTACTTTGGAAGAAGCTAGAGGATATAAGTGTTCCTCAAGAACTTCTAAACGTATTTAAGTTTTGGTATGGTAACCAAATCAATAATGTTAAATGGATGGGTGCCTTGTCTAAGCCCTATACGATGCAGTGTGGAGTAAGACAAGGTGGACTGAGCTCTCCATCTCTCTTTAATTTATATATAAACGCTTTGATTGAGACGCTTAGCAGCGAGCGTGTCGGCTGTCACGTGGACGGTGTGTGCGTTAACAATATCAGCTACGCAGACGATATGGTGCTGCTGAGTGCGTCGGTCTGCGGGGTTAGAGGTCTCCTTAAGCTCTTTGAGGTATATGCGGCTAGTCATGGTTTGAAATATAATGTAAATAAAAGTGAAGTCATGGTCTTTGGGGCCGGTTGGAAGGGTGTGTCCAGTATACCCCCCATGTCGCTATATGGGGTCCCTTTAAAAATTGTAAAAACATTTAAATATCTTGGACACATTTTGACACCCGACCTCAGGGACGATGCTGATATAGATAGGGAACGGAGAGCGTTGTGTGTCAGGGCGAACATGATCGCCCGCAGGTTTGCACGATGCTCAATTGATGTGAAAGTAACCTTGTTTAGAGCATTCTGCACATCATTCTATACGAGCGCCTTATGGTCGAAATATACTCGATTGTCATACAACGCTTTCCGTATCCAATATAACAATGCGTTCAGGGTGCTGTTGCGGCTGCCTCGATTCTGCAGCGCATCGGGGATGTTTGCTGAGGCGCGGGTGGATTGTTTTTACGCCACCATACGCAAGAGATGTGCATCCTTGGTGCGCAGGGTGAGAGCTAGCGATAACGGTATCCTCCGCATTATCGCGGACCGAGTCGATTGCCCATACCTGAATCACTGTTCCTCTATTTCATGCGGAATGATTCCGGTATGAATTAATGTAAACATACTAACACTTAGATTTAAGGTATTAAGCTGTAATTTACTAACATTGTTATGGAACCTTGTTTTCTGAATTAAACAATTAAATTAAAAATTAAACATATATTTAAGAATGTAAAGTTTTTTTTTGTTTTTCTTATGTTATTATATATTTTCGTTAATTTCACCTAAAGCATGACCCCTGTAAGATATGCTTGTCCAATAGTTGACCAGTGCTAAATTTTGTGCCTACTTGCTGTGGTCAGCTTTAGGAACGAGGTTTGCCAATGCTTGTCCAGTTAAATTTAATGGTGTTGGTGTGTACATTTTTCTTTTATTTTCTATTCCAGTAAAAAAAAGAAAGGAAAATGCGAAAATATTACGCTACCCTGACACTGCTATGCAATCTGCTATTAAAGCAGTGCGTGATGGTATATTTAAGATACGAGAAGCTGCTCGCCACTTTGGCGTTCCACACAGTACTCTTATAAATAAATTAAAGGGAAGGGTACCTGAAAAACGAAAGATGGGACGTGACACTTTCCTAACAGAGGCTGAAGAAAATTTACTAGTTGTTTATATTATAGCAAATGCTAGAAAGGGAATACCATTAAAACGCCAAACTTTAGTAGATACAGTAAAAAAGATAATTGAAGATAATAGAAAAACTCCGTTTAAAAATAACTGTCCGGCCAAAAATGGTTTGATTTATTTTTGAAACGTAACCCGCAAATTAAAGAAAGATGTGCCGAAAGCATATCAACAGCTCGTGCTAGTGTAACAGAATCTGATTTAGGGTCCGTTCACACAGACCGGCTCGGAGAGGAGAGCAGATTTTTATCACGTTGGAAACAGTGTTTTGAGTGATTGTAGTAAAGTTTATTTTTGCATTTGCACCTTTTTTGTCATTAAAAATGCCTGAACGCGCTTCGTGTGAAGTAATAAAAGGAGCCGACCGGCTCCGCTTGCGTGCTCTTTCTCGCTCGCGCAGCCGATCGGCTCTGATTGCGTGCTCTTTCTCGCTTGCGCAGCCTGTCGGCTCCGATTGCGTGCTCTTTCTCGCTCGCGCAGCCGATGGGCTCCGATTGCGTGCTCTTTCTCTATCGCGTAGCCGATCGGCTCCGATTGCGTGCCCGCTGCGGCCGCGCCGACCGCCATTTTGATAGCAACATTTGAACGTAATAGTTGTGCGTACTTGTACGAAAAGATGAATGATGAAAAATTAATAATACTCGTGTCAAAATATGAGTGTTTATTTGACATAACCAAGCCATCATATAGCGATCGGATAATGAAAGACAATGCATGGGAGGAAATTAGCAAATGTCTCGGAATAAGTGGTAAGTAAGGTTTTCATTGTTTTACACCTACCCCCAGATACTCAAACGAATTTTAAAGCAAGGGCTTCTTAAACTCGTGCTGCGACGTGTTAGATTCAAAGTCAAAATAGGAATAACATGAGTTTAAATGCGCCCTTACTTTAAAAACTCGTTTGAGTATCTGATCGTTAGAATATACTTATGTAGTAGACAATTTTTATTAAATATAACTTAAGAAACTCGCGTAGCCACTTGATCTTGCCAATCTAAAGCACCACTTGATGAAAAATAATCCTTAAATTTATTCCTTGTGGTTAGAACTGCGTCGCTATTAGAACTGTTTTCATTATTATTGTCTGTTATTGCTGTTAATAAATTTATATTGCTGTGAAATTCATTCTCTTGTCCTGTCGTCCGATTTTCTATTAAAAAATTATGTAAACATGTAGTTGCTAATATAATTAAATCACAGTACTTCGGCTGAATTTTCATTCGTTTTTGATAAATTTCAAATCTTTGAGTTAGCATTCCAAATGCACATTCTACGACTTTTCTTGCCCTGCTTAAACGCAGATTAAATACTTTTTTTGATAATTCTGTTCTTGCTTGTTCTCTTGGATACGGCCGCAATATATTATTGCTCAAAGGAAATGCCTCGTCTCCTATAAAAACATGTGGTAAGCTTTCAGTGGTACTAGGTAGAGGTTTATTTGGGGGCAGCTTTAACTTATTGGTGTTGAGTTTTTTCCAAAATTTTGAATTCTGTAAAATTCCGCCGTCGCTATTTTTACCATATGATCCGACATCAACAATTAAAAAACTGTATTTCGCGTCGACCACAGCTAGTAACACTGTACTGAAAAAGTTTTTATAATTATAGTATAAGCTTCCACTATTATCTGGTGCCTGTATATTGACATGCTTTCCGTCTATAGCGCCCAAACAGTTAGGAAAATTCCAAATATTAAAGAAATCACGTGAAACCTTTTCCCACATTTCTTCATCTGGCATCTGCATAACTATGGGCATCAAAACATCACAAATTACTCTGATTGTCTCATGAATAATCGAATGAACTGTAGAAATTCCCATTCGAAAATTAAATGACAAGTTTTTGAAACTGCAACCAGTGATGAGGAATCTGTAAAAATAAAACAAACACACAAAATAGAAATATAAGACTGCCGTACCAAAACGAACTATAAAATAAAAAAGAGTTATGTTATTAATTTTTCATTTCTGTTCTTTCCAGTGACGCAGTGCCAGGATCGTTGGAAGAAACTGCGAGATAACTTCAGAAAAGCCTATTATAACCGAAAAAGCAAGAGTGGCGATGGTGCAACTACGTCCAAATTGATAAAATTTGAAAAAGAACTTTCTTTTATAATACCATTTTTTCGCAATCGAAACCAAATATCTAATGTAACATTATCATCGGATGATTCAGAGCCTGGCACACCAATACCACCACCATCGACATCATCTAAACGTTCTGACCATTCTGAAGTTGAATCGCTTGCAAGTACTTCTGGCTCGAAAAAGAGACCACGCTTAAGCAAAGATGTTGCTACGGTTTTCGAAGAGTATCTTGAAGAAAAAAGAAATACTACACCCCGTGACAAGGCATTACGTAATTTTGTTTTGTCTATGTCAGATACAGTGGAAACATTCCCAAAAGAAGTCCAAGCACGAATTAAAAGGCGCGTGTTTAACATTGTTAATGAAGCTGAATTAAGTCTGTATGAAAATAGTACAGATTTGAATTATTCTTTGTCTATAAATTCACCGCCATCGACTAATCAATCTACTTACCTAGTGTCAAACGAAACCTATATTCCTCAAAACTATCCAGATCAGACTACTTGCGGGTACAATACCAGCACACAAAATACAAAATAATAAACAATCAAAAACAATAATAATTATAATAATAATAATTAAACACACACAAATCTGTACTATTTAATTACATTTCATTAACGTAAATAATGCTTAATAAATGGAGGGCTGTGATTTTGTGATCTATTTAGATGTTTGTGTTATTTAACATGATTAGTATAAGTAATTTACATTTCATTAACGTAAACAATGCTTAATAAATGGAGGGCTGTGATTTTGTGATCTAAATAACATGATTAGTATAAATAATTGTTTTTTATTTACCTTAAAGTTACCGTTAACCTTTCTTCGGCTGTAATGGTGCAACGATAATTTGTAGTCTTTTTTGTTATATGTACTCTTAACAAATCTGTCAATTTCAAAAATTGCCAATATTCCATACGATAATACTCATAAAATTTTAGGCTATCTCTCTTCAATTCCTCGAAAATGGTGTGAAACTCCCCATGGATTAGTCTGTTTTTCCAAATATGTTTTACCCATATTTGTTTCCGCTTGCGCTTACGTTTCCTATGTTCTATTTCAAGTAATCTTGCTAACAAATATATTTCTTCGTCGGAGCTATCTAAATCCATGTTTCGAAAAGCACACGTTAACACACCGAAAACAAAACTTAGACTGCGCGGAATACTGGCACTGCCTTTGTAGTGTATCCACCCGACTCCGAGCGCATCCGACCGGCTCCGAGCACATCCAACCGCACCCGCTTTCAGATCTCTTCCAGCCGGTCGATGTGAAATAGTTGGCGGCTCCGCTCCGGCCAATTCCAAGCGTATACGACCCGGTCTGTGTGAAAAGAAAAAAGCAGGCCGATGCTCTCCGAGCCGGTCTGTGTGAACGGACCCTTAAGAGGATGGTTCGATTCAGTAAAAGACTACAAGATTATACAACGCAGATGAGTTGAGGGTTTCAGACTTGTCCTGAATCTGGTAGAGTTCTTGGATCAGTTGGAATGAAAAAATTTTTTGAAGTTAAGTCAGGAAAGGAAAAGGAGCAACTTACTGTGATGGCCTGCTTGAATGCAGCTGTGCAATTTATTGCACCTATGGTTGTATATCCATTGATGCGTATATCAAGTGATATAGCCCACAACGTACCAGCAGATTGGGCTATAGGAAAGTCTAAAAAAGGTTGGATGACAGCACCTCTATGTTATGAATATATAGTAAATGTATTTTATCAATGGCTAAAGAGCAATAAGATTTCGAAACCTGTTTTACTTTTAATAGATGGTCACCGATCTCACATGACTTTGCAAGTGGCAGAATATTGCTCAAATAACCAAATTCTAGTACACGCATTATTCCCAAATTCAACACATATTACCCAGCCCGCTGATGTATCACTTTTCAAGTGCCTGAAAAGTGGTTGGCAAAACATCGCGTTTGAATACAAAAGAAACAGTGGCAATAGACACATCACTAGAGCTACCTTTGCGCCACTTCTTTTAAAAGTATTCAAAGAGAAAGTTACGCTTGCAATAATTTCCAATGGATTTAAAAGATGTGGAATCTACCCTTTTGACCCTTCTGCAGTTGATTATACCAAATGTATGGACCATGAAGTGCGCAATGCACCAACACTTGCAGAGACAGGAGGAGTAGAAACAATTCTGTTGCTAGAATCTTTTATGCGAAAAGGTCGAACAGAATAATTTAGACGAGCCATACAAGATGAACAATGGGAAGGTGACAAATCGGCTAAGGAACTATTTTACGTCTGGAAAAAACTTCGTCAACATTACCTTTCTTCCACATCTTCTCTTCGTGAAGCATCTATTCCAGAAGGTAGTAGTAGCTGTTCTGTTGCGCTTGTGAACACAGAGTATGAATTACCTACTAATATGTCCCCATCACTCTTACAACCATCGGTAAGCGCTCAAGTAAGTAGACGAACATCTACAACATCTCTAGAGATGGAGATGTTTGTTGTGACTGATCAAGGTAGCAACTCGGTATCCATTTCAGAAAATAAATTAGATCAGCTTCTAGCGCAGGAAGCATCAATTCCAACACCCACTCCAGAAGCTTGCGATTGTTCTAAAGATACTGCACCTGTGGCCGTTGTAGATCACATACCTGTTAATATGCCTACTTCACCTTTTCAAAATCCGTCTGACGCTCCAGTGAATCGGCAGACATCTGCAATTACTCCAGAGGCAGAGATTGCAACAAATCAACAAGGAAGCAACACAGTTAACACTTCTAAAAATAAACTATTTCAGCTTATGGCAAAAAGACAAAAACTAATAAGCCCTGCTTTTGGTAACCATATTTTGTGGCCATCAGACTCACCAATAAAGAAAAAAACTAAGGAACGCCTGCCACTTACGGTGACATCAAAATATTTCATAGATTATTTTAAAAAAAAAAGAAGAAGAAAAGCAAAAGAAGTTAGAATATATAATCAGACGATAGTAACATAATTGATACAAGAAAAATAAACAAAGAAAATGAAAATATACAAACAGTAGGATCTGAACCAGATTCCGAAGAAGAATTGTTAAGCGTTTTATCTGCGAAGAAAAAAGGAATATGTAAAGGAAATTATGTCATCCTCATTATGAAGGACAATATTTTCCTGGGCTTGTTGAAAATGTCGACGAACAATTTTTTGAAATAAGCACTATGAGCTTTTCCGTGGCAAATACATTTAAATGGCCAGAAAAGCCTGATAAAATCTGGTACCATCAAAAAGATGTAGTGGAAGTAATAGATGCACCTGTGCTCTCTAACAAGAGAGGTTTTTATGTCGTAAAGGAAATGGACAAATACCTTCCATTTACTGTTTAAAACATGTAAAATTATGTTGATTTTCTTCTCAAGGTTTTGTTAATTTAAATTTGATTATTAAAAATAATAATTTTCTTTGTAAATTTCGTTTAATTTACATTTCACTGTATGGTCAACTTATGGTACATTCACGGTCAGACTTTGGAGTTTGCTGGTCAACTAGTGGCGCATTTATATATTTTTATTTTATTTTTTGATATTCTGAAAAATGGTTTCAGTTAAATAGTAATATTTATATCTCTAAACACACTAAAGTTCACACAATCATTTACTATATTTAAATTTGATGTAATAAACCAAGTCTGCTGTACATTTCGACGCAGTAAAAAGCGCTTAACCGGTCAACTATTAGTACATACGGTTGTAGATGATCGGAATGTACCTGCCCTGGCACTAAGTACGTGCGTACGTACAGGGAATAATTAAGCTTATAAAACTAAGCAAAATGTACAGCCTTGGCTCGTACATACTCCCCCAGGCAAAAGTGCAAGATGAATATAATAGGGAATCATCACGATTATAAAACTAAGGAAGCCTGAGTGAGCAAAATGTAGAGCCTTGGCTCGTTCAGGTATAAAGCGGCCATTCAAGCAGCCTATAGCTTATTATTTCACGAATGCTCTAAAAAAGAACGAACTTAAGGTGATGTTAAAAGAATTTATAACAGTAACCCAAAAATCTGGGTTAATTATAATAAACACAGTCTGTGACCAGAGTTCAGGCAACGTAGGCGCAGTCTCAGAACTGGTAAATGACACAAAGGCTCAAAAAGGGAAAAGAGTGGCGTCACGACGTATTTACTGTGAACGACCAGACCATCATTCCCATATTTGATGCTCCCCATTTGATAAAAGGTATGAGGTACAATTTAATGACAAAAGAAATGCTGTATACCATAGACACCATAGAGAAGAGAGTTAAATGGGAGTATTATCAGCAAGTATATGCCGCCGACAAAAGGCGCATGGAACTAGCACTGTTAGATAAAATAACTGAAGAACACTTGGTGCCCGATAAAATGAACAAAATGAGGGTGAAGTTGGCAACACAACTCTTCAGTCACAGCTTTGCCGTGGCAGCGGATCATCTCACTACCAGGGGTGATGTGCCGGAAGAATGCAAAAATTTAATAGACATTACACTTCTGTTAGATAATATTTTTGACAGCTTAAATGTAAGATCTTTTCACGTGCCAAATGGCAAAACGTATAAAGGTGCAGTAAAAAGAAGTTGACCCCATTTTAAACTGTGGAGGAGGCACAAAATGTTTTGAAAACTGTAAAATTTTTGAGTTAAACCACAGTTTCCAACAAAATCAGGTTTACTGAAGTCACTATTCCGTCAGTAACTAACCTAATAAGACCATTGAAGGTATGGAAGAAATATGGAAAGTCGTCACAAAAAATACGGCTTAGATGCATTATTAACAAGAAACTTAAACCAAGACCCAGTTGAGAATTTCTTCGGGAACATTAGGAGTCACGGAGTGAGAAATGTTGCCCCCAACACTGTAGGGTTAGAAAGCGCATACAAGCGTTACTGTTGAATAACTTTAACACTCAGCACTCCCTTCGGGCAAACTGCGAAGCTGATGAAAACTAATGTTTAGAGGACCTTAATTTTTTTCAAAATCCCCAGAACGCTGTAAAGCCACTATCTGATGAACCAGAAACAGAAATTCCATGCCACTGTGAAATTCTGATGCATAATTTAGAAACTGTAGATGCTGGACAGCGAAATTATGTTTGTGGCTGGGTGCTGACAAAACTATTAAAAAAAAGTCGTGAAGCGTTGTTTAGAATTCAGAAAAGCCCTAATTGATGAAAGATGTGAAAATGACAACACCACCTTTATTCGGGCCAAAGAATATCAAAAAATTGGCTTACATATCCCAGCTAAGTAGAAATTTGCTTCCAAGAACTTCAAATTGAAAATGTCACAAAAAAGAACCTCAAGGCTTCAGTGGTTATTTTGGCTGACGTTTTAATTGATTTTCTATTTAATTGTGATCAATAGAAAAATTAATTGAAAGAACAGTTTATGGACATATCAATAAAGATTTTGATTTATAGTTGGTGCAGGTCAATAAACCTAATAAATAAATTTAGTATTGCTGAGCATAATAATACCACCACCATACCTACGACGAAGTACGCAGCTATAGTACACTAGTTTTCGGGGATAAAATGCAGAGGTCGCTTTTCCACGCTTCGATCGTGATAGCATTAAATTGCCGTCAGAGGACTCTCTATTCCCTCTATATTACTATACTCTATGATATAGGGCTGTTTCACACGTATCTCAACCACACCACGTCGCAACTACAAAAAGCTGCAGCGACACTATTCACACGTAACTACTGCTTCACAGTATTTTTATTTTTTTGTCCTTTTCTTTTGTTATAATTTAAATAAACTTTTGTATTGTTGGAGGTTGAATTTAACTTGTACCCGTCGTCAGGCGGCCGTAACAGCAACCACAACGCAACCACCAGCCGCACTGCGAACTAGTGGCCGACCACATCGCAAACAAAACGTTGCGTAGACGCAACGACAGTGCGCGCCCGCCGCTTTTGCCCTCCTCCGGTTCATTCATTCTGCGTTCGACTAAGGTGACAAAGTTTCCTCTTCGAATTCCATGAATTTGGTCAGTCAACTCCGGCTTTGATAGCGGAAACACGTTCCGCAACTGAGTTTGCACACGACGTAACGACATCGCAACTACTGGCGACAATGCAACCACATCGACATTCTGTCGGTACCACAGCGCAACAACGAAAAGCTGCAGCGATACTATTCACACGTAACCACTGCTTCACAGTCCAAGAGTTGATGATATAGGCAGTCAGCAGCCCGAACAAACCAGTAAAATAAAATAAAATAAACAGTGAAAATATTGCTGTCTTATCTGATAAATCGGCGGATTAAGAGATTTTAACTGTAAATGTGGAAGGTTAAGATGGGTCAGGGACAGGTACTGAGAATTTGCCTCTGTCCTCTTATAAACATTCCGAATGCTGGAACTCCACAGAAGATAGACAATCAATCAACTACGTGTGAGATGCATTACATTTACATACATTACATTGCCTCTCCCCTCCGGACCGCGGAAGCGCTTGGACGTGTCCACTGTGTTGAGTTCTGTGAGAAATTTAAATTTAAAATCCTAAATTAAAATACTAAATTGAACTTTTTGGATTTTTGTGGTTTTGAACTCGTGCCTCTTCTTGGATAAGCTGTGAGGTGAGCGCTGTTGTTTGCCATTACACCAAACGGTTGAGTGCCGGCGAGTCGTAATTCTACATCCCATTCGGCTAATGACGTAAGTTAGACTACGACGCTTGTGATTTGCTACGTTACTACTAAGCTGTTATACCTGCTACGATCAACTGATGCGATTGTCTATTGTTGCTCTGCGATATTGAACTCTGGGTTCATTGAAGATATGCCCAATATCCATCACTCACCCCCTCGTAACACTTCTGTGATGTCTTGTTCCCGATCGGAGTCTGATCTTTCGAAGTCTCCGATGACGAGTGCGGGCTGTATTGCCAAGGGTGACACCAATATAACAACGCGCTCCAAGCGACAACGAATGGAGACCTCTTCCCCGAATGCTCATTCTAGTTCCGAAAGTAGTGACTTAAGAGCGGATGTCCTGAAAATGCTTTCTGAATGGAGAGAGGATCAAGAACGAAACCTACGTGAATGGAAGTCCACTCTAAATGACACCTTAAACAAATTATTTTCTGAATTATCCAATATAAAAACTGAATTCCTGGAAATAAAGAAGTCTAACTCAGAAATAGAAAAAGGAATAGAATTTATTAACAAGTTTCAGGAGGAGACCAATGACAGAGTAAAGGAAATTGAAACTAACCAAAAAAATAATAAAAATGCCATAAAAAACTTAGAATCGCATATCCAGGATATACAGTTTCGTACAAGAGATGCAACTCTGGAGATTCGCAATATCCCGATTTCTGAAAACGAAAAGTTTGACAACTTACTCTCGACCCTTTCTGTCATCGGCAAAGCTGTGGATGTCGATATAAATAGGAGTGATGTACGTGACTTGTATCGGCTGCCGGGTAGACCAGGAGTATCAAGACCTGTTGTTGTTGAATTTACGAGTGTTAATGCTAAAAATGATTTATTGACTAAGCTGCGAAACTTTAACAAAGGAAGGCCGGTTTCTGAGAAGCTCAATACTCATACTATCGGTTTGCCAGGAATAAAGACTCCACTTTACATTGACGAACATCTAGGTCCATCTCAAAGAAAACTTATGTTTGAAACCCGTCAATTTGCCAAGAAACATAACTACTCGTGCTGGCATTCAAATGGAAGAATACTTTTGCGTAAGGATTCGACTGGTAGACCGATTTTAATCCAATCAGAAAAATGCTTATCTCAGCTGGCAAAGGAATCATGACTCATTGCATGTAACTGCTTTCTCATTAACCTATATTGCCAATTAACTGTATATTGTTATTTATTTCTATTGATTTACTTTAGTCTTGCTAGTAATAAAATTACCTTAGTCAATTTTCTCATGTTAAGTTCTCGTTTAGTCTATAATGTATTTTCGTTTGAATTTGTATATGCTCTTACACTTATTTTAACCTATATTCACACACTCACTGAAATTATACATCACTTACACCCAATATATACAAAGTGTACTCATAGAAAGAATGTAACTGTTAACAACAATCTCAGTCTGTCTTCGTGCCGTGTGTATGTGTATTGTGTTGGTCTCATTTGTGTGGCGTTGTCCCCGGGATTGTGGAATCCTCGTAGGGTTGTGCTGTACCGCGTGCCTTTTTGTCTTACCATAGTTGCTGACTCAATAAATAAAATTCGATAAAACTAATGCAATTATAAATGATATCGATAAACTTGATGTTGCACAATCTTCTCTTTGTGACATAGAGGACTGCCAGAGACTTATGAACTGCCCGAATAAGTGTCTAAAAATTATCCATCAAAACATTCGTAGTATAAATCGTAACTTCTCTGATTTTCAAACCTTATTGTTTAGATCCAGGACTGATTGGGACTTAATAATCTTAACGGAATGTTGGCTGCATAATAATCGTAACTTACCATCTCTTGAGGGACACAACTCTGCTCTAACCGAGAAAAACTTCACACAGAATGAAGGAGTTGTAGTATTTTACAAAAAACATTTGAAATTAGTTATATCCGAGCCTGACCTTTGTGATGCCAACTGTTTACTGATTAACCTTGAGGATAATGTAACACTAATTGCAGTATATAGACCACCTGGTTACAAAGATGTTCAACGGTTTTTGGTATCTCTTGACAAACTTCTTTCTGAGATTAGTAGTACTCATAAAGTTCTGATAGGTGATATCAATATTGATATATTGGATAACAATAAGGATGTTAATTCTTCAACGTATTTGAATATGTTGGCTTCTCATGGTTTATTGCCGGCCCACATATTTCCAACCCATGGCAGGACTTGTCTTGACCATGTAATACTAAAATGTTCTTATCGCGTCTTTTGTTATGTTGCTGAAACCTCAGTCACGGATCACGACACTTTAATTCTGAAACTTGAACGTAGCACTATGACTGACAAATACTCTTCTCTGAAAAAGATTGATTACCCGTCTTTGGACGATGCTATGAAGAACTTAAACCTAAGCCTTGTATATAAAATGACTGATCCCAATGAGGCAACAGCATTTCTTCTGACTGCGCTTGACACTGTAATTAAAGCAAATACGAAAACTTTAACCATCCCAAATCGTAAAAGGATCAAGAGGCCTTGGATGACTGCAGGTCTACTAAGATGTGTAAAGCATCGTGACAAACTACATCAAAAATCAAGAAAAAATCCTAGTAACGAAATATTAGCGTTAACTTACAAGAGGTATAGAAATTTTTGCAACTCACTTTTAAAAAATATTAAAAATACTTATGAGAGAAACCGCCTACTTAAAGCTGCTAAGACTAATACAAAAGTTCTCTGGGACACTATCAAACAACTAACCTACTCTAACAATACAACTAGCACTGCACTTGAATTGGTCTCTCCACTGGACCCGATGGTCTCAGTCAACAACATTAATAAATATTTCGTTTCTATCGGGAAAGATATTGCCGAAAAAGCATATTCTAATAGCTCTTATAAAAAACCATCAATCAATCCTACACTGTCCTCATTCGTCTTGCTACCTACTGATGAAGTTGAAGTTCAATCTCTTATCTTGCAACTGAAGAAGGACGGTGCTGCGGGCAGAGATAATATTTCTGGAGCCTTTCTCAAACGTTATCATGAAATCTTAGTCCCTCCACTTACATATATATTTAATTTGATTCTTTCTACAGGGATCTTTCCGGACCTATTCAAGCTAGCTGAAGTAATTCCGGTTTATAAAGGTGGTAATAGAGATTGTGTCGGTAACTACCGACCTATTTCTAAACTATCTACGCTATCCAAAATCATTGAGAAATTGATAAACAAACGCCTCATCGATTATTTAGAAAGTAATAACCTACTCTCCAGCTCACAGTTTGGATTCAGACCGGGTTCATCAACAAGCGACGCAGTTCATCAATTAACTGATCATATTGTTACAAAACTAGATAAGAAAAATAAAATTTTAGCTGTATTTTTGGACATTGCAAAAGCTTTTGACGCGGTCGCTGGTCCTATTCTGCTGGATAAATTGGAGGCTTTGGGTATTCGTGGTTTGCAGCTTAAACTATTTGATAGCTACTTGAGTGATAGACAGCAAAGAGTAAGGGTGGGCAACATTGTTAGTGACGATTTGCCGATACGCTATGGTGTGCCACAGGGTAGTGTTTTAGGTCCGACACTGTTTCTGGCATTTATCAATGATCTTTGTGACCTCCAGTTACAAAATGGTAAAATAATAACATTTGCAGATGATACTGCACTTGTGTTTCATGGTGATAGCTGGAAAGATACTGTCGACATTGCTCAAAGAGGATTCGACGTTGTTAACAAATGGCTCAGAATGAATGCCCTAACTATCAATGTCAGTAAAACTAAATGTATACCGTTCTATATAAAAACTCCTGGTTCTAGTACTAACCTTGGTTTAACTGCTCATGTATGTTCTGATACTGATTCTTGTGACTGTCAAAAGATCTTTGTTGCCAACAATACTAAGTATCTAGGTGTCGTTGTTGATAGCACGCTAAAGTTTAACTACCACATTGACCTGCTACTATCGCGAACTCGGAAACTTATCTTCACCTTTAAGAATCTCCGTAATATTGCTGAAAAATCGATAATTAAAATGGTTTATCAATCCCTCTGCCAATCCGTTTTAAGCTATTGTGTTACTGTCTGGGGAGGGGCTTGTAAAACTAATCTTATAAAACTGGAGAGGGCTCAGCGTGCGTTATTGAAAGTAAGTTATTCTAAACCATTTTTTTACCCTACCAAAGATCTATATCTTTTATCTGACGTGTTGAGTGTTCGTCAACTATTTATACTGAACACTGTGCTCAAACAACACTCCATAACTCGCTATGATCCTTCTTTGATTGACAACAAACGATGCAAATATAAAGTCTGCACCTCAGATACCCGTTGGTCCACAGCTTTCTCAAGAAGGTTTTTTGGTTTTATGGGCTGTCACCTATATAACAAGATAAACAGGTTGATCAACATATATCCGCTTACTAAATATGAGTGTAAAAAAGCTACAGTCAAATGGCTTAAAAATCTAGACTACGAGGGGACTGAGAAGTTGTTAGTAGTCCTCAGCTAATACCTAACACTAACACGTTATGTATACGAGTACATAGGTACACTATCACCCATGCTCATGTATGCTTCACTAAGACATATATACACTAAGTCATAAATTCACTAACACATACATACATTAACACTTACATACACTAAACCATACATGCACCATCACATACACCCACTTAAATGTGAGTATATTTGTAATATTTGTAATATTTGTAATAGTTTCTCGATCAAATTGATGTACCTACTTAAATTCCATTCGGTCCGGATGCGGAGGGACTGGCAATCTGTAATACAGGTATCCTAGTACAGTCGCCAGTCTCTCACACAGATTTTGCCTGTTAATGCTGAAATTTGTATTTTGTGTCTGTATTTTTTGTGTGAGAGAAAACAAATAAATATTTTATTATTTATTTTATTATTAATTTTTACCAACTCCCTAAGTTTAAAGTTGGAGCCACTGCTCCACGCAAGAAGTCTATGAATTACAGGGCTCAACAATCAGGTAACAAAAGTTTATTTTGATAATATGTACTACGAATTCCATATCACAGATGTACCAAACATCACAGATCGAACAACAGAAGTACCAACGTCAAGGGTAGATGTTCCTGGTACTTCATCTATGATAAAGATTAAAACAAAGACACCAAAATCATGGTCAGTCACTACTGTACAAATACACAATCTGCAGTTGCTGCAACGCGAAAGCGAACCTCAGTAAACTGCTTCTTTGACAGCAGATAAGCTAACGAAGTCTGAGCCAAAACGTCACGATACGTTATTGGTACTGTCCAGCTTGTAGAGGATTAAGTTGATGATATGCGACAATGCCTTACTTGTGGCTCTATCACTAATGAGATTATTATTGCAGGTTAATTTAATTTAGTTAAGCCCTTTTTTAGCAAACAAGTTAGTAACAATGACTTCTTTGATTTTGAAGAAACCTGTTCAGGGCTCACTATTCCTTCGTTCTTTTCTTCAAAGAGCTTTGTTTTATGAAGTCACAATATCAAGCAAGTCACTAATGTGAGGCCCAAGAAAACCCGTAGGATTGCTAAACTAGTACTAAAACTGATAAAGACTGTATTATGCAAGACTGAAGTTTAAAATCTATGATCAATGTATCCATGCATGCCTACAGTGGATAAGGTGAATATTATGAAGCAATATTCAAATTCAAAAAAAAAACTGTTACCTAGAAATTTTTTTAGTTGCCTAAATTAAGTTTTAGCATAATAAGCATACATTTTATTTTTATGTTAATAAAGATATATATATAATGATTTTAATGGGTCTGAGACTTAAAAATGAACACAGTCCCTTGTTATAGTGAGCCAAAAACATGTATAACTTATGAAGAACTATCAACAAAATAAAAAAATATAACTTTTATCAGAAAAACATTTGGTACAAGTTGACAAGACAAGCCAAGATTTCATCAGTTTCATCAAGATCTTGGTAAAGAACAAAATGTTGTTGCAGCTTTTGATTTTATGCATTATCTACCATTGCTTCACATACCTATACAAAACATTTTTAATTTACACCAATTATTTTAACTATTTTGACCAATTATTTTAACTATGTTGGTATTAAGTAATTAAAAACAGACAAATTGATTGAGCCATTTTATAACAACCATTTTAGCTGACCAACTGCAAATGATGAAGAAAATTATATGAGAATGATGTATAATACAACTAGGTATGTTAAACCTATTAAAATGTAACAAATTAATACATTAAAATATTAATAACATTATTTTTAAATGTAATTTTCAAGAATAAGTAATAGTAACTGACAAGGATTTTAAAATACTCATTAAAAAGGTGACTGATAACCAATACTACTATCAAGACATGGAACCTTACAAAACAAAAGCAGGCCATAGACAGTCTTGACTGCAACATGTGTTCACCGCACGGGGATCTGCAGTTTCCATACTAAATTCATATTCTCGATACACGGACCGTTCGACTAGTATACATAATAAATAAAATCATCCATAATATATGTTTGAAAAACCAATAACTAATAACAACAAAAATTAAAAGTAATTAATCAAACATGTGAATATAACATTAACATGAATTGACCACACTGACATAACAGAAGTTTGCACATAAATTGTACTAATTACAGGTATTTTTGTAAGTACCCAGACATTTTCAAACAAAATCATAGGGACTAAAGTTGAATTTAAAAAACAGAGTAGACAAATCATTAAGAAATAACCAATAGGACATTGAATAAAGCAGATTTTGTATATGTCAAGACTAAACATTTCTTAGGTAATTTTCACACATTTCTTGGTTGGAAATGGGATTCACTGACACTCATTTTTAAGTATAAGAAACAACTTAGATCAGTGAATGTGTACTTCAAGAATCGTTTCACTTGTCTTTGTGTATCAAAAAGACCTCGACTAAAGGAAATACTGTTAAGAAATGTATGTGTTTGAACACAATGAAATTTGAAATTGGTACAAAATATTAGAAACTTGGAGAAAGACCACCACTTTTACCACTTGTAAAAGTACCACAGGAAGTTGATGCAAATATAGGACTTTAACATAAAGAAACAAACCTAACAGATACACTGCAACACTAGACATTTATATGCAGACCAATGTATATATATTAATACATATAAGTGATAGAAATTAAATTTAACAAGAATGTAATAAGACCATCAAAACCATTATACTTTCCATTAATAACCATAAACAAAAAACGAAACGATTGTGGGTATTTCATTGGCACAATTACAACAGTTATTTGTTATTTTCGACGAATAGAAACTCCAATGAGAAACAAAAAGTAGATGTACAGGGACGGAAGAAACGGAAAATTTGTCGCGTGGCATATGGAATAAGTTTTAACGAGAAAAATCGAAAGTTTTTTTAAAAGAAAATAACGTTAATAAAAAATACATTAAATCACTAATAATCAATCACAATAATCACTTAACTACTATTATTCAAGAATTCAGACGACGCTCAATGGCCGTTATAATACTCGCCATTAGGGCTGTATGTCGCCTAATTCATTGCAAAAGAATACAACAGGAAAAGTAACATATAGGACGCATCCTTACCAATCCCTTAACCAAGAACTTAAAATTGAAACATCTGAAACGATTACTACAATTATTAATAATTATTACAACCTAAGTTCCCAAGACCCAAATGCACAGTCCATTATCCTAAAACTCAAATTTTAAATGACACTTGACAGTCTTCACTCTTCAGTCATGACTCAATGTGAATTCATTATTCAATCCATAAAATAAAACGGATTACGGAAGTTGAAAAATGTTGCCACTTGGCAAGTTTTTTTTAATTTAATTTGCAGACTAAACTTTGTGCATTTTCCAATTGCAGAGCATTATGCGACTCAGTGCCGCACAATGCCGCATAATGCTGAAGCTTAATTGGAACGTGATTTAGTTTTCAAATGCATCAGCAGAGTGCGCTAAGTCAGTGTTGAAAAAAAAATGTTCTGAATAGAGTTAGCAACCTCATTAATGTGGTAAACAATAATAGTTGGTTGAAAACTTTTTACGCTTATTTTAATAATCAAATTATTTCATAAACATTTTTTACTGAAATAAGAGAAAACCTTTAAATAATACATTTATCATTTACGTTTTGACTTTTGAGTAATTTTTTTAATGATTTATAAAAAACTTATCTACTTTTTCAAAACCATTGCAATGTTTACAAAAGTATAATCCTGTAAAATAAATTTGTTTACAGGTCCGAATTTTAAAATGAAATTGTATTCATATTTTAAATGTGGAATATAAAAAAAGTAACTATTTATACCTTCATCTATACTTATATTTATTTTTTTTAGCAGTTTGAAATAACTTTAATTATTTTCAAAATCAACGACGAAACGAAAGCCTTACAAATTTTTCAACAATAAATAATATTTACTAACGAAAATTTCGATAAATGCCAACTTAAAGAAAAACACTGGTCAATTTTCTGTCACTGTGTTGGTATTGATTGCGAGAAGCACGCGAGAGCATTCGTTTTAAGAGTGCTCAATGGTGCGTTGCTGTAGTTGGAAAATTCAACGTTGATCATTATGCCGCATAATGCGCTCTAGTGCTGGAATTGGAAAACGCATATTGTTACGAAATCACAGAATAAATCATTATAATAACAAATACATAATCTATACATATAAAAATGCAACCCGTTTTCCGTTGTCACGACATAACATGAAAACGGCTTGACCGATTTGTCTGATATTTTTTGAAGTTATACTTCTTTAGGCGCGTTATGAAAAATTTATGAAAGTGAAATTTTACGATGCGTGCGCAACGTGACACAAAATTCAGTATGGGCGGCGAGCGTGCGCGAGCAAGATGGGAATAAGACAATCTACTTGTAGTAAGTACCTTTTAAACAAATAAAGCAGTGTTTATTATTTTTTTAAAGAAATTTAGTAATGCTTTTTCACAGAGACCTATTTATACTTAGTTAAAAGGTTATGAAACATATCTAGTTATTAAATTGAATTAATAATATAATATAATAATAATTATTATTTATATTAATTAAAAATTGAATAATATACTAAATATTAAATACATATTGTTAAATTATTAACGCTTAATATTGATTATTAGGTAATTATTTAATATGTAAAAAAAATAAAGAAAGCCAAAGCAGTATAACTTCTTACGCGCGTACATAAGTACACGCACCATTTTTGAAGTTGTACTTCTTTAGGCGCGTTATGAAAAATTGATGAGAGTGAAATTTTACGATGCGCGCGCACCTGTGACACAAAATTGGGAGTGTGATATAGCGTGCACGAGCGAGATGGGAATAAGACAATCTACAAGTAAAAAGAAATAGAATATGCGTGAAGCTAACTTCACGCATATTCTATTTCTTGGCTTAACAGCTTAACAAGAATTTTGAATGACCATGACATCTGACAACGACATTTACCTTTTAAACAAATAAAAGAGTTTTAATTATTGTTTCAAATTAAAAGATTATATACCTAGTTATTTATTGTAGATTTTTATGTAAATATATAGAAAGCAATAAAATTAAAGTGTAATATATATATAAAAATTATTATAAAGAGGAAACAGTATTTAATAATGGTATTATTACTCACTCATATTTGTGTTGTCTGTGCAGTCTTAAAACTAACAATCGAATTGCAACTATTTTGTTTTTGTTTAGGTGCATATTCAAAATTAACTTAATTATTATTTTTACCGATCAATCTCCATCGTGCCTTCTCCATCTACACGACACTGGCGAAGTACCTTGTGCCCAGTTGGCACATATAAAAGCCATAAAAAAAAAAAAAATAAAAAAAAAAAAATACCTAGTTATTTTCATTATACAAATGCGAATTTTATATGTGCGTCTGAATTATAATCAGAAGTAATTTAAATTGAATATTTAAATCAATACTAATTAATATTATTCTACGAGCCTATATATCAATAATTGAGAACAAAGATTTAAGCATTCGACTAATAAGGAGAAAATGAAGGCTTGAAGCGATATAAAAGAGATGTAAACATTTTAATTAGTACATGCATCTCATAAATGACCACATTATATAATCAAAACATGTAATTTTTCAGATTTCATCTAGCAAATATAAGGACAAGAGACAAAAAACAATTGATGAATCAGTGGAAGTGCACTAAATTGAATACAAAAAAAGAGTTGTCATCTTATCGCCGTGAAATATCAAAAACTGGAGGTGGAACAAAGCCACCATCGCCTTCTCCAGACACAATGGACATGGCAGAGATGATACCGCAACGGTTTGAAGTAGATTTCAATGAATTTGATTGTGATGGTGTCGAGGTAGGAATGTTAATTATAAATATGATGTATGGTGATGTTCAAGGTTCAACCTCTCAAGCATAGGCACATACTTTATTCCCCTACAGGGTAGTTAGAGATATTGTAATACCTCAAAACATCCATGTTGCACTTGTAGTACCGAAACTCTGTCCTGCCAGAAGTGAGCCCATTCCCACTTATAATGGACAGTGGGTATAATACACCTTAACACCTGAGTGTGAACCAGTCAACATGATACTTAAATTAATAGATGTTATTTATATATTTCAGGATATTACAAATAAAATCATTTTGGAAACAATTGATATCCCAAAAGCAAATAAAGCCAACAATGACAAGGTAATAAATCAGTTTTGACATAACTTGAATACTATAAAAGCCAGACAAAGGTGTGCACAACAGTGACAACATAACTTAACAATTTCATTATTTTGTAGGATTAAAGAAAAAGGTTAAAGAAAATCATGTCGAACTGAACAACAAGAATCCCTTAACAACTCCAAAGAAACCTACAAGGAAGATACCGGTATTATATTTAAATTATCTCTATCACTAAATAGAATAAAAGAAAGTTGCTATCCAGGTCTGTAGCATGTGCTACAAATTATATTATTAACACATTTATATAATTACATTAATATAAATGTGTTAAAAATTTTATAATATAAATTATAAAAAAAATTAAATTATTATTTTTAAGTGATTCAAAGGTCAAACTCACAAAAATAACCTATGTTTTCACTAACATTCATAAAAGCTGAATTCTATTAAAACAATTTTAGATATATAATAACAATCCTAGTAAATAAGCAGTGTCCAGAAAAGTAGTTAATAAAGTTTGTTTGTTTTAAATCAAAGCAACTTTGTAAAGAATAATGAAATTGTTAATTAAAATTGTCAAATATATAATATACTTGGATTTAATTTTAAGATTGGATTCTATAGGTCTAATATAGGTTTTCTCAAGATTTTTTAATTGATAGTACTGAATCAAATACTGTGTGCAAAATTACTAAGCCTTGTTACCATAAAACTTTAAATAATATTTGGCTTAAAAGTATCCCATATAATTTTTATAAATTTACACTTGTGGTTATCCTAACCAAAATAATGTATAATTAAATATGTCATAATTTATGTTGTTTAGTTTTTGAGTGTTTTATGCTAGTTTTTTATTATTTTCCTTAACTTCACAATAATTATATTGCGACACAATTTTATTGTGTCAGTAGTGACCTACCACATCTTACTATTTACAATTTTAACAGATAACCATTGTATTACAGCCGTCAGCTGTAGTCGTCAAGAACGAGGAAGAAAATGACCAATTATTGAAACGTTAAGAGAAATTAAAACAAAACCACAAATCTATTTTGAATGCAGTTTTGGACAACTATGATTTTTATATGAAAAATTGTATTATTGGTTAAAGATAATTGTGTACTTCATAATAATTTATTTGAATTTAATAATATTGTTATATTAAAATGATTAATTAAATCTACTATTTATTTAACAACTGCCTACTATGTTAGTAACCGAGTTAAATACACTTGTTCTATCTTTAGCGGATAGACTGGGCCAGTAAATGAAATTCTTTAGAGTTCTTGTATAAACTTGTTTAATTTTATTATAATAGGTACTAGCTGACCCGGCGAACTTCGTACCGCCTAACAGTCAATGAATGTCGTGTTACTTTTTAGCTGAACTAATTTAGGCTTTGATGAACGTAAAAGAATATTTATATAGATAAAAACAAAAAAGTATTTTATTATGATGAATGATGATGAAAACATACATACATAATGAGATTAAAGAAAAATATATATATTGGTTGTTTGTAAAGTAGGTTTACGATCGAGATGTTTACGTGATAACGTCTTATTGGTGATATAAGTTTTTGGGAAGTAAGGAATTAATGAAGATAACAATTTTTTCAAATTTTAAATTACATCTATCGTTTTATTCACACTTTTGATCATAAATTTCGGGTGTAAATTGACAAGTTTACTTATTCGACTATGATATACATTTTTCTTACAAAACTTAACCGCACGAGAAAATCTCCATTCGTTTGTATGCCGCTAGAGTGAGATGAGACGGGAGATCGGTCCGTCTCTCTCTCGTTATACCTGCGATCGCGCTCGTGAGGTTTTGGTGTGACACAAGTTTCTGAACATGTCACCCGACTAAAACGATTTTAAAGACGTTATCACGTCAAAAAATAATAATTAAGTACTTCAAACTCATGTCAGAAAACTATGTTGTGCAGATTGGGAAAAAAAAACTCGGATTAATTCATTAATAGGACTTTCATTCAAGCACTTTGTGGTAAAAGACATTCTTTGTTTTTTGGTCAGGCGCAAGAATAAATAAAGCGGATGGTTTGCCGACACGTGAGCATGCCACGTACAATTATTGACCATGAGAAAAACATGCATTTTCTAGATTGAGGCCACAAATAGTCAAGGATTGGCCCTGTCATTTGTTGATCGTCATGGCGAAGGCAAGACGAATCGGGAATTGAATTCGTTTAAACTCAAAGGGCATATCCGTTGGGATCATTGGAATCCTTGCAATAAGAACTTCCTCATCTTTAAATTTTCCTTTAAGTATCGACGCGTGAATCACATTGCTCATCAGTTTTCTTATCACCAAACGCGTTCCATTACACAGTTTTGGTTGGTTTAAATTTCTAAGCATGATGACTACCGAGCCAACTTTAAGTTTTAAATTGTGCGGTGGTAAACCAGGCACATCCAAGGAGTTTAAAAATTCAGTTGGATAATTAGTGGCTTCTTCTTCGTTTGTTACACAGTCGATAGATTTGAATGAATACAGAGTACCTACGATTTGATTATGAATTATAAAATTGAGGTCATCTACATCTTTATTTTTAGCGGCCAAAATTGCTCGCTCACTTAACCATTTAGTATTTTTGTGGTTAGCAATGATATCCGAGAATACTTTGTTGATAAGCTCGTCTTCTGATAATACGAAATTGCAAAAATTTGGAGGAAATGAAATCAAACCGCTCGATTTGTCAACAGGAACACAACCATTACCGATAGTCAGCAATTGCTTCAAGAAATCATCAGCATCAGATCGTTCAACAATGCAACTCTCATATTTACAGACAGTTGAAGTTTCTTTGCATATCGCCACAGATTTGATGCTTTGAGGCAAGCGTTTATTTCGTCGACAGCAGTAGATCTTGGAATGACTGGTAGTGTTTGTCGGAAATCGCCAGATAATGAAATCATTGCACCACCAAAACACCTCGAGTCATTGCGCAGATCTTTTAATGTTCGGTCTAGTGCGTCCAATGCGCGTTTGTGCGCCATTGTGCATTCGTCCCATATGATGATTTTTGTTGCTACTAAAACTTTGGCCATTGCGGAGTGTTTCGAAATGTTACATGTCGGTTGTTCAGTAGTTTGAAGTTTTAATGGCAATTTTGCCGCTGAGTGAGCCGTACGGCATCCGTCTAACAATGTGGCCGCTATTCCAGAAGAAGCAATTGCTACCGCAATTTCGGATCTCGCACGTACAGTGGCCAAAATCAATGACATGAGGAATGTTTACCCAGTTCCACCGGGGGCATCCAAAAAAAAAAGGCCGCCATTTCCATCATCAATGTTCTTGCACTTCGAAGATTATTCATCTGTACTCCTTCATCTGTACGATAAGCTCGACGATTTCTCGTTTCTAACCTAGCCGTTTCACGGGCTGCCTCTCTTTGCTCTTGTGTTTGAGAAGCACGAATTAAGGCCCTTCTTTGCTCCATACTAACGCGGCGCTGTTCTCGTGCAATTTCTCGTTCTCCATCAGATAATTGACTCGCGATATTCCTTTGCCTAATTGCATTACGGCTTCGCTGGAAAAGATTAGATCTTCTAGGACGCGGCATTGTTATTAAAATGTGCACTCGCATAAAACCACCAAATATAATAACAGTGCCTGAACTTTCGAGACATAGACAATAGCTCAAAGAGTATATAACCACTACGTATGAATAGCTTATCAAGAAAAATCATAGACAACCTATAAAAAGACATTTACACTTTTGTTAACCTGTAGATTTTTTTTCCTTAATCTTATAACCCTATACCAACTGATTTTTTATTCCCTAAATTCCGTTCCTTTCCGATGATTTTATGTTTTTACTGTAGAATAAATCTTAGGCATTATTTTCGGGAATTAAAAATTAAATAATTAATAAATAATTTTCGAAATTTAATGTCTGAAACAAACAAATAAAACAGTACCTGAACTTTGTAGACATTTTACAAAAAATAAATTTCTGAACGCACACAGATTGCGGGTAGTTGTCATTCAAGTTACACGTATTTAAATTGCTCTCTATTTATTTTTGAAATTTAAGTGTATATGTGAAGTTTCTGATGTGTGTTTGAGTACCTTATATCCTCTGGCTCTTTTTCTCCTTTAAAGTGCAAGTTTTCACTTTTTTTTGACACCATGGAAGCAGTTCAGAATACCATTGAAGATCTTGCGGTCGTCCTTAAAAACGGCATGGCGGAATTCCGTAAGGATCTGCAGGATGCTACTGCTCTTTCCACCACAGCCAATCCAACTTCACGACTGGTTGTGGAGTTTGAAAGTTTTCTTAGCTTTATGTTGTCGTCCCTTCAGAATCTACAGTCTCAGGTCGAGCCATTGTCTAAGTGTCATGACCAAAAAGAGATGCGCAGCCGCAGGAAGATGTTGTGGGTTCACGGGGTTGCTGAGGAAAACAAGGAAGTTACCTCTGGTGTATTTGCAAAAGTGATCACCGAACATCTCAGTGTCACTGTTGAGGATCTTCAAATAAGTTGTTGCCATCGTTTGGGCCAGGCCAAGAAAGATACTCCTAGGCCTATATTGGTGAAACTCCGGGATGAGATTGTTCACTTGAGAGATAGCATATGGTACAGTAAAACTCAACTGAAGGGTACAGGTATAACTATATCTGAATTCCTTAATAAAGTCAGACATGACACCTTTATGGAGGCAAGAAAGTTATTTGGTGTCTCTAAGTGCTGGACACTGTTTTTTGCTGGTTTTTTCCGTTTCCGGCTGTCAAAACACGCACACGTAATAGTAGTCGCTCCAGACGAAAACTCAACAAAAATACAGAAAAACTAGGAAAAACGTAGTGTACTATCACAAAATAGGTTAAAAGTAATAGTGGCATTTCTTTTAAATATAAAACATTGTGTGAAGTGACGCATTAAACATTAAGATCTTGTGTTAAACTCGTGAAACTTTGAAGGTTATTTGAGCCGACATAATACTTTGACAATCAATATTAGTTAAAGTGACACTATTGATATATACCAAATTGTTGCTTTAGGGATGTTGCTTCACGGGGTCACCACTTTAGGGATGTTGCTTGAGGGTTGACTCGTTCAGAATTACTTGGTTGATGTTAAAATAAAACTCCCTAATTACTTGCAGAGAAGCGGTGAAGATGGAATAGTGAATGATATTTATTTACAAAACTGTGTACAATTATACTTAAAACTTATCCTACACTTACAACTAATATTGACATGTGGTGCCAAGATGCGGAGCGTTGATTGGTTGCGCAGGTACCAGAGTAGGCGATAAAAATGCGGCGCGGCAAAAAGTTGGCCTTTTTCTGCACGCAGCCGCCTAAGCGTACGAACGTGTTCTTCTCAGAACACTTCGATATCGTAGCCTTGCGATAACGCTAATAACTGTCCTTTTCAGGACAAATTATCGTATCACGATTAAACGTCTAACAACTGTCCTTTTCAGGACATATTATTCTTGTTTCACGACGAAAACGTTTAACAACTATTACCGTGTCTTACGACACGATGAAACTGTTCTTTTCAGAACTCACGACCGTAACTATTCTGATATGTTCTTGTCTGAACACATCACTGTTTCAATACGACATGTTAATCAATCACCTACATTGCCATAATTAAAAAGTACAAGCTACCAACGACTAAGTTCCGATTCGTGATCGTAAAGAATGGATCATAATCTTATAGCACTTTTTGATGACATGAAGATAGAAATGCAAAAACAATCGAATTTAATTATGCAAAAAATGGAGGAGAAACTAAACCCTTTAGTAAAAGCAATAACAGACTTGAAATCCGAAAACAAGAACCTACGCGAGAAAATTGATAATTTAGAGCGCGAAAACCGTAAAAATAATATTATAGCCTTTGGATTTAAAGAGGAAGAGATTTCAAAACAAAATCTAATAGAAATAGTCACTGAAATGATTCGATCAAAAATAAATATAGATATCGGCCATAACGACATCAATAATATATACCGCCTAGGAAAAAAGGGGGTAGATAACGAAAAACCAAGACCTGTTATCATCTCTCTTTTACATGCTTGGAAAAAAGAACAAATCATGAGAAATAAGAAAAAGCTGCCCGGAATCTATTTAAATGAAGACTATCCTAAAAATGTACTAACTAAAAGAAGGGAACTCCAACAACAGTTGATAGAAGAAAGACAGAAGGGAAAGTATGCAGTATTGAAATATGACAAACTCATACGGGATAGCATACAAACAAAAGAGAAACGCAAACGCGAGCGTTCTATGTCAATTTCACCACCAAAATACGCCCAAAAGAGCAATTTGCAACCCACAGCAACAACAAAAGCAAGCAGGTCAAACGCCTTTGACATGATGCGAGGAAGAAGTAACTCTCTCACCACCCCTACCCTCACATCAAAACAAACATAGGAACTCGACAGCCGGATAAACAATGAACATAAAAATATAAGTAAAACATTTAGAAAAACATTCCCCAATCCGGCTGGTCCCCGTGGGGAATCAGACCAAAACCCTCTAGCAACAAACAAAAAACAAACAAGAGTGTTGAAAATTGGAACTTACAACGTGAGAACTTTAGCATCAACAGAAAAATTGATAGAACTTGTGCACTCATTGAAAAATATTCAAATAGATGTATTAGGATTAGCAGAAGTCAGAAAAATGGGATCTAATATAGAAGTACATCATGAACACATCCTCTGTTACATGGGAAACACACCTGGATTATATGGAGTTGGGTTTCTTATCAGTCGAAAACACAAAGCCAATATTATCGAGTTCACTGGTATATCTGAACGGGTAGCCCTGCTGCGCATGAAATTTGGAGAACACTGCATATCACTCATCCAAGTCTATGCACCAACTGAAGAAGCAGATGAAATTGAAATCAATAAATTCTATGAAGAACTTGAAAAAGCCCATGAAACACCTAACAAAAATGTATTGATTTTAGGAGATTTCAATGCTAAGATTGGTCAACCCAAACATAAAGAAAAACTTATACTAGGCAATTATGGTTATGGCAAGCGTAACCAGAGAGGTGAAAGACTAATCCAATATGCCTTTGAACACAAGCTCTGTATAATGAACACTTACTTTAAGAAAAAACTTAGTCGTAGATGGACCTGGATTTCGCCTAATGGACAAACAAAAAATGAAATAGATTTTATAATGAGTAATCACCCCAAGTGCATAATAAACATGGAAATTATAAATAAAATAGATTTTCCATCTGACCATCGATTAGTCAGAGCCTCTGTAATACTGACAACACCAACTTTATCAAGAAAGAAATTTGTAATGTTACCAAAATCTCCTGAAACCGACAATGAAAAATCAGAGTATTTGAAGAACCTAAGTGATAATATTAATACCCGCCTTAAAGAGATATATAATAATAATGATGTTCAAACTTACTATGACGCCCTAGAATTAATAATTAAACAAAGCCTAAAAATAGATAAAGACCACAAAACAAATAAAATAATTAGCAAATCTACTCAAAAACTAATAAATGAACGCTCAATTTTAATCAAACAAAAAATTAAAAACAAGGAAGATAAGATCAAGCTTAAGAATTTATTCAAAGCAACAAATAAAGCCATAAGAAAAGATTATAAAAACCACAGAAAACATATTTTAGAAAAAAACCTAAAGCAATATCGAAGTACGAAGAGGGGGCTTAAGGAGCTAAACACACACAAAAATTGGATAACAAAACTAGAAAATGGACACAGAGAAATGAAAACTAGAAAAGGAATCATGGAGTGTGCTACTGAATTCTATAGAAACCTCTACGAATATCAGGATGACAGAGCAGTTGGCCCAACCACCAAGAATTCGGAGGAAATACTACAAGCCATTGATGAACAAGACGTACATAAATATATTTGCAAACTAAAACCTGACAAAAGTCCAGGACCTGACTATATAACTAATGAGGCCTTAAAAATCGGAGCACCAATACTAACTAGTATCATAACAAAATTATTTAACATAGTGCTGGAACAAGGCTATGTCCCTACACAGTGGTGCCACTCAGACATTGTGTTACTATACAAAAAAGGAAACCCGTTGGATATTGGTAACTATAGACCAATTAGTTTGATACCTACCATCAATAAAAAATTTTAGTTTAGTTGTATTAGCATGTAATGTAAATGGTATGGAACGAAATAAAGGCTTTATTATTATTATTATTATAAGTGCTGGACAAGGAATGGCACCATTCACATTATTGCTCCTGATGGCACCCGGTACCAAGTGAATTCTTTGGCTGAGTTGAAAGCTATCCCTCTTCACTCTTCTGCAGCAACTGTTAAACAACCCAGTAATATGACTGTCTCTAGGGACAATTAACGTCCCAAAAGGTTAACCAAAAGGCCTATAGTTTAAGTTGTCATTTCAAATCCCTCTTATATAATTTATGTTTTTCAGATGCTAGTTTGATCCTAATTTTGAACTTTATATTAACTTTTTTTATCACTATATTGTCTTAATTTGATTAATTGCTGTATTGTTGTAATTGTAATAGTTAACTTGGAAATTTCTCTTGTATTGAATATGCTGGGTGTCCAATGTATAAAACATCTAGCTGTTTGCACCATCAATTGGCCATATTTTGTCATAACTTAAAACTGTTTCCTTTTTTTTTTTATCTTTCACACTCTTTATAATTTGTGTATATAGCTTATTTGAACTTAAGTTGGGTCATATGAAGTTAACTTTGGCTAATGGCTAATTGGTTGCTTATGCTTAGTGTTTTGTGGACTATTGATTGTTATTGTTAGTGAACTCATAGTTTTAGAATGTTTAAGTTTTTGCTGTTGTAGCGCGTATGGCGGTCGTATGTCAAAGTCCCAAATTGACATTTGATTTTTGACGCTTGACGGTCGCACGTGTTTGGTTAAGTAGTTTCATGGACATTGATAACTTTTTTTATAAAAGTTATTAACATCATCATTTCTTATAATAATAGTTAACCGTTGTATTGTTGCATGGGTTTCTCATCTTGCTGTAATTATGTTTTTTTTTTAAGAAGATGCCAGTTGGTACTGTGTATATTATCTGTGAAGTCGCAGTTGTTAGCGTAGTAATTTATATTTATCTGTGTTATTTTCATATTTTTAATTTTATTTTCTTTACTCGTTTTTTATTTATTATTATTATTATTATTTTTTTGAACTTTAAGATTAGCTTTATCGTCATTGTTATTGTATAGTGTTTACACTCATAATGGCTGTCAGTGAAGACAGCTTTCAGTCGCCTTCAGCGTCAGCTATATTAGGTAGTTCTAGTTATGAGGCTAGCGTACTTGATACCTCCTTTTCCCCTTTGAATGTGCATCTGTCTAATTCCTTTGCAGGCCTAACTAAAAACTTCAATGTCGTCCACATCAATGCTCAAAGCGTTCCGGCGCATTATTCCGATCTGTTTTCATCTTTTCAATACTGTAATATTCACGCCATTCTTATTTCTGAGACTTGGCTTAAACCTAGTCTTCCTTCTACTTACTTTCCCATTCCTGGCTTTCATCTCCTACGGAACGACCGTCTGGGCAGAGTTGGGGGTGGTGTTGCTATTTATTTACGTGCCCATATTCCTTATACTATTCTTAGCAGCTCACCGCAACCCCCTCCAAATGATGCAGTTGAGCATTTGTTACTGGAAATCTCCTTTTCGCATTCTAAATTACTCCTTGGTGTGTTTTATAGTCCCTCTACGAATGTAGACTATTTTTCCGCCCTTGGTCTGCTTTTAGATAATTTTGTTAATAACTATGATCATACCATCTTAATGGGTGATCTAAATACTTGCTTGTTGAAAAATGACCATCGCTCGCGCAAATTAACATCTACCATCGAATCTTATAATTTAAATATCTTACCTTTGAAGGCCACTCATCACTTTCCAGATTCCTCCCCCTCGCTGCTGGATCTCATTTTCGTTTCTAACCCTATCCCGGTGCATAAGCAACGTTTCTAGTAGTGCAACAAAAGCACAAGTCGCGTAGCGATCTTGTACGAGAAACATACGCGCCGTTTAACTAGAAACGTTTCGCCGCCGTTTGTGCGTGCGTCGTTCTTGTACGAGAAACATTTCGAATGTGAAATTAGATTGATTTGGAGTCTCAAATATAACACGGATTTTTTTTTTATATATTAGTAGTGGGCGTGTGATCATGAAAGAAACTGCACACACATTAATCAATCAATTTATTTATTTACATTACATATTAATGTACACATCAATCATAAAATTAAAATCGACTCTCAACGCTCTACTAGAAACATTAATGCGCTCAGTGACTCCTAACGACCGACGACGGCCTCCGGTGCGCCCGCGCGCACGTTGTACTAGAAACCCGACCGGTGCTATGTGTGTACGTACGTAACTAAGTATATATTATTATATTATTATTTCATTTCATTTATTTATCTTTTAATATTATTTTAAATCGCTTTTATATCGCTAATAAATATCCCACCAATGAATGTAGTTCACTAAATAATATCTATAAAAATAATAATAATAATAATAAAAATATAAACAATATTATTGTATAATAATTAAAAAAAATTGCATACACATTAATCAATTTATTTATTTACATTACATATTAATGTACACATCAATCATAAAATTAAAATCGACTCTCAACGCTCTACTAGAAACATAAATGCGCTCAGAGACTCTAATGTTTCTAGTAGTGCAACCAAAGCACAAGTCGCGGAGCGATCTTGTACGAGAAACATTAATGCGCTCAGTGACTCCAAACGACCGACGACGGCCTCCGGTGCGCCCGCGCGCACGTTGTACTAGAAACCCGACCGGTGCTATGTGTGTACGTACGTAACTACTTAAGTGTATATTATTATTTATTATTTCATTTCATTTCTTTTCATTTATTTAATTAATATTATTTTAAATCGCTAATAAATATCCCACCAATGAATGTAGTTCACTAACTAATATCTATAAAAATAATAATAATAAAAAAAAATATAAACAATATTATATAATAATTAAAAGAAACTGCATACACATTAATCAATTTATTTATTTCCATTACATATTAATGTACACATCAATCATAAAATT
Source organism: Pieris melete (assembly GCA_963693345.1). Classification (NCBI taxonomy): domain Eukaryota; kingdom Metazoa; phylum Arthropoda; class Insecta; order Lepidoptera; family Pieridae; genus Pieris; species Pieris melete. The sequence continues at coordinate 8,100 of CAVNZK010000300.1, read as the reverse complement.
AAAATCGACTCTCAACGCTCTACTAGAAACATTAATGCGCTCAGAGACTCTAATGTTTCTAGTAGTGCAACCAAAGCACAAGTCGCGGAGCGATCTTGTACGAGAAACATACGCGCCGCTTAACTAGAAACGTTTCGCCGCCGTTTGTTTGTACGAGAAACATTAATGCGCTCAGTGACTCCTCACGACCGACGACGGCCTCCGGTGCGCCCGCGCGCACGTTCTACTAGAAACCCGACCGGTGCTATGTGTGTACGTACGTAACTACTTAAGTGTATATTATTATTTATTATTTCATTTCATTTATTTATCTTTTAATATTATTTTAAATCGCTTTTATATCGCTAATAAATATCCCACCAATGAATGTAGTTCACTAAATAATATCTATAAAAATAATAATAATAATAAAAATATAAACAATATTATTGTATAATAATTAAAAAAAAATTGCATACACATTAATCAATTTATTTATTTCCATTACATATTAATGTACACATCAATCATAAAATTAAAATCGACTCTCAACGCTCTACTAGAAACATTAATGCGCTCAGTGACTCCTAACGACCGACGACGGCCTCCGGTGCGCCCGCGCGCACGTTGTACTAGAAACCCGACCGGTGCTATGTGTGTACGTACGTAACTAAGTAATATATTATTATTTATTATTTCATTTCATTTCATTTATTTAATTAATATTATTTTAAATCGCTTTTATAACGCTAATAAATATCCCACCAATGAATGTAGTTCATTAACTAATATCTATAAAAAAAAAAATAAAAAAAAAAAATATAAACAATTTTATATAATAATAAAAATAATAATTAAAAGAAACTGCACACACATTAATCAATTTATTTATTTACATTACATAATATGTACACATCAATCATAAAAATAAAACCGACTCTCAACGCTCTACGAGAAACATTCGGCGGTCGCGCGCCGCGCTCGTTCCAATGCCGACGCGGACTATTGCTCTCGGTATATATGTGGAGCGAAACCGTCGAGCGCACTGCGCCGGCTGGTTCACGTTGATGTGGGAATTGTGTCGAGAGAGAAATATCGTCACATCGGATTTTTGTTGGTTTTGCTTGTGAGTTGTGTATTTATATAGTATTATGAAATATTAATTTATATAAAACGCGACGCCACAGACGCGGAACGACGAATAGTTTCGATTGTGAGATTATTTTCTCTTGTACTAAATCAAGCGATGATAGCGCTACTAATAATATATATATAATTACAAGTAAAATTGTATTTATATTCACCGCGTTCGCAGACCGGATCGTGACATTAGCAAAAATCGTTCAAGATTTGTGCGACTGTCTCGCCGGTGTTATCTGTGATTGTAAAAGAATACGCTTCAAGGCACACCTCAACGCAGGGCGCCGAGCGTGTTCGACACGTGCGCGGTACGCTACGGCGACCGTATATGGAAAAATGTATAAAAGAGGACGCATACGCGCCCATCGTCGAAACGGTGTGCGCAGCGTCGTGTTGGAATTTGTCCCTCAAGCTCCGGGCGTTGATCGTATCTAGTGCGTAATGCCAGCCGAGTTTTAATATGTTAAAATAACGTATTAAATAAAAATTGAGAAGTTGCGTTAAGATGAATGTTCAATTTTCAAACTGTCACAATATCGATACGCGAGAGATCGCGGTCGTGTTTGATGCAGTTTTATGTCCCTCACAGTGGTCGAGCATCGTTGTACATCACCTCGTTGCGAGATCGTGATGGGACGGCCGCTCGTAGACCGGTCAGAGTCTGTCTATCGAATTAAAGCGCGAACGTCGCGTCGTTTGCAAATTCGACGCGTTACGTTCACGCGTGTCGAGTAACGCGCGCAAGCGCGTCTCGACGCCGCCGAGCTACGGCCCGCCGAAGCCGCGTCTCGCGGTGTAGGCGAGTCGTTTGCGTAAGCAGCTCCCTGGTTGATCCTGCCAGTAGTTATATGCTTGTCTCAAAGATTAAGCCATGCATGTCTCAGTGCAAGCCGTATTAAGGCGATACCGCGAATGGCTCAATATATCAGTTTTGGTTCCTTAGATCTTACTCAGTTACTTGGATAACTGTGGTAATTCTAGAGCTAATACATGCAATCAGAACTCTGACCAGTGATGGGATGAGTGCTTTTATTAGATCAAAACCAATCGGCGGAGGGCCTAGCGTCCGAAGTCGTTAATTTTGATGAATCTGGATAACTTTTGCCGATCGCACGGTCCAGTACCGGCGACGCATCTTTCAAATGTCTGCCTTATCAACTTTCGATGGTAGTTTCTGCGACTACATGGTTGTCACGGGTAACGGGGAATCAGGGTTCGATTCCGGAGAGGGAGCCTGAGAAACGGCTACCACATCCAAGGAAGGCAGCAGGCGCGCAAATTACCCACTCCCGGCACGGGGAGGTAGTGACGAAAAATAACGATACGGGACTCTTACGAGGCCTCGTAATCGGAATGAGTACACTTTAAATATTTTAACGAGGAACAATTGAGGGCAAGTCTGGTGCCAGCAGCCGCGGTAATTCCAGCTCCAATAGCGTATACTAAAATTGTTGCGGTTAAAAAGCTCGTAGTTGCATTTGTGCGCCGCGCTGTCGGTGCACCGCATCCGCGGTGATACTGACACGTCTGCGGAGCATATCGTCGGTGAGCCGGCGGTAAAACGCCGGTTCAATATCAAAATCCTATCGCGGTGCTCTTCGGTGAGTGTCGAGGTGGGCCGACAATTTTACTTTGAACAAATTAGAGTGCTCAAAGCGGGCTCAAAATGCCGCTTGAATATTTCGTGCATGGAATAATAGAATATGATCTCGGTTCTATTTTGTTGGTTTTCAGAACTCCGAGGTAATGATTAATAGGGATAACTGGGGGCATTCGTATTGCGACGTTAGAGGTGAAATTCTTGGATCGTCGCAAGACGAACATCAGCGAAAGCATTTGCCAAAGGTGTTTTCATCAATCAAGAACGAAAGTTAGAGGTTCGAAGGCGATTAGATACCGCCCTAGTTCTAACCGTAAATATGTCATCTAGCGATCCGCCGACGTTACTACAATGGCTCGGCGGGCAGCTTCCGGGAAACCA